>CM053749.1:8517471-8528255 GCA_028658305.1 Pachyuromys duprasi | reverse complement strand
ACACAGTTCTTCATGAGGCTTCTCTCAGATCACTCTAGGCCGTGTCAAGTGGACAAATCTAACCAGGACATGGCCTCCCAGAACTTATGCTGACATGCTGTTATTCCCTGGGTCTTTGGGCCTGGTGTGGCCAGACCTTCTGATCTTTTAAGGAAAACTAGAAACACAGATTACGTCACTCTCTGGTTGCTTGTCGACAACTATAGAAACTAAACTTGAGACGGTAGTGGGCTAACAAGTCATGTGCCAATTAATAGCTCTTTGGGCCATATCTAGTTATAACATTTGATCTACGTAGGAAACCACTGTGATTATTCAGAGACTGTGAATAATACTGCCACTGTAGGTGTGGCTAGGGTAAACCTAGGGCGCCTCCCAGAAGAAGAAACAGCAGGACATGGGGACAGAACAAATGTACCAGAACCTTAAAGACTCAGCTGGATGGTACCAGGAAGCACATCCTCCCTACAGACTAGAAGATAAGAAAGAAGCTTGGGAAGAAGACTAATTGCAGCAACCGGTTGATTTGTTGTTGTTGTTGTTTTGTTGTTTGTTTGTTTTGGCCCCAAGTCAGGCCTCCCTTGGGGCTTTGGGTGTTGTCCATCAGCTGGGACTCCGGAAAGGACAAACGTGGATGAAAATATCCCAGAAGCTCCAGCTGCCATAAGCACAAGCTGGCTCCTGACACACAGCCATCGACTTTTATTGTGCTGCTAATTTCACAATCTCATCTTTCCGTTGCTTTATAACTAAGCACCTTGCTTGGTTGCACAACTTAACCCCGACATGTGGAGGTCAAGACTTTCCGTGTGAGGAGTGAGAAAGATAAGAACTGCCTTCGCCTCTGTGTCTCTCCTGCCCTGTGTACGGTTGTTTTGAACACTTCATTTAACAGTTGGGGCCGGCCTTAAACTCGTAGTCAGTCCCCTCACTCTAGCCCTCCAAGCCTTGGGAGTACAGGTGTGAATCACCGTGCCTGGCTTATTTATGTATTTACCTTTTAAGTAACTTTTAATGTTATGTTGTGTACGTGTGCCTGTGCGTGTATGTACATGTGCGTGTCTGTTTGTGGAGTTCAGAAGTTGACATGTCTTGGGCCCTTTGGTGTCTTCCCTGCAGCCTGGAATTAGAAGAGTGCTGCTGTACCCAGCTGGTTTTTGTTTCTTGGGTTTTTTTTTTTTTTCGTTTGTTTGTTTGTTTTTTATCATGATTTCTAAGGACTCAAATTCAGGAAGTCCTCATCATGCACTTTACTTTCAGGTTTTATGTGAGTTCCAGTGTATCCTGTGGGAGACTGAAGCAGAAGGATTCCTCTGTAGAACAGGCTGGCCTTGAGAAGAGCTTTCCCCCCCCCCCCACCTCTGCCTCCCTAGTGCTGGGATTAAAGGCCTGCGCCACCATCACCCACCTGGAAAAAACTTTTTTTTTTAAGACAAGATCTCATGTACCACAGGCTGGCCTTGAATTCAGCTGTAGCCAAGGATGGTCCTTAACTTCTGACCCTTTTGACTCCACCTCCCAAGTGAAAAATATCATTTAATTCTCTGACTGTGGGCCATTATCAAATGAGAACATTAGCAGGGAGGTGGCGCACACCTTTGATCCCAGCACCCAGGAGGCAGAGGCAGGTGGATCTTTTTTTGAGGCCAGCCTGGTCTACAGAGGAAATTCCAGGACAGCCAGGACTACAGAGAGAAACTCAAGTCTCAAGAAACCAAGAAGGGAGACAGGGAGGGAGGGAAGGGAGAAGGAGTGTGGGGGGGAGAACACTGACTGAGGCAACGTGTTGTCTAATCTATGAGTCTAATCCTGGATGCACAGCCATCCCTCACCATCTCGCATTCGGCAGCCTTCCAGAACCCATCCTTTCCTGTGACTACCTTCACGACGTGGTAAACTTCATCGTCTAACCTCTGTTTTACCAGCGTATGAACTGAGGTTTGGAGAGAGCTTCTGTCCTTGCCCAGACAGAGTCAGTGGCAGGCCGGGAGCTCCGGCCATGACTGAGACTCAAGCCACTGTGCTCTCTGGCACATTGGTTGCATGCTGTCTTAAGGGTGCTAGAGAACGTAGGGAGTGGGAGGGGGGCTGGTTAGGAGCTGGGACCTCAGCGACGGAGCTTTTGTGGGTGTCCACCATGTGGGAGTGGGTCTTTGTCATGGTGTGGCCGCTTATGAGCAACTCATGCTTCTCTGTGTAACCCTAGTAAGCTCAATTAGGTCACCATGAACTTGGATGGAATCATTTCTGTGTGCTGCCACCATGTCTGGGGTGAACAGACATTTGTTCACATCTCCTGCAGAGGAAATGAGACAATAAATCTGTACCCACAAAGCAACACAACAAAGAAACAAAGACAGGGTCTGAGTGGAGCCATTTCATCGTCCCCACGACAGAGTGGTAACAAGCAAAGCAGAGCCCTCTGAAGGTGGAATGTCTGTGAGGGAAATCCTGATAAAGCCATCTAGGTGCACGTAGGAGACAAGCAACCCAAGCCAAGGTTTCTACCCATAAGAAGACGCAAGACAGGCGGGTGATCCTTGGCAGAGATTCCAGAGGGGCCATCTTCCTCTGTGTGGTGTAGGGTGGTGTATTTTCTTAATGAATTTTGGCTACCTAGTGAGGCAGAAAGACAGGGGCAGATGCAGGCCACCATGAGGTTAGCTCTGAGACCTGGCAACTAAAAATGACTGCCTTGTGGACTGTACTGGATCATTCCTTGGACTTCTCCAGACTGTCTCTTGGATTGTACAGACACACCCACTCACCCCCTTCCTCCTACCCCTCCCTCCACCCTGTCCAACAAATTGGAAAAAAACTGGCCATAAATGAGGAAGTAAAACCCAATAGGGATCCGACATGCATGTATACTAAAAAAAAAAAAAAAAAAAAAAAAATTGTCCCAAGGTGACCTTTGGACATCACAAACCACTTAAGGGGTAATGTATATGGGATGCATCTTATCATGTGACTGTAACAGAGAGGATCATGGAATGGTGCGTGTTGCCAGTCATCTATGTCAGTCAAAGAAAAGCCCACGTCTTCAGGGATCAGTGCCCCACCCCCACCCCGTCCCTTCACTTCTGTAATTCAAAGCCTGTCTGTCAGTTTAAGCAAGAAAGTGATGCCCCGCCCCCAAATGGCGGGCAGATTAGATTGCACTCAGGTTCCAGATGGGGCTCATGTGCCGCAGGATTGTAAAGCAGCCAGGCAGCAGTCACATGGCCAGCCTGGTCTAATAGTAAGAGCCTATCAAGAAGAAGAGGAAGAGGAAGAAGGGGGGGAAGAAGGAGGAAGAGAGAAAGAGAAAGAGAAAGAAAGAAAGAAAGAAAGAAAGAAAGAAAGAAAGAAAGAAAGAAGGAAAGAAAGACAGAAAAAGAAAAGAAAAAATGAGGGCTAGAGAAAAGCACTGGATCTGGGTTTGATTCCCAGCACCCACATGGTGGTTCACACCCACCTTTAGCTGTAGTTCCAGAGGATCCTGTGCCCTCTGACGGCCTCTATGGGCTCTGGGCACATCCAGGGTGCTGACTGAGCCCTCTCAGCCAGGTAACGTGAACCTAGGGGAGGGAGTGAGGATTGAGAAAAGAAAGACAAGAGACAGAAATCGGAGTTTCTCAGCAAATGCTGAGATGAACTTTATGTTTTTCAGTTCTCTCTTTATACCCATTAGCCCCTATATAAGCTTCTTGTAGGCATATTATTAACACAATAAGTGAAGCCTAAGCCAAGGTGAAAAGTGTGTAAGTGTATACTGGAAATTAACCAACTTTGTTCTTGCACTTCCTTGTGGCCCATCTTAAAGTTCATGGGACGCTCACACTGTACTTTCTCAGGCACTGAATATGCCAAGAATCAATCTTCTCACTCATAGACGCTGGCAGACGTGCAAGCCATTAATCTCAGCCTTAGGTAATGGTCATATTGTTTAAACAGCTCCCAACATGGTGCACAGACACACGCACACCTAAACACATAAATAAAATAACAATAATAATAAAATTAGGGAAAAAAAGAAAGATGAAAGAGAGAGAGAGGGAAAAAGGAAGAACGTGAATTCAACAGGGGTCTAGAGAAGTAGAGGTGGGCTTTGCCAAGACCCGTAGTGGAGCCTCACCTTTACTAGCTAAGAAAGGCTTTGGCGGATCTGAACAACTTGGATCAGCAAACACATCCAGTTTGTAAAACAGTAAAGCAATCAAAGTGGGGATGAGAAAAGGAAAGAACAGATAAGGATCCTTCTTCTGGCCTCTGCAGGTACCAGGCACACACAAGTGATACACAAACATACATGCAGGCAAAACACCCATACACACAAAGAAAACTGTCTGTAAAAGGGGCTCCCAGAAACCACCGGGATGGTAGGTGAAAACTCCGGTAACAGGAGGATTTCCTCCTTCTGAGTTACAGGCTAAGAAGGTCTCCAAGGACCTATAGTTAATGTTCCTTGCCACTGCTGATGGCTGCACACTGGCACCGATGACTAATCTTCAAACACTACATTCTCTGGTTACAGGGCACAGAGACATCAAGCTGGGCAGAGCTGGGGGCTTCCCTCCTGATGGCTGGCATAAATCATACCAGAAGGCACTGTGCGGGCTGCTGAGAATGGATTGTTGCTGTCGGTCCTGTTCAGCTGGGATCCTACTTACTGCATTACCAACATGTAGGCGAGATAGTCACTCTACTTGCACTAGCGTCGTAACAGTTATGGGTACAACCAACTACTTTTCTGATTGGATTTCAGGCCCCGCCCAGAAGTGGAAACTTATGCTTGGTATTGTGCACCAGGACAAAACCTTTCAGCTGGTCCCAGCAGGATTGGATATGCTTAGGACTGCTACTCTTCAGCTGAGACTCAGGGTAGCTCTTTTCTGGTGTGGGTAGAGGTTACTGTGGAGATTCATAACCAGTCGAACTGGTGCCAATAAGCAGCTGTTGTTTGGGTGTAGAGTCTCAGTATTAGTAGAGAATCATATCTACACCGCCCGGTCAAAGACTAAACATGGCCAAAGAGGCAGTAGAAAGAATTTAAGAGCTGGAGGAAGGGACAGAACATTGCGGTGTCACCATTTCCTTTTTGAAAGATATGATCATCATGAGGACGCAGAAGTTGCTGAGGGGACCAGACAGTACTTGGGTCTTGCAGCCATAGAACAAAATCATTGCACTTTGCACAAGGCAAAGCATCGACAGCTAAGTGGAATGGTGAAAGTCATGTGTCTGGGGAGGGGGTTAGCCAGACCCTCGCCTGTGATTCCTGCCACCACCCCTCCCTGAACCCTAACTGATCTCATGATCCTGGGGAATGCTGAGTGTGCAGGAAGTAGAAGGTTGACAAGGGGTCAAGACTCGGTGACACATTCCTCATCCGTGTGTGGGTGGTACGTGTCTCTAACAGCTACCTTTCAGGCAGTCACCCAGGCTCCTGTAATTACCTCTGGTAAACTCGATGGTTTACCAAGCTGGTCTTGGGTGGAACCATTTCTTTCGGTGGGTCATCAGGTTTTCACAGCTTTTACCTGATGTGCTGCTTCCCTGGCTCCAACGAAAAATTCATTCTTGCACATTAAATGTCAAAAAGAAGCTTGAAATAGGGGTTGACGTCACTGCAGTAGAGACAGTGAGCTAGCTGAGCAGAACACGCAATTATAAGCCGGTGTGCAGAGCGAGGGGCTAGACGTCAGGCCTAGGGATGTCTGTCTAAAGTGGCACAGAACCCAGGCTAGCCTCTTTTTTTTTTTTTTTTTGTCAGTGATCCTCCTGCTTCAGCCTCTGGCCTGTTGCGATTATAAGCAGGAGCTACCACATCAGTCCTAGGACATAACCAACTGTAAAGGCCAAACTGGAGCTCCAGGTGAGAAGATGGAAGAGGCCTCTGAGGCCTGAGGAGTGAGTCTGCCTCTCAGGCCTGGTGAGGGGTGAGTCTGCCTCTCAGGCCTGGTGGAGGGGTGAGTCTGCCTCTCAGGCCTGGTGGAGGGGTGAGTCTGCCTCTCAGGCCTGGTGGAGGGGTGAGTCTGCCTCTCAGGCCTGGTGGAGGGGTGAGTCTGCCTCTCAGGCCTGGTGTGGGGTGAGTCTGCCTCTCAGGCCTGGTGGAGGAGTGAGTCTGCCTCTCAGGCCTGGTGGAGGAGTGAGTCTGCCAAGAACACAATTGAACTGTCTTATCAAAATAGAATGGGAGTGGACATGGCAGAATACACCTTTCACCTTAGCACTTGGGAGGCAGAAGCAGGCAGATCTCTGTGAGTTCAAGGCCAGGCTGTTCTACATAGAGAGTTTCAGGACACAGCCAGAACAGCACAACAGAGAGCTGTCTGATAGAACCAAAACAATAACAACAGCAACAGCCTATAATAAGTTGAAGGACAGTCGATACTACTTGAGACCCTTTTTTAAAAATTTAATTTAATTTAAAAAAAGAACAGCTTCATTTAGAATATTTGTTTATGCTCCCCCCCCCCCCCAGGGTTTCTCTGTGTAGTCCTGGCTGTCCTGGGACTCACTCTGTAGACCAGGCTGGCCTTGAACTCAGAGTCCACCTTCCTCTGCCTCCTGAGTGCTGGGAGTAAGGGGGTATGCCAGCACCACCCGGCATATTTGTTTCTTTGTATATTACATGCATATAGTGTATATTTGCGTGTAGATGTTCATGTGTGTATTTGTGTGTGAGTGCCCACGTGTGTACCATGATGTGCATGTGGAAGACAGAGGACAGTGTCAGGTGTCTGTCCTTGCCTTCTGCCTTAAAAACAGTGTGTCCTGCTGTTTTTAACCTGCGCTAAGCCAGGTTAACCAGCCACAGATCTCCAGGGGTTCTTCCGTCTTCACCTCTAATCTCATTTTAGAAGTACTTGGCTGTGTGGGTTCAGAGACTCTCACACTACAGTGTGTGTGGGTCCGTGCCATCCACGTATGCGGGTCACCTGCTCCTCACCCCAACCCCACTTCCAAAGTCAGCACTCTGTCTTCAAGGCCCCCCCACCCTCCCTCCCCCCCACCCCCCTTCCTCCCTCCCCGTCTTTAGGCTATTCTCTAGAGCATTCCAGGCCAGCCAAGGATACATAGGGAGAGGCTGTCTCAAAAAAAAAAAAAAAAGTATATAAATAAATAAATAAGAGAAAAGTAAGAAAGAAACGAACAAAATTGGGATTTAAGGATATGGCCCAATGGCAGAGTACTTGCCTGGAATTAATGGGGACCCGTGACTCACCCACAGCAGTGCAAAACTAAAGAAAATAAACAGATAAATAGAATGAAACACTGCCTAAAATAAATGAATGCTGTTACTGATTACAACTCCTTAAAGCTGGAAAAATCTTGTGCGTATTTAAATCAACCACACTTACACCAGAGGCGGTGGCACGTGACTGCTGGAACAGTTCCAGCGCTCAGGAGGCTCTAGGTAGATCAGAAGTTGCCAGAAGGGAAGTGCTACTGCTCCCCCCCACACACACACACAAATTCAGGGCAGCCTGAGGCTGGCAGTTCAAAATAACCTCGCCATAGCTGAGTCACACTTAGGAGTCCTCAGTCACCTAGCACGGCCCTTCTCCAACTTTAGCTTGCACTGAAACTCGGGGCTGGGTTCGGTCCTAGTGCTCCACGGCTTCTGGGCTGGGGACCGGAGTCTGCATTTTCCAGGTTTAAGTGGCCTGGCCTGTGGACCACAGCTTGTGAGTGTTAGAGCACTGCTAGGGAGGGTTTAAGGGGCTTGGCTTCTACTGCTAGGAGTACTGAGGACTAGCTCTTTTCCTCCTCCCTGCTCAGTTCCCTTCTGGCAGCCGGAAGGCCCCTGTGGATGGCCAGCCCCTGAGCTTTACAGAGGCTGATTCAGGGGCTCCGCCATTCCACTCACGCACGCAGATGCTGGAAATGCTTAGAAGAAGGCTGCTGCGGGGTCACGTGGCCCAGAGAGGCTGGGTCCTCCCCCCCCCCCATCCGAGCCCCGAACCTCGGGGCGGGGCGAAGCTGCGGGCGGGTCCTCCTGGGGCTGGTCCAGCCGGAGGGTCCTCAGTCCCTCTGGAGGTGGAGCGGCTGAACAGAGCGCCCACCGCCGAGCGGAGAGATCCCATCGGGGCGCCGTCATGCTCCGGGGTCCGCTGTGCTTGCTGCTCCTGCTCCTGGCGCCGCATCTGCTGGACGCTGCGCACGGCGACTATGTAAGTGTTCGCGGCCACCGCTCGGGGACGCTCCGCCGCTGGGAAGCGGGCAGAGGCCGAGGAAAGGCGCTGCTCTGCCAGGCAGGGATCCGGGGGACCCCGATCGCCCCTCGGAGCAGGCCGGCCGCCGAGGCGCAGGCAGCGGGCCGGCCTCCCGTAGTGGGCGGGCCGGCCGGGCGGGGCGCGCGTCCTTCCTGGTTGCTGGTTGCGTGTGTGTTCCGCTGCGGCGGTCCGGTGCGCGCGGACCTGCTTCCCGGTTTGTACAACGCGGTCGGAGACTAGCCGAGGTGCGCCTGCATCTTTCCAGCTTCGGTATCTGGGGAGAGGGACGCCAGGCTGCCCGGGGCTGCGAGAGGGCTCCCCGGGCTGTGGCGTGGGGCGCGATCCTTGCGGAGTTTGGGCTTCGCGGAGCGCTCCGGAAGGGGGAAGAAAAATGGGGTCAGAAGAAGCTCCTGCCGTGGGGTCACAGGAATATTTGCTTTTGGAGACAACTCCCTCTTAAAACATACTGTTCGCTTCTCCCCAGCCACCTGCTGGCTGCTTTTAGTTTGGGGTGTTCATCACCTTGCCCGGAGCCTTTCCTCTTTTAGGGTTTGGCGGTGCAGGTGGAGGGTGGAGAGAGGCAGGCGAGGCCTGGGGGGGAGGGCCGGGGCTGAGGCACGTTTGCCTGCTCCCGGAGGTCCGCACCGAACCTGCGGAGGGGGCAGGGGTGGTAGAACAGTGGCTCCTGCTTCTTTGCACTTTGAGCAAATCAGCTTGGGGCCCTCCACTTGGACTGAGTCCGGGTAAGTTCAAGTAGATGTTAGAAGAATTTGAGCTTTATAACTTGTGAAAATTACGCTCTCGGTTCGAGGCACACGTTTATCTAAAGCCAGAAATTGAAGCCCTTTTAAGTTTTTGGAAAACAGTAGCCGAAAATACTTTCATTTGAGGAAAAGGTTGCTGCAGATTGAGCGCCCGCCGCTCCGTAAGAGTTTGACATCCTTGAGAACCAGTGAGCAGAGGATCACGGGAACAAGTAGGGTACAGGGTAGAAAGCAGCCCATAACGCCTTCAGAATGGCTGTGGGCAAGAAGAGATAAGGCTTTATGGAGGGCACCGGTCTGTAAGTGATTAGGTAATAGGTACCAGATGCGCTGTGAGAGGCTCATACAAGGGCTGCTATGCTATCTTCTTGGAATTTTTTTTCCGAGACAGGGTTTCTCTATGTAGCAGCCCTGGCTGTCCTGGACTCACTTTGTAGACCAGGCTGGCCTCGTACTCACAGATATCTGCCTGCCCCTGCCTCTCCAGTGTTGGGATTAGAGGCAGGCACCATCACGCCTGGCTTCCTGGGGAGTTGTTAGGTGTGTGGCTAGCCCTCTGGAGCATTTGGGTTAGAGCAGAAGAAAAGCCACAGGTGACTAGCTTTCCATTGTTCTTCTGTTTGATTTGTAACATTAACTCTCAAGCTTTAATCCCAGGTTAAACATTAAAACGTGTACTTTCCTTTTTGTTTTTGGTTTTTCAAGACAGTGTTTCGCTTTGTAGCCCTGGCTGTCCTGGAACTCACTCTGTAGACCAGGTTGGCCTGGAACTCAGAGATCGGCCTGCCTCTGCGAGTGCTGGGCTTAAAGGCTTGTGTCATAAAATGTGTACTTTCTTAAGAAGTCACAAATCAGTTGCCCATTAACAAGCGATATGCTTATATGAAGAAATGTCTCACAGTTTTTGCATAGAGTTGTATTTAAAGAGCAGTCCATTCTTTTGGTTTTTGTTTTTTTTTTTTAAAGACAGGGTCTCATGAAGCCCAGGCTGGCCTCAAACTTGGTATGAAGTCAAACATAGCTTTGAACTCCTGATAACTCCTGCCTTCACCTCCCAAAGGCTGGGACACCGTGCCCTGTTTACGTGGGGCTGGAGGGGGAAACCACAGCTTTGTTCTTGCTGGGCTCTCTACCCTCTGAGCTCCAGAAGCCAGATGTCCGTGTTGACATTTGCAGTCTGCAGTCAATGCATGTTTTGGTGGTCTTTGAAGAACTCCGCTCTGTACTCACTGGAGGAGGGAGAAGGGAAAGGCAATCTTTCCATTGTTACGAAGATAATTTTGACTCAGTGAGAGACTTTGCCCCATACTACACACTGGCAACTGATAATTTAGAATAATGTTTTTCCTATTATTAAAAAAAAAGAAAACAGATGCCGGGCGTGGTGGCACACACCTGTGATCCCCGCACTCTGGGAGATAGAAGCGGGCGCCATCTCTGTAAATTGGAAGCCAGTCTGGTCTACAGAGTGAGTTCTAGAACAGCCAGGGCTACCCAGAAAAACCCTGTCCAAAAAAAGAAAGAAAAAAAAGAAAAGAAAAGAACCGTTCATGCGCATTGTGGGGAACCTTCAACCACACGAAACGCTGTTGAGGCAATGGAAACTGAGGCTGGAGTTAGGATGCCTGCCTCGCTTGCATGAAGCCTTGGGCTCCAGAGACACACAAAACAATTGCCGTGGTTGAACGTGCCTATAATCTCAGCGCCTGTTAAATGGAGGCAGAGTGTTGGAAGTTCAGTCCTTGGGTACATTGTCAACTCAAAGCCAGTTTGGACTACATGAGACCTGTCACAAAGGGGGGGGAGAGAACTGCCCCTC
>CM053749.1:8495796-8517371 GCA_028658305.1 Pachyuromys duprasi | reverse complement strand
GGGGAGGTCAAAGAGCCCGCCATTGAGTTCATGTCAGAAATAGGTCCTGTTCCCTTTACTAGGGAAACCCACTTGGGTACTGAGCTGCCACGGGCTACATCCGAGCAGAGGTTCTAGGTTAGTTCCATACATGCAGTGTGTTTTAATAATAAAGTCTGGCACCTAAGTGGTGTTTGTGTGGCTTAGATTTCGGGTAGGCTGGAGTTGTGTGCATGTTCTGTGGGCTTTGGTTGACTGGGGATGAAAATGCTCTCTAATGATCCCACAAAGCTGATGCCAGTTCCTGGTTGCAGGCGGAGTTGACCTGGAAGTCTCTCATTGGCCACTGTCCTTTATCAGGAAGTCACTTGCCTCCCAAAGTGCACCTGCACTGAGCTGTTGGGGACGCTTCATGAGCTGAGAGAATGGCACTCTTCAGGCAGCTGTCCCTGGGCTCCAAGGCTGGCCTGGCTGCGGCCACTGTCTTCGCGTCCTTGATACTCTCCCGCTCCTTTCTGGCTAAGACCCTTGAGCTCCAGGCCTGGCGCTGGCTGTTCCGCCTGCAGCTGGTCCTGTTTGTCAACTCGCTCATGCTCATTGGTTCCTTGTACATCTGGCGGAGCACAGTGAGCAGCCTCAGCCATTCCCCTGCCGTGGAATCTACCTGTTTCCGGCTCTGGAAGCTGGTTGTTGTGGCATTTCTGGCCCTGGCACATTCCAGTTTCTTCACCATGCTCTTCTTGGTGGCTGAGGAGCCCTATGTGTTCTCCTTGGCAGCCTACTCCTGCCTGGGTGCCTATATCCTCATGCTCTTCTTCCTCTGTATCTTGAATGCCATGGAGCAGGCCTACCAGTTCTTAGCCTGGCGCAGTGGTAGGGTGGTGGGCAGCGTCGACAAGACGAGGCACCTGGTGCTCAGGCCTGCCCTGGCCGTGACGGTGACGGCTGTGCTCAGTACGGTTGGCCTCCTGAACGCTGCCCAGCCCCCAGTGGTGAAAACCGTGGAGGTGCCCATCCACCGGCTGCCCCCTTCTCTGAATAACCTAAAGGTTGTGCTCCTGTCGGACATACACTTGGGGCCCACTGTGGGCAGGACCAAGATGGAGATGTTCGTGAGGATGGTGAACACGCTGGACCCAGACATCACAGTGATCGTGGGCGACCTCTCCGACTCCGAAGCCTCTGTCCTGCAGACGGCAGTCGCTCCTTTGGGCCAGCTCCGTTCCCGTCTCGGGACCTACTTCGTCACAGGCAATCACGAGTATTACACATCAGACGTCAGCAACTGGTTCGCACTGCTGGAATCCTTGCATGTCCGGCCCCTGCATAATGAGAACGTGAAGATTTCTGCCCCCGGGAACCCGGATGGTGGGGGTGGTGATAAAGAATGGGTCTGCCTGGCGGGTGTGGATGACATAGAAGCAGACATCCTTCACTACTCTGGACACGGCATGGACCTTGACAAGGCTCTGGAGGGCTGCAGCCCAGATGATGCCACCATCTTACTGGCTCATCAGCCTCTGGCTGCCAAGAGAGCCCTCCAGGCTCGGCCGGATATAAACTTGATCCTTTCTGGGCACACGCATGCAGGGCAGATCTTCCCCTGGAATGTCGGGGCCTATCTTCTCAACCCTTTTTTTGCTGGACTCTACCAAGTAGGCCAGGCTACATTCGTGTACGTTAGCCCGGGTACAGCCTACTACGGGATCCCCATGAGGCTGGGGAGCAGGGCGGAAATCACAGAACTCATCCTGTGGCGGGCTCCCTAAGACTGCCCCGTGGCCTGCCCTGTCCTGCCCTGTCCTTGCCCATCACCTTCGTCCATCTGCTCCAGGCCTGCCAGTACCTTTGGCTGCAGTCTTCTGGGAATCAGTGATTTGCAGCGGGGCTGCCTGGGAAGTTCAGGCCGGTTTAAGTCTTTGGAGAATCAATTGCTTTTTGGTGATACACCTCAGGGTATCATCAGATTAACACTTGTTTTCCAGCTGCTGTAGAGAGGGGCCCTTTTGCAGAGGGTGGGGTGGCTGGAGAGGATGGGTCAGACTCATGGAGGAGCAGGAGCACTTGTCTCCTATGGCTTTAACCCTGCTTAGGGCTTCTTTGGTGGGTTCCAGAATCACTTGATCTAGAGACAGTTGGTATGGGCCTGGGCTTTGTTGAGAGGTCAAGCGAGATGGGTGCCTCCCTCTGCCTTTTCTCCTTGGCTTCCGTCAAGGTCACCTTTATTGAAGACATCGACAAGGCCCACCACCAGGACATGGGCCCCTCCGGTCACGCTGATTACCTGGCTGAGCAGGGATGGCTGGAGAAGAAAGCGTGGGCACTGTGGTATGTGGTGACTGCCATCTCTTAAGGACCTGGCAGCTCTGAATCCCTGGTTCTGTGAAGTCTTTGGGTAAGGTAGTTAGGGACAGGCTGCTTCTATGTTTGGGGGTTAAGAATGGACACTGGATGGGATGAGGTCTGTTCAAAGGTACTGTGACAAGCACTTGTCTAGGAGGTGCCCAACTTTGAGTTCCAACTCAGCATGAGAAAACAAGAGTATATGTAAGGGAGAAAGAAAGAGAGAAAGAGACTGCTTGGGGAGATTCTAATCCATCTTCCTTGGCCTCTGGCCACAGAAGCATAGGATAGGATTGTTCATAGGGCTTCTAGACACACAAGGAAAACAAAAAAAATGCCTGCACATTTGTTGGTTTAGCCTTTGCCAAGGGCAAGAAAGACTTTGCCCTTTGCAGAGCAGAAAGCTGATCATTGAGATGTGTTCAGGAACATTTGGGTATCTTTGACTCTGAGAGTCCTCTGGAAGGAGATGCAGATGTTCTCTCTCTCTGGAGAGGGACTTCCTGCTGCTATGAGAAAAGGTTGATGTCCCCCTAGATTCTCGGAAATGGCTGTGATTCTTACATCTACCTCAAGGCTGCTTTGCTGGGAGAAAGTTGAGCCTGTATCCCACAGTCAGCATGTAGTGTAATGTTAGTGTGCTAATCAGCGCAAAGGAACCTGCAAAGGAACACTGCCAGGCCCAGGAGCCTAGAGAGTCAATCCTGGCGACCTTCGGCGGGTGGCATGCTGCCCTGCCAACAGAGCCCAGGTGTCCACGTGACGCCAGCCAAGAGCCACCTTCCTGTCGCATGCCTGAATTTCCTATGCACCTTCTGCTTCGCAGATGGCAGTTCTTCATCGTCTTGTCCCTTCCTTTGCGATGGCATCTAGGGGTGCAGGAGATTACACTCATTCATTGTCTCCCTGCCGGGTATTAGCAGTTGGCCATCCAGCCCCAGATAAATAATAAATAAATAAGTAATTTCAAAATGCACGCCTGTAATTCCCAGCGCTCAGCAAGTAGACATAGGAAAATTAGGAGTTCAAAGCTACTGGTGAGTTTGAGGCCATCCTGGGCTACATGAGATCCTGTCTTGGAAAGAAAAGAGAGAGAGGACTAGCGTTGCGTTGATGCTGTGATGGTGTCGCTCCCTCTCACCCCACACAGGGTTTCCGTGTACTGGGAGAGATTTTGTGAAGAGTGTGATTTGGTGGTGGGAGAGGCCAGGCCTTAGCACTTCGCTCTCTTAGACCCCTTCTGGGCACCACCCTCACCTGCCACCCCTCTAGCTTCTTGGGAGGCCACTTTCCACAGTGTTCTCCACCCCTGCTGATTCCACCCCTTTTGGGGTCACCACTGCCCAGTCTTAGCTTTGGATTTCACAAGACGACAGTTGAGACCTTTTCACTCCAACCTCCTGGGGAGCTTCGTGACTCTCCGACCCAGCTTCCCGTTATTTTTACTAGTTCCTTGATAGCTGGATGCCGGGCCTGTGTCACCACGGCGGGCTCCTTCATCCGCCATGAATCTCTGCTTCACCAAAGGCTTTGCTGTTAGCAGAAAGAGGTTGGGTTGCCATCCAGGGGGAGAGAACTGGCCTTGCCAGTGTGAGGCCCCGGGTTCAATTTCAGGGCTGGCCAGTGACATTTCCCTTCCATCCCTGGAACCCACGGTGGAAAGAGAAAGCCGACTCCACAGTTACCCTCTGACCTCCACATACGTGCTGCCCACACTTATACACAGGCCACAGAGTACACACACAATAATATAAATAAAATCATTTTCTAAAGAGATGAGCCTGCCTGCTCTTCTGAAAGTCTTGTATTCTTTTGTTGTTGTTGTTGTTGTTGTTGTTGTTTTGCCTTTTCTTTTCCAGAAAGGGTTTCTCTGTGTAGCCTTGGCTGTCCTGGACTCGCTTTGTAGACCAGGCTGGCCTCAAATTCACAGAGATCCTCCTGTCTCTGCCTCCCTGAGTGCTGGGACTACAGGCGTGCGACACAGTGCCCGGCTAATGTCTTGTATTCTAATAAAAGGGAAACCACGATTCTGTGTTCTCTTTAGCTCTCTCTCTCCTCCTGAGAGAGAGAAGCTGTTTGTTTCTTCACCTTCTTCATGCCTTCCGGGCTATCCAGCACATTGGCACGCAGGTATTCATGAAATTCCCTTCTCCTTCTTCCCATTTTGACTGGGTATCCCTAAGGTTGGCCAGCTGCTCTGGGATTCAAGCTCTTCTGCTCTTGGGGCTCCAGGTGTGTGCCACCACGTGCATTCCCTTGCGGTCAGTTTTGTTGCTGTGGTTCTGGTTGTAACAGTGCCCGCCTTCCTTTCTGAAGTCAGGTGTTGGGGTGTAGCCAAAGGTTTGGCAGCTGTGTTGTTGGCAAGTATCTATTTTGCTTATTCTTTGTGCAATTTTTTTTTCTGGTCCCAATTTTATTGATCTCTACTCTTTCTGTTTATTGGTTGGTTTTGTCTGTTTTAGGGGGACAGAGTCTCGGTATATAGCCCTGGCTGGCCTGGAACTCACTACGTAGACTAGGCTGGCCTAAAACTGCAGGAGATCTGTCTGCCTCTGCCTGTCTAGTCCTTTCTCTAATTTCTTGAGGAACTGTATTTTTACAGTTTTCTTTTTGTTTAAGTCAGAGTCTGAAAAGGTTCCATACATTATGTGTGCTAGGTCTCTTTTAAGTCTGTAATATTCCTCTTACACATGCATAAAAAATCAAAGAAAAATAATCGAGGTCATCTTTATTTATTTTATTTTATTTTTTGTCCTGGACTCACAGAGCTCTGCCTGCCCCTGCCTCCCTGAGTACTAGGACTACAGGTGTGTGCCACCACGCCCTGCTTTAATGTATATTTTAAAAAATTAGTTTGTACGTGTGTGTTCCTCATGTGTATTCCTTGCGTGCACATGTGCATGCATGTGTGTACGTGTGTACGTGTGTATATATAGTCCTAATATAGGGTCAGGAGCTAGTTCTCCTCTCCCTGTGGGTCTCTGGGATCAAAGTCATATAGTGCTGATTGCTGCCGAGTGCCTTTATTCAGCTTTTTCTTTTTAGATTAATTTTTAGTTTTAATCTTGTAGGTCTGTGTGCCTACATGGGGGCAATGTGCAGATGAGTGCAGATGCCTGGGGAAGCCAAAGGCTTGGAGCTGGATTACCTGCTGGGGCCACTGAACCATCAAGCTTCTTCTTTCCTTTTTTTTTTTTCCTTTTAGATTTTTTTTTTGAGACAGGGTTTGTCTGAGTAACGGCGCTGGCTCTCCTGGAACTCTCTCTAGACCAACCAGGCTGGCCTCGAACTCACAGAGATCCGCCTATCTCTGCCCCCCGAGTGCTGGGATACATTTTTTTTTCTTTTTCCTGAAATGAAGGGACAGAGTGAAGCTGATCAGTGGCCAGAAGTGCAGGAGGATTAGGAAACAGACCCAAAGTGCTCACCACTCTCTGGGTCCTCCGCTTTGCTATCCTCTGCCTCAGCATCCTCTTTCTAACCAGTCCCACAGGACACATAGAAGTAAGCAAGATTAATAAGCTCGGGTGTGGGCTAGAGCAGGTACCCACAAACCTTCCCTAGGGTATTGATTGCCTCCATGGACCCCAGTCTGTGGAAGGGAGGCCCTGGCCACAGCAGCCTCTGGGCAGCCTTCTGGTCATCTGAAATCACTCTTGGCTTCCGCTTTGCTGTGTGACCTTAAAGGACTACAGAGGCCTTAGGTGTGTGAAGGCCTCCCACTTCTCCTCCCCTGACTGCCATAGCCCTGGTTTGCTAGTAGAATAGGCTGGGTTTTTCCACCCTGGAGCTAAGTGCCCCAGCCAGGAGCACCACAGGGCCCTGAGGACAGGTGGCAGGTCTCGTGAGTGTGAGTGGAGACCCGTTGGATTGGAACCTCCAGTTTTCTTCCAAGAGAGCTGGAGGCCAAGGTCCTGATGAGTTTGTTCATAATGACCCTTAACCTGTGATGTCACCAAGCTGCTTTTGCTCTTTGTTCAAGTCCAGGAATGTGCACAAGGGATGCAGATATATTTATTTTTAGCACTGAGGACTAGAACTCTCCGGGCAGATGTTCAAGTTACCCATTGATGGCTGTACTGTGTTATGGTTAGTGCTTTGTTTTATTTTTTAAGATGCTTATAACTGAAAAAAAAATCACACCAGTGTTAGACTCCTGATGAGTGTTTAAGGGTGTTTTTGTGTGTACTGTCTTTTTTTTTAAACCTCCAGTATTTTATGTGTTATGTACATAGAGGGGGTGGGGAGCCCAGGGGCCTGAACCTCCCATACGGCTTGGCTTGGAATTGCGTTTTGTTTTGTGTTCCTGTGTGTGTACACTTTGTAAACACGGATGCTACCGCACCCTGCAAGTGTGAAATAAAGATTTATCTCTTCATGATGCCATTTCCGTGTCCATTCATTCAGATGGGGTTGACTGAACACTGGGCAAATTTGAGATTTTTTTTGGTTTTGTTTTTGTTTAATTGCTAGAAGCTAGCTTCTCCGTTTCCTCCCTCCTCTTCTTTTCCTTGTCTCTTCTCTCCGCTTTCCTTCTGCCTCCTCTTTTAAAGAAGTGTATTATTATGTATTAATTTATTTGCACGTGTGTGTGCCCGTGTGTTTACGTACACCGTGTGGGTGCATAAGTTCCTCAAGAGCTGGAGTTACAGGCAGTTGTGAGCTGTTTGCTGAACTGGGGCCTCTGGATGAGCCACTGAAGGTTCTCTTTACCCCTGAGCCACCTCCCCGCCCTCCTCCTCCGCCTCCTGCCTCACGTGTTCTGATAACCTTGTATGTGCCTCGCGAAGCTCAGAAGTCCAGAGGAAGCTGGATGCTTAGGTTGGGTCTTCTTGGGTCGTCCACCGTTGAGAGCAACTGCTTCGGAGCCATGAAGTGGATTTTCCCGGTTCACCTTAGCAGTGAAGGTTGGGAGTGACCATCTGTCCTTTGTATTTCCCACCTCCGCTGCTGGCCTCACTGTTCTTTGAGGCCTCACTCTTTCCCCTGTTTCAAATAGCATGTGATTCTTCATGTGTTGGGTGAGCAGGACAGGCTGTGGGTGTCCTGTGAGCTACTTTTCTGATTGCTTTGACAGAGCACCTGACAGAGCTCACTTTCTCAAAATTATTACATTTATCTTTATATGTGTGCACGTGTATACATGCTACAGAGCACATGTGGAGATCACAGGGCAACTTTTGGAAGTCAGTTCTTTCCACCATGTGAGTCCTGGGAATCAAGCTCATGTTGCCAGGCTTGGTGGCAAGTGTGTTTATCTTCTCTGCCATCTCCCCACCAGTCCTATTTTGGCTCACAGTCAAAGGAGAGGCAGTCCTGATGGTGTGGGGGGCATGGTACGGCATGGTCATGCTGAGTAAGCAATCAGGAAGCAGAGAGGAAACAGGAAGTAGAACTGACCTATAAAACCTCAAGAGCTGCCCGGCAGTGACATGGCCTCTAGCAAGGGTCCACCAACCTTCCAAAACAGCGTCATCACCTGGGGATCAGGTATTTGGAGAGTAAAAATGTTCCAAAACTTTCGCCGGATCCATAAAAGACCTCGTACATGGTGAGGGTTCTGCTGGCCGTTGAGGAAAACCAGGGAAGTACTGGTAGGGTGCACACCCTACTTCTGGGATCCACTGTGTGACGGGCTTGGGCCTTCCTGAGAGTGACAGGGAGAGTAGTGGCATGTCGCCTTTCGTAGTGGCTTAGAGTTCACAACAGCGTTCCTAAGCCCCACTGCTGAGGGGATAGCTAGCAGTTACTTGTGCCGGCGGTCACACTGTAGGGTCCTTCCTTCAGGGGCTCCGTCCACTCCTCCCTTGAACCAGTGCGTCAGGAAACTGACTCAGAGCTGGGAACTGGAAAAAGGCATCTCATCTTCCCAGTGGCAGACGGCAGCCCTCCTGTCTCACTGCGTGGGGCTGCTGCATTTCCAGGCCTAGGCTCACTACTGGGGATTGCGCCCTTCAGCTTTTGATGTTTGCAGCGGTCCCTGTTGATAGTGACAGAATCTCCTTGCTGTGTCCTATGAGATATAGGGGCCCAGTGTCATGGCCACCTTGTCGCTCGCCTTCTGAGGACACAGCCCACTGTGAGGCGTCTAAGGTTGCCAGAGCCCTCCCCACTGATGCGTTCCTTACTGAAGGCACATCCCCTGGGCCTGCTGAAGCACATGGTTTATGTGGTCAGACAGTGGGTTTTCCATCTTTGCACTGATCCTCCCTGAACACAGGCATGCCTGCCATCTCCCCTCCCTTCCTGCAGGCTAGTGGTCATGCTTGTGTCCGAGAAACCTTTCCATGAGCTTGGAGATTAGAGCTCAGACCAAGGTATGAGTCAGGGTAGGAAGCCCACACCAGTGTCCTCTCCCAGGATACCGTGCCCTTTGCCCCCTCTAGATTCATTCCCAGTGGCCCACTGTGGTCAAACCCTCAACCTTGCTTTTCTGGTAGGAGAGGAGGGTTTCTGTAGACACCATCACAGACGCCCATGCCACTCAAAAGAATGCCCCGAGTGGCTTGAACCTGTCAGGCCCTCGCTTCAGAGCTTCCAAACATGATAAAACCAAGCCAGCCAGCCTCGCAGACTGTCTAATTCCTGGTGACCCAAAAGAACGAAGTCAGTGCCAGTTCCTGCATGAGGAGAATCCTCACAGGTAGAGCACTTCCTGTGCAAGCCTGATGTCCTGAGTTCAATCCCAGAACCCACAGAACTGAGGAGAGAGAGAACCAACTTCACTCTGTCCTTAGGTCTCCACGTGTGCTATGGCACACACACATACACTCATACACCCACACACGTAAATACATACACACAGACACTTATATACACACACTAAAGTTTTAGCTTTTTTTTTTTTTAACCCACCAATCTTTTTTTTTTAAGGTTTACTTACTATATATACAGTGTTCTGCCTGCATGTATCCCTGCAGGCCAGAAGAGGGCACCAGATCTCATTATAGATGGCTGTGAGCCACCACAGGGTTGCCAGGAATTGAACTCAGGACCTTTGGAAGAGCAGCCAGTGCTCTTAACCTCAGAGCCATCTGTCCAGCCCACACTAAAGTTTTAAAAAATAAACATGCTGGGCCAGAGAGATGGCTT
The DNA here is from genome assembly GCA_028658305.1 of Pachyuromys duprasi. NCBI lineage: Eukaryota > Metazoa > Chordata > Mammalia > Rodentia > Muridae > Pachyuromys > Pachyuromys duprasi. Next base: position 8,507,957 of record CM053749.1, on the reverse strand, counting down.
AGAGGTTAAGAGCACTGGCTGTTCTTCCAGAGGTCCCTGAATTCAATTCCCAGCAACCACATGGTGGCTCACAACCATCTATAATGAGATTTGGTGCCCTCTTCTGGTGTGCAGGTGTACATGCAGGCAGAACATTGTATACGTAATAATAATAATCTTAATAAAAAATAAACACACCCAAGTCTTGACCCCCTTTAGGCTGGACCTCCTCTCTATCTGGCATAGGTGAGGGGCATGGCATGCATTTTGGGGTGTCCCTGCTCACCTATTAAACATTAGCTGTGGGGTCTGGGTTGCTAGTCAACATCTCTGAAAACCCCAGATGCTGACCCATGACCCATCTGGAGATATCTTTGTTATATCTCTCACTGCCCTGACAGAAGACACGTAAGGGTTTGCTTTTGGGATCGTGGTGTGAGGGTGCATTCCATGATGATGGGGCAGGAGCGTGAAATAGCTGGTCACCACTGGGTCCGCAGTGGAGAGAAAAGAGTGAAGGCTGGTACTCTGCAGGCCCCCAGCCCATGGCATAGTGCCACCCACCCCCAGATTGCGTCTCCCACCCCCTAGCTAAGCTTCCCCGGAATCTCCGTCACAGACACTGTCTTAGTCATCGTTCTGCTGCTGGGAAGAGACACCCTGACCAAGAATGCATTTAAGCGTGAGGCTTGCTTGAAGTTTCAGAGGGTGAGTCTGTGAGCCTGGCAGCGAGCACGGCAGCAGGGGGCAGACGCGCTGGAGCCGTAGCTGCGTGCTCACACTTATCCACAGGCATGAGGCAGAGGGCGCTAACTAGGAATGGCGTGGGCTTTACAGACCTCACAGGCCATTCCTACGGACACCCTACTCCAGCAAGGCCGTGCCTCCTAATCCCTCTAAACAGTTTCACCAACTGGGGACCAAGCATTCAAATACGTAAGGCCCTGGGGACCCTTCTCGTTCAGCCACCACACTTGTTCAGAGGTCTCTGTTTGAGGTGACGATCAAGGTTAGTCTTCACGTTAGGCCATTCCTGGTACCACTTGTCTTAATTTGGGTAACTCTGGAAACAGAACCTAAAACTGGGGTTTAGGGACAGGTAGCTTGAGAATCCAAACAAGAGCACGGGGATGGAGGGCAAGGGGGGAAAGGGAAATCCTTATTTTCCACTAAATTGTGGAGATCGGCCAGTCTCTCTGCTGCTTAGAACATGCTTGTGCAAGTCCTCAGTAAACCGTGCCCTGCAGCCCTGGGTCTGTGTGCCTCTTTCTCCAGCCTCATGGCACTTTTGACAAGTTCCTGTCCACCAGGGATGCGCGTTTCCAGAACAGCCCCTCTCTAGACCCACCTAGAAAATGACCCTGTGTCATCACTGATTTGCCCTTAGTGACACCACGAAGGAGCAGGGAGCTAGACCAGAGGTGGGGACATTCTGAACATCCGGCAACCCGACTGACAAATGGTGCTGTCACACCCTAGGTGGATATCAGGTGCACATGTGATCCAGGACTCAGCGTTCCCACAGTAGTTCCCAGATGCCTTCCAGAGCTACCGAGGGCCAGGGTGCCGGTGAATCCTGGCGTTGTGTTCTTTGGAAGCTTAAAGGTGTATGTGGCTTGGGGGATGGCAGGCAGATGGCGTCCGGTACCCTTGGCCTGGCGGGTGCCTGTTACCTTGTTGCTACCTGTCTTTGTCCACTAGGGTGCAGTGTTCCACCCTGCCTAAACAGCTCTGACGTGAACCCCAAACTGGCTTCCCCCGGAACTCTGGCTCTTTTATTTCACATTTCAGCCAGTGGGGGTGCTGGTGTAACTCCATACTGGGTGACAGGTGGAATTCTGCGCTGGGTGCATGTGTGTGAAAGGCGTTCATGTACCCCTCACACCCCCTTTCAGTCCAACTCAGAAACTATGCCCTGCAGCGTCAGAAGGACTGCTCTAAGTTCCTTTCCTCTGAGACCCCCATAGTTATGGATGAAATGTGGAGTTGGAGAGGACGCTTTCTCGGGTCACTCTGGGACGTGGGCCAGCAACCAGGATGGGGCTCCGTGGATCTGTTGCTTTGTTTGTTTGAGACAGGATCTCGTGTACCCCAGGCTGGCCTCAGATTCTGTATGTAGCCAAGGTTCGTCTTGGATTCCTGACCCCCTGGCCTCCGCTTCTCGACCTCTGCATCCCTGGCAGCCGATCCGTTGCTTTCTGCCCTGCATTTCATACTGAGACATTTCCGAACGGGTCTCGGCGAGCCCCCCCCCTCTGTGCCTCATAAACAGTCTCTGCTCCTGCACATCTGTGGGCTCCAGATTTGGGGAGCCATAGTAGGAGATAGGCCTATCAGTGACTCCCTTAACTGGGTCACCCTGTGTGCTGGGCCCAGCAGTGGCTTGTTTGATACCCCAGAAACTGATTAAGTCTCCCATTGTGTAAGTTAAGTGGACAGAAAATCACCTGCCCCACGCACGGTCCACTTCTGGAAAAGGTCCATATTCTCATGGGGTCCCTCCCTTGCCCTGCAGAATGTCTCCCGGAGGACATTTGAGCTGGACTACAGCCAGGACCGCTTCCTCAAGGATGGGGTGCCATTCCGCTACATCTCAGGAAGCATTCACTACTTCCGGATACCCTGCTTCTACTGGAAAGACCGGCTGCTGAAGATGAAGATGGCTGGGCTGAACGCGATCCAGATGTAAGGAAGGGCACCTGGCTGAGACACCCCGCCCCCAGCTTCATTTCTCCCATATCAGCTATTGCGTTGTCCAGAAGTAGCAGAGAGCCCTGTGTGGACCGGGGGGGTCCTTAGGGGCTTGACTGGCCTTTCTTCAGACAGTGAACCGCTTCTCACGTGAGCTTTGCCATCAGAGATCACGGACTAGAAATCAGCTTTGGGAGGCAAAGGGGGAGGCCAGGGAATGGCTCAAATGTGCAGGGGTCTGCTGCTGAGCTTGACGGGCTGAGTTCAATCCTGGGGCCCCCAATGGTCAAAGAGAAGAACAGGAGTCCTGCAGGGTGTCGTTGGATCATCATGTATGTATGTGCGTGCGTACGTGTGTGGAGATAGAGGCAGGTTATAAGGAACTTCTGGAGAGTGCAGAGCACTTTTTGAAGAGTAGGTCTATTGGAGGCAAACGTTATGTTCCTGTAGCTCATAAAACTTAGGTTCTGCCAAGGTCATGCCTTTGGCCAGAGGTGTGTCAAGGAGCTGGGTGTGAGGGACTCTGGAGGCAGTCATAGCTGCTTTTGGCATGGAGAGAGTAAGCCTTGTGCTTCAGGGTTTTGGAACCCAGCTTGTCTTACCGGCTAATACTTTGAGCCAGGCTGCACATCCATACCAACAGGCATGTCCGCTGTTTCCTCTGACGCTGGGAGGAGAGTCAGATTTTGCAGAGCTGATGTGGATTGCTGATAACATCTTAAAAGTAAAGGGTGAGAAAGCCTTAGTCGGTTTAGTAGAGAACTAGGGGGTGTCCCACTTATTATTCTGTTTCTATGTCCCCTGGGAGAGTGGATGCCAGTTCACTTAAGTAGCTGATACACCAGGTTCCAGCAGGCTCTGGCTGATGGTGCCAGGGAATCCTGGAACCACAGGGCCTGGGAAAGAGGCTGCGGGAGGGCTCCTCGGCAGGGCTGTTGTGCTGAGAATGGTGGTTCAGGTGCAGATGTGTTTCTCTACCAGGTTGAGTTTGGGTCCTTCTGTTTCTGACAGAAATCTTGTCTTGTAGTGGTTGGAGATTTTCCCGTGGTTTCATTTTCAGTGCTGAGAGCCAAATTCAGGCTTTTGGCACATGCTGGGCAGGAACTATATGACGAGGCTACAGAGGTCTTTAGACTGGGTGGGGGTTTTTATTTTTATTTTTATTTTTATTGTTATAGATGTTTTGTATACATGTATGTCTATACACCATGTGCATGCAGTACCCATAGAGGCCAGAAGAGGGAGTTGGATTCTCTGGAACTGTAGTTTCAGAAGATTAAGCAACCATGTGGGTGGGAACCAAACCTAGATCCTCTGAAAGAGCAGCAAGTGCTCTCAACCACTGAGTCATCTCACACATGTGCTCTCTCTTTCTCTCTCTCTAACACACACACACCACTTAAAGATTGTCTCTCTCCTTCAGGATAATCTAGAATCCACAGTCCTGCCTCAGCCTCCTGAGTGCTAAGCACTATACACCAGGCCTGGCTTATCCTGACTTTTATTGAAGTATTTATTTGTTTGTGATGGGTTCCTCTATGTAGCTCTGGTTGTCCTGGAACTGTTGTGTAGACCAGACTGGCCTTGGTCTACACACAGATCCACCTGCCTGTGCCTGCTGGGTGCTGGGACTAAAGGCGAATGACTCTATGCCAGCTATTTCTTTGTTTATTTTTCAAGTAGAGTCTTATGTAGCCTGGGCTACTCTCACATTAATTGTGTATCCCAGGCTGGCCTTTAACACCTTATTCTTAGCGTGACAAACTAGCCAGGTCAAAGGGGAACCTAAGGAAGAGAGGTGGACAGGGCTGGCCAAGAAAACCCCCTGAAAGAAATCGATCCGGGCAGATAAAGCTGGTAAATGTCATCCATGCCCCTCAGAGCGGCTGCCTTTGTATGAAGATCATCATTCGTAATCCTGCCAGACTGCAAACAAAAACAAACAAAACTGCACACTAATCTCCACTCTCACAATCTTCCCCCGACACCAGTCAGTAAGCAAAGAGAACGAAAGAGGCAGGAGTGGCCTGGGGTGGCCGAGAGGGGGTGCACCGGCCTCTTGCTGCAGGCAAAGTTCGGTGTCTCCCACCCACACTAATCTGAGCCGGCTCTGCCTAGCGTCTGAGACCACCTGCCCCTCCAGTGTGGTAGGGCCATACCTGGCTATTCTCAACAATTCTCCCACCCCTTTGTACAAGTTTTTTTTCTTTATTACACTGTATTTACTTTGTGTCTGTGTGTGCAAGTGTGTGCTGCAGCAAGTGTTCAGAGGACAGAGAACATCGTATAGAAGCCGTCACTCTTGAGGGTTCAGGGCTTGAACTCCTGGGGTCAGGCTTGGCGGCAGTACCTTTGCCCACTGAGCCTTTGCGCTGGCCCGTGGTCCATGCTTACACCTGTGTTGGCGTATGGTCTTAGAGCCTGGGCTCCCTTCTCTTCCCTCCTCCTCAACTACCGCCTATGAGGATTTCAGCTGTGTGTGACCTCACAGGTACGTGCCCTGGAACTTCCATGAACCCCAGCCGGGACAGTACGAGTTTTCTGGCGACCGTGATGTGGAGCATTTCATTCAGCTGGCTCACGAGCTGGGCCTCCTGGTGATCTTGAGGCCCGGGCCCTACATCTGTGCAGAGTGGGACATGGTGAGTGTGGTGGGTAGAGTGAGTGTGGCAGGAGCGGCCGATGGGGCTGGGGTGGGTGTCTGGGCGAAGTGGATTAAAGCAGTCTAAGACAGGAAGTCTAGACCATGTGGAATTGTGATTACTCCTCTAGGAAGCTGCCAGGCAGAGAGCAGCAGGCCGGAGGCAGAACATGGGGCTTCCTCTTGGTCATTTATAGAAGCTGGTTTTCTCGGTCAGAGGCATGGAGTGCGATCTGCTTTGTCTGCCTCATGGAGTAGTTAGAGAAGCTGTGCACATAAAAAGAGCTTTGGAGCCCGGCGTGGCGGCGCACACCCATAATCCCAGCACTCGGGGAGGCAGAGGCAGGAGGATCTCTGTGAGTTCCAGGCCAGCCTGGTCTGCGAAGTGAGTCCAGGACAGCCAGGGCTACACAGAGAAACCTTGTCTCAAAAAAACCAAAGAAGAAGAGGAGGAGGAGGAAAAGAAAGAGGTAAAGGAGGAAGAGGAGCAGCAGAAGCAGCAGCAGCAGCAACTTTGGGCTGTAGCTCAGTGATAGAGCACCTGCTAGTCTGTACAAAGCCATATGGTCAGTCCCCAGTGCTACAAAACCACACAACGGCAAGAAAACGAAAATAGAAAAGGGGAGGGGAAAAAAAAAGAAAGAAAGAAAAAGAGGCTGAAGAGATGGCTTAGCAGTTAGGAACACTGGCTGCTCTTCCAAAGGACCTGGGTTTGACTTCCAGCTCCTATGTGGTGGCTCACAGCCATCTGTAACTCCAGCTGAAGGGGATCTAGTGCCCTCTTCTGGCTTCTGTAGGCACTGCATGCACATGGTGCATAAACACACATGTAGGCAAAACACCCACACGCAAAAAGTAATAAAAAAAAAAAAAAGGAACAAATTTTTAAAGAAGAGGAGAAGGGAGAATTTTGCTGGGTGTGCCTATAATCCAAGCACTTGGGAGGCAGAGGCAGGAGGATCAGAACTACGAGGCCAGCCCTTGCCCTGTAGGGATTTCGGTTTTAGGTTTAGTTGCACATCGAGACTCTGCCTCAAAAGAAAGGGGGGGAGGGGTCTCGATTCTCAGAACACAGTAGAGTGATACTAATTTTCCTGTATTCCAGATTCCCAGAAGGCCAGGTCGTCTCCCCCTCTGTCTCTTCCGTTCCTGCTGTCAGCAGTCTCCCAGCCATGTTCATGAAGTGGGCAATGTAATGTTGTTTTCTGTCTCGTAGGGAGGCTTACCTGCTTGGCTGCTAGAGAAAGAATCTATTGTCCTCCGATCTTCTGACCCAGGTGAGTTACTGGTGCCCCTTAAAAGCATGATAAGAAATTGGACAGTTGATAGCAAAGGAGTGAGGGGGAGAAGAGGGAGGGAGGGGCCACAGCCGGGATACAAAGTGATTAAATTGTAATAAATGATAAATGAAACATTTTAAAAAAAGAGTGAGGTTTTTAAAACGGGGCTCCTTCTGTATAGACACTGTTCAGTGGGGTGTAGGTTGCAGGACAGTGAGCCTGGGGAAGACACACTGCTTCCTTTGTAGGCCTGAACAGATCTCACTGATAAATGGGTCAGTCTTTGAATTCGCAACCTGGCTGGCGGTTAACCAACCGGGTTCAATATGTGCTTTCTCTTCCTACACACTTAGAGAATTACGCAGCCAGCTAGTCAAAATGTCAGGGTTGTTTCTGGGGTGATGTCACCAGGTTTCTTGGTAGCCATGTGTCTTTTATTTCTTTGCCTTTTCAGAGTGGTTTGTAAATGACAGCTTTTTTGTCTTATCCTTTCAAGCCATGACAGATTATCTTAGTTGTAAAACCCTGAGCAGTCTTATAGTTGCATCTCTGTTTTCATGCATGCGCTCGCATGTGTGTGTGTGTGTGTGTGTTTGTTAGAGTCTGTGTTTTCCTCACGCTTCTGTTTTATACTTTTACTATATATTATTGTTGTTTTTACATGTGTTGCCTCATGAATATTCCTACATTTTTAAAGAGTCATTTATTTGTATGTGCATTGGGTGTGTTTTGCCTGCATGTATGTCTGTGTGAAGGTGCCAGATCCCCTGGAACTGGAGTTAACTGAAGTTACAGACAGTTGTGAGCTGCCATGTGGGCCCTGGGAATTGAACCCAGGTCCTCCAGAAGAGCAGACAGTGCTCTGAACCACTGAGCCATCCCTCCAGCTCCCAGCCCCCACAGCTTTATGAAGCACCTGCTTTTGTCTGTTTCTTTTGAGTTTGTAAGTATATGGTTTATTAGATTTTGTCTGGGTATGGAGACACAAGCACCTGCAATTTTTTTTTTCAAGACAGAGTTTTTCTGTGTAGCCTTGGCTATTCTGGACTCCCTTTGTAGATCAGGCTGGCCTTGAACTCACAGAGATCCACCTGCCTCTGCCTCCCGAGTGTTGGCATACTTTAAAAAAAAAACTCTTATTTGTGTTTCTTTTATTTTCCTCCCTACTCCACTTAAATCCCTTCCAACACCCCAACACCAGGTAGGAGAGAGAAAGGGTTAGTGGGAGAGAGGCTCAGTTCTTTCTTAGCTGCTTTCCTGCTGGTTAGGGTCGTTGGGTTCCTTGGAGTTAGTCCAATCATGGTTTCAGGAGATCTCCGTCTTCTTGTCTCACAGCATCAACCAGGAGCAGCAAGGGGGACGCAGGAGCCGCCTTGCCCTTTCTCCTCTCCCACTCTCTGGGCTCTGGCCTTTGTTCTGAGTCCTCGGATTTAAACTCTCTGCAGCTGGCAAAGAGCTCCTCTCAGAGCCAACAGGAGGCAAATAGTTTGTTGCTGTGGACCATGTGAATCAGCCCCACATCCCACACCTGGGATTAAAACAAAACCATTTTCAGATCCACACCATTCGAGTGCTGGGATTAAAGGGGTGTACCGCTGCGCCTGGCTCTACACCTGCAATCTCAACACTTGGAAACTGGAGGCAGGCAGATCAGGAGTTCAAGGTCTTCCTTACCTGTGTGTCAAGGTTGAGTCTAGCCTGGGCTATGTAAGACCTTGTCTCAAAAACAAACAAAACTTTAAGTTATTTATTTATTTTATATTGTTTTATTTTTGAGACAGGGTTTCTCTGTGTAGCCCTGGCTATTCTGGGACTCACTCTGTAGATTAGGCTGGCCTTGAACTCAAAGATGTTCCTGCCTTTGCCTCCTGAGTGCACACGGGTATATGTGTTTTACATCACGTGCATACATGGTGCTCACAGAATTCAGAAGAGGGTGTTGGATGCCCTGGCAGCAGAGTTAAAAACAGTATGAGGCACCGTGTGGGTGCTGGGAACGCGGCCTAACACTCTCTACCTATAGACGGTCCTGAAGTTCTGAGCCTCCTGCCTTCACAGGTGCTAGGATTACAGGTGTGTGTCCATGTCCAGTGCTGGGGAGGAAAAGCTGGGGCCTGGGGCATGTTGGCACTCCACCAACTGAGCCCCCCTCCTCAATGAACTTAATTTTAGAAGAGAAAAGCCCCTCTGTGTTTAAGAGGAGTACTCAGTATTCGGTACCACTCCGTGCCGATCACACGGTGCCTGTGCTTCCGGCTCTGAGCTCCCTGGCAGGGTAAGCTGCCTGGCGAACTATGACCTCAGGACTGCCAGCTTGCAGGACCATGTGCAGCAGACGGTGGCTGCCTAGTTTCAGAAGGGTTGTTGAGGGCGGTGTGTCCTGGGCCAGGCTGCAGTGGAGGCTCCTGGCTTTAAAGGATGGAGCGGCCACAATAGCTTCGATGGCTTGAGTTTGATCCCTGAAGCCCGCTGTGGGACTTGTCCTCCTGCACACACACACACTCACACACAAGCATGCATGCCCACACAGACACACACGTACACACTCACAAGCACATGAACACACAAGCATGCACACACTAGAATAAGCTGGCTGACACAGGCGAGTGACACTGCTGCCTTGTCTCGCAGACTACCTTGCAGCTGTGGATAAGTGGCTGGCGGTCCTTCTGCCCAAGATGAAGCCTCTGCTCTACCAGAACGGAGGGCCAATCATAACCGTGCAGGTACTGGAGCTGAGCCGGACATGATGGGAGGAGGGGAAGAGACGAAGGGGGGAAGGGAAGGGGGAGGAGGGGAGGCAGCTGTCCACCAACATGTGTGAATGACAGCAGGGAAGCCAGGATGCAGTGATGGAAATGACAGTTATTGAAATTGAATTTGGGGGAAGTAGAAACCTGTCTCTTCTCTCTCTTCTCTTCCCTCTGTCTCTGTTTCCCTCTGTCTTTGACTCACATCTCTCTGTCTCTGTCTCTCTCTAACTCATCTCTCTCTGTCTTTGTCTCTCTGTCCCTCTTTCTGTTCCTCTCTGTCTCTGTGACACTCTCTCTCTCTCTCTTTCTCTCTCACTCTCACTGTCAGACAGGGTTTCTGTATCTAAGGCTGATTTCACACTCTCTGTACCTGAGGATGACCTTGAACTTCTGACCCTCCTGCCAAACATCTAGAGTGCTGACCTTGCCAGCAGGCACCACCACACTGGTTTTATGTGGTGCTGGGGACCAAGCCCAAGCCCTTGAGCAGGTGAGCGCTCTGCAGATGATCTACACCTACAGCCAGGATCTACTTCCAGAATCACACACACTCTACGTACTTAGTCACACCAAAACAATTCCAGGACAGAATTGCAGCCAGAAAAGCAAGCAATTTTGTGTTTTGTTTTTATTTCATTTTGCTTTATTTAAAAAATTTGGACTACTTATTTTTATTTTGTGAGTATGAGTGTTCTGCCTGTATGTATGTGTGTGCCTGGTGTCTGTGGAGGTCAGAAGAGGGCCTGGAACTGGTGTGATGAATAGTTGTCAGTTGCCCTGTGGATGCTGGGGACTGAATCCGGGTCTTCTGCAAAAGCAACAAGGGCTCTGAACCACTGAGACATCTCTCTAGCCATCACTTTTGAAAATCTTACATGCACTTGTGTGTGTTTCTGTGTAGTGCATGCCTTTGGGGACTGGCAGAGTCCAGAAGGAGGTATCAGATCTCCTGGGACATGATACAGAAGGCAGAGAGCCACTATGTGGGTACTGTGAGTCGAACCCGGGTCCTCTGGAAGAGCAGCCAGTGTTCCTGACCACTGGGCCATCTCTCTGGCTCCTTATGCTGCCTTTTTCTTTTTTCTTTTTTTTTTTTCTTTTTCTTTTTTTTTTTTTTTTTTTTGGTCCTCAAGGCATGGTCTCCCTGCATAGCTCTCTGTCTGTCCTGGAACTCACCATGTAGATGGCCAGCCTGGCTTCAGACTCAGAGAGATCTGCCTGCCTCTGCCTCCCAAGTGATGGAATCACGTTACTATTAGTGCCCACGAGTATCTGACTCTGTCCTGAGAGTCCTTCCAGGCACCGCCTTTAAATGAAGAAGTTCAGAGGGGCCAGAGAGATGACGCAGCAGTTAAGAGCGAGGACCTGCGTGTCATCAGCACCCACGCAGCATCTCACAGCCACCTGTAGCTTCAGCTCCAGGGGGACCTGATGCCCTCTTCTGGCTCCCGTGGGTAGAGCACACTCATGGTGCACATCCGTACATGCACACAGACACCCACACACATAAAATAGTAATAATAAAAAAGTTCAGAGAGGCTCAGTGACCTGGCCAGTTTGCCTAGCTGGCAGGAAGCAGCGCTGCAAGCACCTGCTTCTTCTGTTGCCCCCATAGTGGATCTTCCTTATGCTGTAAGCTTGGGCTGTAACTGACGGAAAGGCTTCAGGGCATGTCTGAAACGGCAAGCGCAGGTGACTGGGATGGTTTTTCTCCCACTTCCTGTGGTGACCTTATTCCGAGTGCTCTGGGCCCTGCAAAGATGCATAGCTCTGGGTGCACAGTACACACTTGACTTGCAGCAACTTTCAGTGTGTGCAAGAGATTGCTTAGGTGAAACCTGAAGCCTGGTTCAGCGGACACTGGCCAACCAAGAGTCTACTGACATAAACAAAGCTGTGGGGAACTGCCTGGGTCCTGGACACCAGGGGAACGAAGTGTGGGCCTGCCTGAGGACTGTGGTTCAGATTCTGGTTTATGGACTGCTATAGGGATGAGTCCTGATGGAGTGGGAGGGAGCGTGGCCGTCAGGTGTGGGTGACATGAGGTGGCGAGGTGGCTGAGTGGGTGAGGGGTTCATTACAAGGGGCCAGGTGGCTGCTCATTGAAAAATGTAACTCCTGACCCCTCGGTGCTCCTTATCTCTTTATTCAGTCAGAGTCTGCACCAAGAGGCCACAGCTTCCTGTGTGAAGACAGTGAGTCTGAAACCTGGGCATATGCTTGCTCCATGCAACTGGATCTTGTGTCTTTGTGTGTGTGTTGTGTGCGCGTGTGTGCTTACGCTCACGAAGGCTTGTCTGTGGAGGCCAAAGGAGGATATCAGGTGTCCTACATCATCACTCTTTACCTGATTCCTGAGATAGGGTCCCCAGTGAACCTGGAGCTGCTCTGCAGCCGGGAACCTCCAGAGCCCCTGCTGTCTCACTACCCTGCCCCAGCACCGAGGTTATGTGTGCACGTGGCCATGCCTGGCTTTTCACGTGGGTCCTGAGGGTTTGAACTCCTGTCCTCATGCTTGGGCAGTAAATAGTCTTACCCACCAAGCCATCTCCCAGCCCCGTGGAGCATCCTCCTTTGACCTGTTCTTGGATGAGACCCACCTGTGAGCTGCTTTGTTTCAGTCCTCACTACATCTTGAGTCACTTTCAATTTCGGCTCACAACTTTCTGGTATTTTTTGGTTAGAGAAACTTCATAAAAACTAAATGGTCAAATACGGGACCTGGTGACACTCACTTAAAATCCCAGCACTCGGGAGGCAAGAGACAGGAGATCTGGAGTTGAGAGTCCTTGGCCACCTGAGACCTTGTCTCAGAAG
>CM053749.1:8420149-8495696 GCA_028658305.1 Pachyuromys duprasi | reverse complement strand
AGTTCCCTCCCAGAGCCCGTGGGAAAGCAGGAGAGAACTGACTGCACAAAATTAGCCTCTGACCTCCACAGGCATCCCATGGTACTCTTGATCCCCCAACATGTGCGAACACACACACACACACACACACACACTATAGATCAGTTTTTTTTACAACCAAGAAATAACATTCCTCCCCCTCCCCCCCTCCCATGTTAACGCTGTAGAAGACAGCAAACCTGCATGGCTAGGAGGAGTTTCTTGTCCTGTCCATCTTGCGAGGTGGCTCCACCCTCCTCCTGGTCCCCCTCTTCACCCCCACCCCTCATTCACTGAGTTAACAAGCAGAGAAAACTACACTAAAGCAAAACCCATGTGCCTGTCACCCTGACCTCAGGAGCCAGAAGCGAAGCACGCCATGCTTCAGGCGTTTTCTTGAAGACATTTCTGTCTCCCTTTTCTCTTCCTCTTTGGAGCTTATAGGATGTGACCTGTTTCCTGTGTGGTATTTTCACTTCGTTCACATGTCAAAGGCCTTTTTTTTTCACACCTACAGTTCTTTGTACACAATTGGTTGTTTCCAGAATTGTGTTTCTGTTTATTTTATTTTTTTAAGACATAGTTATCCTGTGTGGCCCAGACTGTCGTCAGACCCGGTCATCCTCCTGCCTCAGCAACCCTGGCACTAGAATTATGATTGTGGTTCACCATGCCAGATCCCACCAGCCTCTAACTCAGGATTTATCTGAGGTTGACCTTGAACTCCTGGCTCTCCTGACTCTGCCTCCAAGTGCTGAGATTACAGATGGGCATGCGTGCCTGGTTTATGCAAGGTTGGTCCACACCAGGGCTCTTGTGCACTCTGAAAGCACTCGCCGACTGAGCTACATCCCAGATCCACCCCGTTTACAATAGGGTCTCGCTGACCCTAGAGCCTGCAGGGTGGTTGGCCACCGAGCCCCTGATCTTCCAGTCTCCTTGTCCCAACACTGGTTACAGCCATGAGCCACTGTGGGCACGGGGGCTCACAACTCGGGACTTCACCCCTCTGTCTGAAACCAGCTCAGTCGGTTTCACCCAGTCTTGACGTTGGTGCTTCTCAAGGGAGCCCAGGAGGTCGAGGGGCCTGCAGGCTGTGTCTGTGTCCGGGTGAGATGGGCTGTACAGAATCCTCCCACCTGGCCTAAGGACACTCAGGCTCTTCCGCCCAACCCAGATGTACAGTGTTTCTTTTCAGGAGAGATGAACAAGGCTGGGGCCGCCTTGGACAGGTTTCACAGGAAGCGATAATCTCACTTCTTACCTCAAATGAGTAAAGCTAAAGTCAGGCGGCTGGATCATCCCTATAACCCCAGCACCAAGAAGGCTTGGACAGGAGGACTGCTGGGAATTCAAGGCCAGCCTGGGGCTGGTGAGCTCTATGCTGAGCTGCAGCGCAAAGTGCTGCCTCAAAACAATACCAACAAATAAAGTTGACAGCGCCCATTTGCCTCCGGGGCTCACTCTCTGGACTGAGTGTCCCCAGGCTCTGTATCTTTTCTCAGACACTTGACTGCCATGAGAGGAACTATACAGAAGTGAAGCCATAGCAAGGAGCGGGTACTGTGAGCAAGAGCATCTGTTCTCAACCTGTCGGTAGCACGGGGCTCACCTAAGACCACAGGAAAACACATATTTATATTACAATTCATAACAGTAGCAAAGTTACAGTTAGGAAGTAGCAACGAAATAATTTTATGGTTGGGGGGGTCACCACAACATGAGGAACGCAGTAGTAGCGGCGTTAGGAAGGTTGAGAACCAGTCGTTAGTGACTGGAGCCTGTGTCTCAGTTGGGGTTACAGGGCTCTTATAACTGCCATGACCAAAGCAACTTGGGGAGGAAAGGCTTTATTTGGCTCATGCTTCTCTACATCACTGTCCATCACTGAAGGAAGTCAGGACAGGAACTCAAACAGGGCAGGAACCTGGAGGCGGGAACTGATGCAGAGGCCGTGGAGGGGTGCTGCTCGCTGGCTTGCCCCACATGGCTTGCTCAGCCTGCTTATAGAACCCCAGACCCCCAGCCCAGGGATGGCACCAGCCACAGTGAGCTGAGCCCTCCCCCATCAGTCACTAATTAGGAAAATGCCTCACAGGCTTGCCTGCCTACAGCCTGATGCTATGGGGGCATTTTCTCAATTGAGACTTCCCTCTCTCTGCTGACTGTAGACCAGACAGTCTTCTTTGGGGGGAAGCGGGGAGCCCAGAGGAGGAGCTGGTTACTACGGGGTGTAGGTGGGTGTAGGTGGATGTCTGGGCTTTTTTCCCCAGGTCATTTCTTTGTGTGTGTGTGTGTGTGCCACTGCATGTATGTGGAGGTCAGAGGACAAGGCTCAGGATTGGGTTCATTGCATACTCCAGGCTAGAGTCAGTCTCCTGTCTCTGCTCATCCCCTAACCCCATCCCAGCCTGTACTCCCTCCCTCCACCAACCCCATCCTGCCCTGGGAGTGCTGAGATTATAGATGTGGGCTAGCCACCACGTCCTGCTTTTCATGTGTGCCTCAGCCCGTGTACCTAGCTCCTTTACCAAGCCATCTCCCAACCTGTTTTGATGGGCAGATGTGAGCCCATGTAAGCTTTTCTCTGCTGTGTGTATCTTTCCCCACAATGCATCTGGTTTTAATCATGTGCATACCCAGTCATGCGTCTGTGTAAGATTGCAAATAGGGGGCTCTCCCTTAAAAATTCACTCAGTGGACTCGGTTTACGTTGTTGCACATGTCTTCCCAACCAGTTCCGGCTGGATCTGGGGTAGGTTCTGGATGTGCGAATGTGAACCAAGAGTTTCCAGGGGTTGCTAAGGCTGCCTTGGCACCTGCTGATTTCTCATTCTTCTTTCTAAACACACAGGTTGAAAATGAATATGGCTCCTACTTCGCCTGTGATTACAACTACCTGCGTTTCCTGGCACACCGCTTCCGCTTCTATCTGGGTAATGACGTTCTTCTCTTCACCACCGATGGGGTGAATGTGAAATCACTGAAGTGTGGGACCCTGCAGGGCCTCTATGCCACAGTGGACTTTGGAACAGGTCAGTGTTGGTGGCAACTAGAAAATGCCGCTGAACATTGGGTTTTCACTCAGTCACCCTCAGCACAGCTGTTGCTTGAGTGGCCTGAGCAGCTAGAATGAGATGTCTGAGAGTTTCCTAGTTAGCTAGTCAGCTTTGCATTACTGTAGCAAAATACCGGAGGCAATCAACGTATAAAGAGGGAAGGTTTTGTTTTAGTTCACAGTTGTGGAAGTCTCAATCCATAGTCTGTTTGTCCTGTAATAAGAAGAGAATGCTTCTGGGAGCATATGATAAAGGAGACCCATTTGCCTCATGGCCTGAAATGTC
Organism: Pachyuromys duprasi; assembly: GCA_028658305.1. Taxonomy (NCBI): domain Eukaryota; kingdom Metazoa; phylum Chordata; class Mammalia; order Rodentia; family Muridae; genus Pachyuromys; species Pachyuromys duprasi. The sequence continues at coordinate 8,492,334 of CM053749.1, read as the reverse complement.
CAGAGAAACAGCAAGGGATGGGACTGCCACCGTCTCTTTCAGGACATGTCCCCAATAACCTAAAACCTTTGAGACACTGTTTTTCATCGCTTAGACTGGCTTCTTACTCATGGTATAGCCAAGGATGGCCTTGAACTCCTGATCCCCTTACAAGTGCTGGGGGGTTCTAGTTGTGTGCCACCCAACCATCAGCTCCTTTACATTGTTCTTCCACCACTGTACAAGACCCAGGTGATGGGCCAGAAGATGGCTCAGTGGGTGAGGGTGATTGCTGTCAAGTCTGATGACCTGAGGTTGACTCCTGGGACCCACAGAGTAGGAGGAGACAGCCGACACTTACAGGGTGACCTCTGAGCACCAAGAGCATTCCTTAGCACGTGCTCACTCACACACGTTTGCACTCATGCATGTGCACACAGGCACACACACACACAAAGTAACCAAATAAAAATGTGAGGAAAAAACAGACTCAGCCAGGCGACCATGGCGCACACCTTTAGTCCCAGCACTTGGGAGGCAGAGGCAGGCAGATCTCTAAGAGTTTGAAACCAGCCTGGTCTATAGAGTGAGTTCCAAGACAGCCAGGGCTACATAGAGAAACCCTGTCTCGAAAATTCAAAAAGAAAACAACAAAATAAAACAGAAATGACAGAACAGGCTAGAAGTAGATCTTAGGAGATAAGAGCGCTGGCTGCTCCTGCAGAGGACCCAGGTTTGGTTCCCAGCATTCATCTGGAGGCCTACAGCCATCCGTAACTCCAGATCCAGGGGATGCAATGCTGCCTTCTGACCTCCATGGGCACCCACACAGATACACAGAGTTCCAGGCTAGTCTTGACTATGTAGCAAGTTCAAGGCCAGTCTAAGAGATCATGAATACAATTTGTTGTTGTTGTTACTGTTTTTTAAGACAGGGTTTCTCTGTGTAGTTCTGGCTGTCCTGGAACTAACTCTGAATTCATAGAGATCTACCTGGCTCTACCTCCCAAGTGCTGGGATTAAAGGTGTACATCACCATGCTCACTCTAAAAAAAAAAAAAAAAAAAAAAAGCAACTTTTTAGGGCACGGTGGTGCAGAACTGTAATCCTGATACTCTGGTCCCAGGTAGGCAGGAGGATTGCTTTGATTTAGAGGTGAACTACAATAGACTACGTTATAAATTCTAGACTAGGAAGACTACATATTAAGACCCTGTTTCAAAAGATTCACACACAAGGGAGATAGAGAGATGGCTCAGAGGTGAAGAGCACCCGGTGCTCTTCAAAAGGCCCCGAGTTCAATTCCCAACAACCACATGGTGGCTCACAACCATCTATAATGAGATCTGGGCCCTCTTCTGGTGTGCAGGTATATACGTAATACGTATACATTGTATACGTAATAAATAAATCTTTAAAAATCAAACAAAAAAAGAAAGAATGTTTATAAAGAGGGTCCACAGCACAAAATGAAAAGGGAGAGAGGAGCAAAGGAAGGTTGAGAACCGTAGATTGAATGGCTGAGGTGTACAGATTGTCCTCACAATAGTCTCTGTTCAGCAGCGAATTAGAGTGGCCTTGTCTCCTTGTACCTGCTAATTAGCGGTAGGTATCTAGACAGCATTCCCTTGTGTGGACAGTGCTGTGGAGTGACGAGGAAGGTGTCTAGAGAAGACTGGTCCTGGTAGGGAGCAGCTAGGTCAGCCACTGACTAAAGACAGACATGGGGACGGCCAAGGACAGAGGGGCACAGCTTAGAGGAGGCAAGAGCTGTGAGCTCCCCAGCAAAGCCATGGAGGCTGTCCAAGGAGACAGCAGTGCTGTGTGGTCTCCGCCAATGCCCTGCTTGGTTGGGGTGGGGCCCTCCTAGAGCTGCTTTAGAGGTGTTCATCCCATGGGTCTTTGGGCCTGTAGACCTCCTGTGGGTTAGGAAGATGTCTGTGCTACTCGCGTCTAGAGATTACAAAAAGGGAAAGAATGGGGTGGGGGAAGTCAGGAGATGGCCTCACTCAGTTCCAGCCGTTATTATTCCCATTGTTGTTGACAGGGCTATAGTCTAGGCTGCCTTCAACTCCCTTCAGAGGGGAGGGGTACCTTAAACTCTGACACTCTGGCCTCCTCCCCAGCGCTGGGATTGCTCAGGCTTACACCGCTCACCCCGGTTGGTGTGCACTGGGCCTGAGCCCAGAGCCTTGAGCATGCTCCCAGCTGAGCTATGTCTGCAGCCCAGTTTGGGTTCCAGCAAATCAACGGGCCACCCCTGTCGGCACATACCTGTGCTCTTGGCACTCCACAGGTGCCGTGTTGATGAGGCCTCTCCTGCCGTTCTGAGGACCAGTTTCTTGTTGAGTCCTTTCATGGTAGGAAGGGTGGCAGCCCTCCTGGAAGATAAAGGATGAAATGCCATTAATTCATAACAGGCGAAGGGGAGGGACTGGCTGAGTCACTTCCTGAAAACTCGTCCTTAAAACAAAATTTTTCATGTATTTCTTTTTATTGGGGGAGGGTCTCAGCAGCCGTAGGCGCGTGTAGAGGTTAGGGGATGATGGTGGGAGTCATTTTTCTCTTTGTACCGTGTGGGTCCTGAGGATTGAACTGGGGTCATCAGCCTTGGTGGCAATGACCTCTACCCTTTGAAGCCATCTTGCAGGCCCTCCACTTCCTATGCGTTCACATCTGGGATTAGAGTCCAGCTTGTGAAATCTATACCAGGGACCTCAGCAAGCTATTCAGCTTCTTATGCCTGACTTTTCTTCCCCCTTTTGTAATTTCCAGGTAGCAATATCACAGAAGCTTTCCTGATCCAGAGGAAGTTCCAACCCAAAGGACCTTTGGTAAGAACCTGGGTGCGGTGTAGAAACTCATCACAGCTCCTCCCAGAGGAGGAGGCGGGCTGCGGGAGAGGGTGTGTCATCTTTGATGTTTTCTTTTTTTTGTTTTTTCACTCTGAGAGCAGCAGCTGATGGGACTTGGGGGTGATAGAGCCCTTCTTGCCTGGTGCAATGTCCTCGTTTGAAACGAAAGCTCTACCCTGGAGATGAACGAAGATAATAACCGTGCCTGGCCTGGGCGGTCTTCAACTGTCTCCTTTTATCTTATTTTACTTTTTTCTCTCCTCCTGACCAAATCTCAGGTAGCCCACTCAGGACTCAGTGTGTAGAGAGGCTTAAACTCCTGAGCCTCCTGCCTCCCACCTCTTCCCCTCAGGCACGGGGAATAATCGTGCACTGCCATACCCAGCTTTATGTGGCGAATCAAACCCAGGGCTTCGTGCACATGAAGGCTGGCGCTCCCCTGACTGAGCCTGTCTAGCTGAGAGTCTTGCCTCTTAACTCTCAGGAGCTTCTGGTAGAAATGCAAGATTCGTTCTGCTGGGCCTGGGTGGACCTGATGGTCTGTTTCCCTCAGGGCAGCCAGGAAGCAGCAACGTTGTCGACCTGCTGGGAGGAGAGAGAGGCAGGGGCCTCCCTCTTGGCTGCTGTACAGCTAGCGTCCTTTGTACACCGAGCCCAACAAGCCTTGTTTGAGAAACAACTCAGGCAGGTGGAGCTGTTTCATGGAATCTCTCCAGGTTGCCTTTTTCTATTCTGATGTTGAGCTAAGTCACTTGTGAACATATCGGCTTCATGTTAGCTGGTGGGCCTCAAGATCAGTATTCACACAAACAGTGAATTGTGTGTAAGGATGAATTTGGGGCTTTTTTTTTAATAGTATAAGATGTTAAGGGGAGCCCACCAGAGATGACCATGAGACAAAGTTTATACCCAGTTGAAAGTCTTTATTCTAGCTAGCCAGGACTACACTCAGATATTGGGGACCTAAGTATAGCCCCAAGGATTTAGACCAAGGCAAAAACCAAACCTGTTCTCTTGCTCAGCAGCTGCAGGGGTAGGTTTATTCAAGCAAGCAGTTTTACAGAAGCCAAGATAAGTCATCTGGGACATCTTGGCCTCATGGCCTTGAATAGAGCTGGGTAATTTTCCACTGGATTCTTCATTGAAGAGATCAGATCCTAGTTAAACTTAAAATGGCCTCAGCAAGAATATAAGATTGGCCAGGTGGTGGTGATGGCAGCCAATGGGAGGCAGAGACAGGTGGATCTTTGTGAATTCAAGGCCAGTCTGGTCTACAGAGGGAGTTCCAGGATAGTCAGTGCTACACAAAGAAACCCTGCCTGGAAAAACAAAAAAATTAAATAAATAAATAAAACGACAACAAAAAAACAAGATGGAGGAACCTCTGTCTTGCCCTGTTACATAGGGATTGAATACAGAGCTCACACTTGCCAGGCAATTTCTCTACCACTGAGCTGTATCCCCAGCCCTTGGGTATTTGTGTTTCATTTCCAGTGTAGTCTTGCTAGGTAGCCTCCAGTTGGTTTCAGATTAATTGTGTATCCCAGACTGAGTTTGAATTCCTAAGTTTCCTGCCTCAGCTTCCCAAGTGCTTGGCTTATAGTTATACACACCATGCCCACCCCAACTGGAGGTATTAATTATTTATGAAAATGCCTTGCCCAACTAAATGTCTTGGTGTTGTGACGGGGGGGGTGGAGAAGGTGGAAGCAGCTGACAAAACCAATGTAGGTAAAAACCTTTTAGGAATCAGTGATGGATAGGGAAATCTGTATATGTTCAGTACTGATGCAAAGTTTCCCCCCCCCAAAGAATTTGGGGTGGGTAGAGAGAGAGGAAGGGACTGGGAGGAGAAGAGGGAAGGGACTGCAAGGATATAAAGTGAATAAAATAAATACATGAGGAGAAAAAACTTTTAAAATATATAGATAAGGTCTTGTGTAGCCTAGGCCGGCTTCCAGCTACCATACAGCTAAAGATCACCTTGAACGTGTGATCCTCCTGCCTCCACCACCTGAGTACTGGGTTTACAGGTGGGCACCCCAACACTCCGTTTTTGTAGTGCTGGGGATGGAACCCAGAGCTTTATTCATGCTAGGCAAGCATCCTGCCAACTGAACCACATTCCCGGATGTTTCCGATTGGCGGTGGGTTGGATCTGCAATGCAGAACGCACAGATTTGGAGGGTCTGCTGTACTTGTATTATGTAAGGTGAGGGGTCACAATTGGCTAGCACTCAGAGACCCAGTATAGATGCTGTTGTAGTTGGTCCTCTTGGGCTCCCCCCCTCCAGCTCTGGATCAAGCATGTATATCAAGCTCTCTTACCACCCATTCACTGGAGAAGTAGACAGGGCATTGCAGGGACACCTCAGCTTTATTTGAAGGTCATAAGTGTCTCCTACACGCCACCTCCCTTTTCCCTTTTCAGATCAACTCTGAGTTCTACACTGGCTGGCTCGACCACTGGGGCGAGCGCCATTTCACAGTGGAGGCTGAGAAAGTGGCCGCCTCCCTCTACGATCTGCTCGCCCGCGGGGCCAGTGTGAACATGTGAGTAGGCAGCTGTGGGAGAGGGAGCCCCGCAGCTGCGGCTCACGGTGAAGGCCTGTGTTCTCTTATTTCCCTGTAGGTACATGTTTATAGGTGGGACCAATTTTGCCTATTGGAATGGTAAGATCCACTTAACAGCCACTGGTAAAAGCTTATTCTGTTTCTCTGCCGTGATGTGGGAGGTGGTATCTATGGCCAATTTTTATTGTCTGTTTTCGTTTGTCTTCTAAATTTTCTAACATGTAAGAATCTCCAGCCCAGGGGTATTGTCACACACCTGTAATCCCAGTACTCGGGAGGCAGAGGCAGGCAGCTCTCTGTGAGTTCGAGGCCAGTCTGCTCTACAGAGTGAGTCCAGGACAGCCAAGGCTACACAGAGAAATCCTGTCTCGAAACACACACACACACAAAAATCACCTATATAGGGGCCGAGAGATGGCTCAGAGGTTAAGAGCACTGGCTGCTCTTCCAAAGGTCCTGAGTTCAAATTCCTAGCACCCACATGGTGGCTCACAACCATCTATAATGAGATCTGGTGTGCAGGTGTACATGCAGGCAGAATACAGTATACATAATCAGTAAATAAAACTTTTTTTTTAAATCACCTATATAGTCATTTAGTATGAAAAAAAAAGCTTTAAGGGACATAATTCGATCATTTAAGGGTCTTATTTTAATCCAGTCTGCCTGGCAGTCTAGTATGGCTGTGTGTTACACACTCTACTTTGGTCTTCTGTGTGTTTGTGTGTGCATCTGTGGGTGTGCACGTGCGCGGAGGCCAGGCACCACCTCACCGGTCAGTCCCCAGGCATCAGCTGTCTCTTTTATTTTGTAGACAAGCTCTCTCACTGACCTGGAACGTGTACCAAGTGGACTAAGCTGGCCACTGAGCCAAGGGATTCTCCTGTTTCCCTATCTCTCTCTCTCCCTCCCTCTCTCCCATGACTGTGTGTGTTTATTGATGTGTATGTGGGGGTCAAAGAACAGCTCGTGGGAACTGGTTCTCTTCTTCCAGCCTGGGGATCCTGGGGATCCAAGACGATAGTCAGGCCTGGCGGAGCATAGTTACCGCACCACCACCCCGCCGCCCAGCCATCCCCACATTCCCATTTTGTTTTTAAAAACCTAAAACTGACGATTTGTTGTTGTTGTTTTGTTTTTCCGAGACAGGGTTTCTCTGTGTAGCTCTGGCTGCCCTGGACTCGCTTTGTAGACCAGGCTGGCCTTTAACTCACAGAGATCCACCTGCCTCTGCCTCCCCAAGTGCTAGGATTACAGGGGTGCGCCACCACGCCCAGCAAGCTGATGATTTTAAGTCAGTATTTTAAATGTTCTCAAAGTAGTAGAGTTCTTGCGCTCTGCTTCCGGAACATCCTCCCATCCACTTGAAAGAAACTCCACACTCATTCACACTCACTGCCCCTCCTCCCCACAGCCCCTGGGCGTCACTAAGCTCCTTCCCAGGGGCTCCCCTTCTTTCTATAAACAGAACCATATGCTGCACAGGTTTTAATCTGATTCCTTTCACTTAGCCTAGTAGTTTCAAGGCTCATCCATGTCCTGTCATGTATTAATACTTTATTTTTATCCCTAGACAGTATTCTAGGGTTGGTGATATAGCTCAGTTGTTAGGGTGCTTGCCTGGCGTCTCACAAGGCTCTGGGTTTGCACCCTGTACACAGGCCTCACACAGTGGTACACGTTTTTAATCCCAGCACTTGGGAGGAAGAGGTGAAAAGTAAGTTTTAGGCTTTGAGGTGAGTCAGGTGTGCTGGTATGTATCCACAACCCCAGCATTTGGGAGGCAGAGGCGGGAGAATTGCCACAAGTTTGAGGCTAGCTTGGTCTACATAGTGATTCCTAGGCTAGCCAGGGTGAGACTCTGCCTCAAAACAAAACAATAAATACATTAAAAATATAATAATTACAAAAAAAAAAAAAACGTAAAAGCTGCCCTTTGCCCTCCAGTTCCTGCCCCTGCTATGGCAATAGGAATCTGTCTCCTTCCTGTCTTTCTGTTTGGTTCTCTTATCAGGATCATTCAGACTGGTGATTACTGATACCAGTTTACAGATAAGAGTATGTGGGCTTCCAAAATCGCCCCAACACTTCCTATTCTGCTGGCAAAGGCAGAGCCTGTGTTAGAGCCCAGGCCTTAGCCCAAGGCCACTGCCCTTCAGATGACTCCCTGCACCCGGTAGGCCCAGAGCAAACCCTAGACCAGCCAGGCTTTGCTCTCAAGGCCTCTCTGAAGCTGCTTTTGGCCAGGCTGGCCTGACCTTAACAGCTGTATTTCAGAGCTGCTTCCCAAAGGAGGGCCAGTCCGTTCAACCGTGGGGAATGTGCATCTGTGTAGTGCTCATCCCCAACCTTGTGTCCATATCTGTGCAATGATGGCTGTGGGAACACAGGGACCTAAGTTTGACCCTAGAGCCCACATTTAAAGGTCCAGGAAAGCAGGATGTGGTGGCTCACCTTTAATCCAAGAGCACTTATTTTGTTGCTTGTTTGTTTTTTCTGTATAGCACTGGCTGTCCTAGACTCACTTTGTAGACCAGGCTGGCCTTGAACTCACAGGGATACACCTGCCTCTGCCTCTCTGAGTGCTGGGGCTGAAGGTGTGTGCTACCACGCTGGGCTTGGCAGAACACTTCTTTAGAGCTGGTTTATAGAGCAAGTCTCAGGGCTGCTAGAGCTCCACAAAGAAACACTGTCTCAAAAACAAACCACACACAGAGAGAGAAAGGACAGAAGGAAGGAAAAGAAAAGAAAAACTAAGTACTAGGCCTGGTGAGGTGAACATCTGTAACCCTTGAGCTAGAGAGGAGGCAGGCAGATTTCTGGGCTTGCCAGCCACCAGATATAGCTATAGCTGATGAGATGCCCTGTCTCCCAAACCAAACTGGGGGCCAGCCAAATGGTCTAGTTGCTAAAGGTTTTTGCTGCCCAGCTTAAAGACCTGAGTTTGATCCTCAGGACCTATATGGTGGAAGGAAGAAAGAAGAAGAAGAAGAGGAAGAAGAGGAAGAAGAAGAAGAAGAAGAAGAAGAAGGACTCCTGAAATTGCTCTCCATGTGAGGACCATGGCATATATACAAACAAAATTAATTTACACATTTCTTCATCCATTCAAAACAAGATGGATAACCAGTACCTGGCTTTCCCATGCACATGAACACATATGTGTGCCTACCTGTACATACATGTATACCTGCATGCAAGTGTGCATGTGTGCACTCACACACACACACAGAGAACTAGAAAAAAAGACTCAGTTTCCAGGATACCCATTCGTGCCCTGTTTATTTCACTCAGACTGTTGCATTTGTGTCTGAAAGTTACTTTTTTTTTTTTTTTTTTTTTTTTTTAGTTTTTGGTTTTTTGAGACAAGCTTTCTCTATATAATAGATTCTTGGCTGTCCTGGACTTACTTTGTAGACCAGGCTGGCCTCGAACTTACAGAGATCTGTCTGCCTCTGCCTCCCCGAATGCTGAAATCACAAGTGTGTGCCACCTCACCTGGCATGGAAGTGACATTTGTCAGATTCCGTTGCACACTACACACTGATCATGCTCATACCCCTGTTAGGCTCAGGCAATGCTGAGCATTACCAGGACTGAGGGTCAGCATGGGTTGGTCTATCTGTGAGGTGTATGAAGCATAGTGCAGATCTAATCATGTAAGAAAATCCCCTCAGAAGCCAGGTTTGAGGCCAGCCTGGTCTACAAATCCAGTCTAGGACAGCCAAGGCTACACAGAGAAAACAAAAACAACAACAAAAACAGCCATCACGAATTGCTTCTTCTCACGTGTGTTCATGACAGAGTGCGGTTGAGCTAGAGGAGCAAGGCTCAAACATTGCCAGTTCACAGTTGGCTGCAGCGGTACTGCCGTTAGAGTACCATCCCAGCACTCAGAAACCAGTCTTGGTGATAGGTGCCTGGGACCCCAGATATATACCTGGGATCCCAGCACCTGAGAGCCTAGACACACACTTGTGACCCCCAGATACACACCTGTGATCCCAAATACATACTGTGACCCCCAGATACACACCTGTGATCCCAGCACCTGAGAGACACACCTGTGACCCTGGCACTTGAAGGTAAGAGGGAGATCATCCTTGGCTACACAGCTTGTTTGAAGCTACCGGACCTTGTCTGAAGGAAAAAAATGGAAGAAAGACCATCTCCACCCCACCCCCCACCTTTAGGAACCAGGGCAGGGCTCAGCTGTTTTTACAGAACCCCCCCCCCCCCAACGTCTGTTATGCAGGGGTAAATTTTCAGAGGACTGGCCGGGCTTACAGGAAGTCTAACTGAGCACCATCGTTGACAAGCTTGGACATTTCTGGTCTAGACCCTGCACCTTGAACAATAATCACAAGGGGGTTCTTTTTCTGGTTATTTTGTGTAGCCAGCCCTGATCCTGTCTTGTCACAGGTCGAGTTCCAGGGAAGTTACATTGCTTATACATCCCGTAGCAGTGACAAAACACCGGACAAAAGCAAACATAAGGAAGTGTTCATGAGCTCTAGGCGGTTGGCCACGTCACGTCCGCAGCCAGGAAGCAGCCAGAGATGGGTGCCGGTGCACAGCCGGCTTCAGTGTGGGACAGCAGCCCAGAGGGTGGTAGCTTCTTCCATATCTAGGAAGATTCCCTCACCTAAGTCAGCCTGCTGAGTCAGGAGCAGGCCCCGAGACAGCCAGACAGGACGCTCCTCTGGGGTGTCCTCAGGGGCAGCCTCTGTCACTCAGAGGAAGGACAGGGTGTAGAAGGCAGGGTGATTTAGCTCCGAGTGAGGGGGGAAGGGGAATGTGTGATGTAGCTGTGAGCAGCTTCAGTCTTTCCTAAGAAAATCTGGGGTAGGGGAGAGAAGGGAAGGAGATTTTTATGTCCCCAGATGGACTGGCAGTTAGAGGCTTTCCCTGGAGGGATGTAAACTGAGAAGTGGATCAGAGCGCACTGGCTGCTCCTCTGGAGGATCCCTGTTCTGTTGCCAGCACCCACGTGGTACCTCACAACCATCTAACCCTCCAGTCCCAGGAGACCTGACACCTCTTCTGACCTGTGTGCTCACACAAGGTGCGCAGGCATGTGGGCTGGCAAAACACATATACACACAAAATAAAGCTAAAATGAGAAAGAGCGAATGGCCTTGAACTTCTAATCTTCCTGTTCCTCCTCCCAGAGGCTTGGGTACAGGCATCCGCTGTCTGGAGCGCTGGGGACGCGCCTGACCAGTTGTGAAGACTGCATCCCAGCTCTTGTGATTTAATGGTCTTTCCTTTCTCCTGGCCAGGGCCTTCGGTAGTGGCCAGTGACGTTTTCTTCTGTCTTCTAGGTGCCAACACGCCCTACTCAGCGCAGCCCACCAGCTATGACTATGATGCCCCACTGAGCGAGGCAGGAGACCTCACTGAGAAGTATTTTGCTCTTCGAAATGTCATTCAGAAGGTGAGTCCCCCGAACTCTCAGTGAGCTGGACTGGTGACAAGCCTGCCATGAACTCCTCAGAGCTCTGTAGACGGCTTCCTGCCAGGAACCTTAGTGCTGGGGTGCGTGGAAGGGGGCATGGGCTGAGGCACAGCCGTGCTGAGGAGGACTTCACGGGTCTACAGCAAGGCTCAAGGCTGCACCCTTCTGTGAGACCCAGCTTGGGGAGCCTAGTCTGAGGTAGGGAGAGCAACGGACATGTGTAAGCCATCCAGGTGGTTTAGTGAGTAGAAGCCAGAAAATGTGTCCCTGTGGTAGCTCAAATGTGTAGGGAGGAAAATTGGCAGACAGCACTGTGCAGGGCAGATGTGACCCATGCAGAGAGGGAGGGCGGGCTGCTGTTTCCGCTATCTGCCTCTGGAACCTCTCCATCCTGCCAGCAGCCAGCCTTTGAAACACCTAAAGTTTTCAGGTGGGGTTTCCTGTCTCTGTGGTGAAAAAAAAAATACCCACAGTTTTTCTGCTCAGTCACCTGAGTTTTGAAGTTAAAAAAAAAAGGTTTTCTGCCTGTAAGTGGTAAAAGTTAAGTGTCGTTCGATGTCAGTTTTAAGCATGTCTCGAGATTTGTGTTCGGAAATCTTTTCTTTTGTTTTTGTGGGGCTTCTGTTTGTGTTTTGAGACAGGGTCTCTCTGTGTGAATGAGGTTGGTACTTTGAACCCACAGAGATCTGCCTGCCTCTGCCTCTTGGAAGCAGTGCACCACCACACCTGGCATGGAAAAAACCTTGTGTGGTACACGTGTGCAGTCTGCCGTCTCAAGGCGGAGCAAGAGAACCAGGAAGTTAAGTCATCCCCGGGTATATGGTTCAAGGCCAGCCTCGGCTACCTAAGACAGCATCTCAAAAAAAGAGAAGATGTTACTGTACTTTCTAAAACTACTTTATTTACATTTCTTCTGCCTCTTTCTCCCTTCCCCACCCCAGTACCTTCCAACACTAGGTAGGAAAGAGAGAAGGTCAGTGGGGAGTGGGTTGGAGTTCTCTTTAGCTACTTCCTGCTGGTTTTGGTGGTTGGGTTCCTTGGGACAAGTCCAATCTTCATGTTAGGATATCTCCAACTTCTCATCAAACTTCAACAACAGCCATCAGGAGCAACAAGGGGGAGCAGCAGCCTTCTTTCTCAGAGCTCCCAACATTCTCTGGGCTCTGGCATTTATTCTCACTCCAGAGTCCTCAGATTTAAACCATCTGCAGCTGGCAAAGAGCTCCTCTCAGAGCCAACAGGAGGCAAGTAGTCTGCTGCTGAGGACCATCTGAATCAGCCCCACATCTCACACCTGGGACCCAACCAAAAACACGTTTGTGAAACATAAGTGAGATGAGAGTTTTTTTGTTTGGTTTGGTTTGGTTTGGTTTTTTGTTTGTTTGTTTGTTTGTTTTTGAGACAGGGTTTCTCTGTGTAATAGCCCTGGCTGTCCTGGACTGGTTTTGTAGGCCAGGCTGGCCTTGGTCTCACGAAGATCCGCATGTCTTTGCTTCCCAAGTGCTGGGATCAAAGGCATGTGCCACCATGGCCTGGCTTACAACTGGTTTGGTTTTTTTTGTTTGTTTGTTTGTTTTTTAAGATTTATGTATTTATATGTATACATTGTTTTGCCTGCATGTGTGTCTGCACGCCAGAAGAGGGCATCAGACCTCATTATAGATGGTTATGAGCCACCATATGGTTGCTGGGAATTGAACTCAGGGACCTCTGGAAGAGCAGCCAGTGCTCTTAACTTCTGAGCCATCTCTCCAGCTCACAACTGAGTTTTTAAAGACACCAAAACTTTCCATTACAGAAAGAAAGAAAGAAAGAAAGAAAGAAAGAAAGAAAGAAAGAAAGAAAGAAAGAAAGAAAGAAAGAAAATATATATATATATATTCACACCTAAAATTTCTCTTCGATATTAAAAAAATGTTTTAAGATGTGTGTGTGTGGACGTGTGTGTAGTAGGTACCTGCAGATGGCAGAAAAGGGCATTAGGCCCACTGGAGCTGGAGTGACGGGGCTGAGGACTGCCCTGTGTGGGTTGGCTCTGCAAACTGAGAGCGCGTCAAGCACCCTTACCCACTGGACGGCGTCTCCAACCCCGTTCATCTTCACTCTTGATACACACAGATTGGTTTCTACTTTGTATGTGTCTGTATATGTTTGTAAGTAGGTGTGTGTGTCTTCCTCAATCACTCCCCACCTTATTTTGAGGCAGAGTCTCTCACTGACCCTGGGGTTCACTGGCCAGCAAGCCCCAAGACTCTGCCCATCTCTGGGATCGAAGGCATGTGCCACCCTGTCCTGCTTTTTGTGGGGCATGTGCCACCCTGTCTTGCTTTTTGTGGGGCTGGGGACTGAACTCAGCTCCTCTTGCTTGTATGGCGAGCACCTGAGCCCCGTGCACAGATTAATTTCAGCTATTTTTTTTCCTGTAATTTCTTTGTGTTCCCCTTTTTCTTGTTTTTCTTCTCTTTATTACTTTCTCTTTGCTTTCTTTGAGGATGTTTCTGTTTTCTTGTCCCCCGCCCCCCTTGGGGTTGGTAAGTTTTTCTTTCTCTGTGTTTTTGTTTTCTTACCCATTCAAGTGTGTTATTTATGCCCTTAGAAGAACAGGGCTCCCAAGGCTACTGTATATGCAAAATGAGCAGAATGCGGCAACCAACACCCTGTGGGAGCCTCCCTGGAACCCTTTGATCACCCTCAGCACCCCTCCCCCCGCCTCTCCTGAGCCAACTGCTGCCCCAACGTCTGTTGCCATCTATTAATTCCACTTGTTTTGAACTTGATATAAATGGATTCATACAATATGTACACCTTAACTCAGGGAGGCAGAGGCAGGAGGATCTCTGTGAGTTCGAGGCCAGCCTGGTCTACAAGTCAAGTTCCAGGACAGTCAAGGATACACAGAAAAATCCTGTCTCAAAAATCCAGAGAGAGAGGGAGAGAGAGATTTTCAAAGTCATCCTTGGCTGCATAGTAAATTTGGGGCCATCCTGGACTACATGAGACCCTACCTGAAAAAATAATTTTAAAAGGTAATAGGGGGCTGGTGAGATGGCTCAGCAGGTAAAGGCCCTTGTTGTCGACTCAAGTTCAGCCCCCAGTACCCACAAAATCTAAGCTGGGCATGATGGCAAACACATGAAGTCCCAATTGGGAGGCGGAGGCAAGAGCAGGAGTGCAGGGTTATCTTCAGCTACCTTAAGAATTCTCTACTTGGAGACCTGTTTTAATTAATTCCTTAATTAGTGCCATAGTGGGTCCAGATAATGTTTTAATCTATATATCTCATTCCTTTGTGGATGGTTAATAGGTATGTGTCACAGGTTGTTTTGTGCTAGCTGGTCTTAGCTGTCTGGTACACACTGGCCTCCTGCTGAAGGTAAAGTCTGGACAAAGATTTATAGGCAGAGATGAGAGAGCAGCGTGCTGATGGCCAGGGTTGGACCACTGTTGGAACTCAGGCAGCGAGAGGAAGGAGTCCTGCCCCTAGAATGCCTGCGAAGGAACCCAGCCCTTGAAGTACGAGGAGATGGGTGAAGAAAGTAGAGGCATATTGCGTTTATGTCCCGGGCCAGTGTGGCTCAGGGAAGTGAGGGCCGACGGGAGAGTTAAGCAGGACAGCCGAAGGCTTATGCAGGCTGCAGGAAGAGAGCTCCGGTGACAGCAGCACAGGAAGACTAGTTAGGGGCTGTGGTGATGGTGGCACGTGAGCACACAGCAGTCAGACTCAGACCACAGTATGAAAGTGGACAGCCACATGCCATTGCTCACACGTGTCGTCTCAGCACTTGGGAAACTGAGGGTTACCGTGAGATTGAGATCAACCCGGGCTCCATGCTGAGTTCTAGGCCAACCTAAGCTTGCTGCATTGTGAACTGCTGTCTCTAGGAGGGGCTGGGTGAGGGGCAAGGAAGGCAAAGGAGGGTGCAGTCCTCGTGGTTTTCTGTGGCGAGTGCAAGGACAAGAATCAGATGCAAGGCTGCTCAGTGAGTAAAACGTTTGTGGCCAAGGCTGAGGGCCTGAGTTCGGTTCCCAACATTCCCAGTCAGCTGTTCCCTGAGCTTCCAGAACTCTGCTTTCTCCATCTCACCAGAGGAGTGCATGTGTTACACATGCATGCTGCTGCCTCCCCCTTTCCAGGGATCCCAGTTTAGCACACAGCAATCCTCCCAAGTGGGGTTAAAGGCATGTGACACCCCCACCTCCACCCCCGCAGGAATGGCTTATTTTAAAAGACTCAGTGGAACCGTCTATTTCCCCCAGTGCTGGGGCTCGAACCCAGGGCCTTGCACATCCAGGCAAAGGCTCGTCCACTGAGCGGCGTCCCTGGCTGTGCGTGGTCTTTCTCACGGAACTTGTAGACATGTAGGCAAGTGGTTTGTTAAAGTATTTGGAACACTTACTTACATGAGGAAGGGAAACATCCAGTGACAAGTGCTCCGTGTAGATTTCACCTTCTCCAAAGCCTCTCCCTGGGAGACAGTGTCAAGGGCACCCAAAATGAAGAGGGCCCATCTCTCCTCTGCTTGGACTCTGGGAAGAACGGCTTCCGGGGAGGCTATATGAGCCCAGCCTCACTGATCAAGGTCACATGGGAGTCTTCAAGGCTTGACAGAACTCCTAACATTTGCATTTCTCTAAGACGTCTTTGGTGTGGGTAAAACTGAACCAGCCACGGTTAACACTTTGACCATAAACCTACAGTCGTCCTTTCTCCCGCGTCCTGATGACACAGTCATGGCTTTATTTTTAGGAGCTCTTGAGTAAATCGGTGTCCTGTTTTAGCAGTTCTAGTCTAACCCTGCCCCTGTGTATGTCTGTGTGTGAGACAGAGGGTGTGTGTGTGTGTGCATGTGCGTATATTTCTGTGTATACACACACACATACACACACCTGCACATTCACACTTGTGAGAGACAGTGGAAGTCAGAGGTCAGAGCTGGTCCCCAGCTTCTACCTTGCCTGTGGAGGATCTTTTGTTGTGTGCCCCTGTGTGCAGCAGGCCAGCTGTTCCCTGAGAACATCCGGGGACTCTCCCTCTCACTGCAGAGTGCAGGTGTTACACACGCTTGCTGCTGCTTGACCAACTCGGGTCCCGGGGTTCCCGATTCAGATCTGCACACATCCACAGCCATCACTTTACCCAGTGAGCTGCCTTCCATCTCCACCTCTGATGGGAGAGTCCGGTGGGGTTTTGAGGTGGCTGACACAGTAGAACTCACACAAGCGTGGTTGAAGGGTAGGACCCCAGAGATTCCAAAGGGTGGACGTCGATGCCAGCTGGGCGTGGGGGTAAGAAGACAGCACGGTGGCTCCAGAGCACTTTGGGGCTGAGGCAGGGCTGTGAGGAGAGCACCTCAGCCTTACCCCCCGCTACTCCCCTTACGTCTAACACCGGCCCCTCCCAAATGGACCGAACCACCCACAGACACGTGCTGAGTGGAACATGACCCCTGGCACCTGAGCGTGCTCCCCACCCGGGAAATGAGTGCACACCTCAGAGGCTGACTCTGGGAAGTTATTTGCATTTTTTTTTAAGTTCCCTTCCTTTGTTGTTGGTGCTATGTGTTTGATTGATTCAGTGCCCCTGTGTATCCCTGGCTGGCCTAGAATGCACTGTGTAGACCAGGCTAGCCTCAAACTCCCCCAAACTGCCTTCTGCTTCCCAAGTGTTGGAACTAAAGTCATCTGCTACCATGCCTGGCCTGAGTATGTGTGTGTGTGTGTGTGTATGTCATGTTTATACACTAGCCCACGTGCAAGACCTGTAAGTTTGCCATGCATGCATGTGCAAAGGATGGGGGCCAACCTCTGGTACCTTCCCCTACCTCCCTCTGGTTTACTGTTGGAGATAGGGTCCCTCACTGAGCCGTAAGCTTGCTCATCAGCTTGGATGTCTGCCTGGCAGGCCCCAATGGTGCATCCATCTCTATATCCACCTAGTACTGGGCATACAGATGTCCACCAGCATACACCCGGCTTTCACTGGAGTCCTGGGGATCCGAACTCTGGTCCCTGTGCTTCCTTGGTGGCCCTCTACCCTCTCAGCCATCTCCCCGGCCCAGCCACCGGCCTTTCCCTCATCTCTGGGCAAAGTCACTCATGCTGTTTTCTGGATCTTTAATGCGTGACTTAATATGAGGTTACCACAGCCTGCCATGGATTGTTGAAGGACTGAACAAGGACTGTTCGTAGCTTCAGCACATCCAAACACAAAGTGCTTTCTACGTAGAACCGTTAGAGGATGGACAGAGACAGGAGACTAGCGCGGGAAAAGTCAGTTTCCATGGAATCTGCCAGGTTCCCTGGGGAGAGAGAATGGCTCTCTGAGTACACATCGCTGAACGAGGCGAGAGGAGGCTTCGATGGCCAGTCTCAAAGCCATGTCTCAGGTGTAGGTCACGATGAAGAAGCTAAGAACAGGCAGTGAGGTGTTTGTGGACATTTGCTTATTTCTCAAACATTCGTTACCTGGATAGAACGTTAGGATTCTGCCAGTACCAATAAAAAGTCATTAAACAGTCACGTGTGGTGGTGCACAATTTTAATCCTAGCCCCTGGGAGGCAGAGGTAGGTGGATCTCTGAATTTGAGGCCAGTCTGGTCTACAGAGTGAGTTCTGGGCCAGCCAGAGTTACACAAAGAAACCCTGTCTCGAAAAAAGAAAAAAAAATTTTTTTTTACAGATGGGTGTCTAAAGGATTAACAGTTTGTTTTTTTCTCTCCTCTCTTCCCCACTCTGCTTTATAGTTTATAGATATCCCGGAAGGTCTTACCCCTCCATCTACACCCAAGTATGCGTATGGAAAAGTTGCTATGAGAAAGGTAAGACAGGGCGCAGGGTTGGGAGTGTGGCTCAGTGGGTAGAGTGCCTGCCTGGCATGAGCGGAACCCTGGGATCTATCTCCAACACCGTGTAAACCGGGTGTGCGGGCACACACTTCTAACCGGGCACTCAGGAGCTGGAGGCAGGAGGCTCAGGAGTTCAGGGTCATCCTTGGCTACAGAGTGAGTTAGAAGCTTGCCTGGGCTACATAAAACCCTATCTCAAAAAGGAAAAAAAAAGTCAGATCCTCACTGAGAGCCAGATGGGGAGACATGGTGAGTGGAGGTGTCATCTCAGGCCAAGGGCTGCTGTTTTCTGTGAATTTGTTTTCTGAGAGCCGGTGGAGTGGTTGGCGTTTCTAGGGGAACGGGGGAAGTGGAAGATGAGATGCGGATGTAAGCTGACAGGCTGCAGTGTGGCGCAGGAGGAACTGGGGGTCTTGGTCCCCTGTGGTTCAGTTCTCGGCTCTCAAAGGCAGTGCCGTGGGTGGCTGTGGAGGTGACATCCAGTGACACTTTGTCCCATCATTTGCCCCTTTCATTTTTTTTTTTTTCTTTATTTCATTTATTTCTTGGCTTGGGAACCATGCATACTACGGTACCTAGATGGAGGCCAGAGAACAACATGAAGGAGTCTGGGGAATCGAACTCGGGTCGTCAGACACAGTGACAAGTGCCCTTCTCTGTAAACCCCTAACAAGTCTCATCCAACTTTTTAAAATAAGTTCCCCCAAGACACAGGAATTTTGACATCTCTGTTCTTAAATTAGATCCAAAAATCATATCCCAGTGACTTTTGGAATTCCGAGGCATGGGGGGGGGGCGGGAAGCTAGAAATTAATCATTAGTAAGAGTTAAGGTGATTTCTTCTGGGGGAAATGGGGGAGTTACCTAATGATCGGAAGGAGGGTTGAAGCAAAATCAGTTTGTTTTGACTCTCTGGGTCTTCAGGTTTTTCCCTTACCCCTATCCCTTACTCCTACATGTATTCATTCACCAGAAAAGAAGAAAACACGAACAGTCACTTACTTCTTAAGAATCTTGAAATTCTAAAATAGCAACATTAGTTTTATCTTTAAGCCAAACGCCAAACACCGTAGTACTTTTTTTCCACTCGAAGCCTCCCTCCGGCGTCTGGTTGGCTGGCTGGGCCGCTGTAAGAGTTTCCGCTGAGAGTGAGATCCTGTGCCTTGTTCTACAAAGAGTGTGCTCTCTGATAGGAATCTCTTACACCAACCACACTTGAGTCACACTGGGAAAGGGCACTTGCTCACCTCTGTAGCTACTCAAGAAAACAGAAAGAACTTCTGTTACATGCTATCAAATAAAATATTTAAAGCAATACCAAGATTGAAAAAAAAAACCATAAAGAAATACAGCTTAGTGCCACGAAGGAAATCAGTAAATTGGGCATGGTGGCTCATGCCTGTAATCCTAGCATGGGGGCTGAGGCAGGATTGCTGTTAAGTTCAAGAGCAGCCTATGCTACATAGTGAATTTGAAGCTAGCCTGGGCTCTGGAGAAAGATTCTGTATCCAAAAACCAGGGAGATGAGGGAGGGGGAATGGAGAGAAACAGACGTGGTTGTAAATCCCAGCACTTAGAAGTGGGAGGCAGGAGGATCGGATGTTCGGGGCCATCCCTTTGGCTGTGTAGAGAGCTCCAGCCTGGGCTACGAGAGACACTGTCTAATAAACTCAAAATAAAACACAGAAACCTAGGAGGGAAGGACTCAGCATACAACCTTTTTCAATTTATGCAAAACATAGTATATAGTATTAACGTTTTTATTTATTTAAAATGTATGTGTATGTGTGTGTGTGTGTGTGTGTGTGTGTATGTGTGTGCATGCACTTGCACACACTTGAGGAGATGAGAAGGCAACTTTCAGGAGACATGACACAGGCTCAGAACACACAAGCTTAAGCTTGGAAGACAGTGAAGCAAGTGAGTGTGAAATAAGCATGTGACATGGTTTTTGGCAGATCTAATCTTAGCATAATTTGCCTGTAGCTACTCTCTTTGCTTCGGAGTTCCTCCTCACTTGAAAACTCAGCTGTCATGCTTACCCGAGGCTGCCTCTGAGTCTCGAAGTCATTCACCTCGAGGCCTTTTTTAGAGAGTTCTGAGCTGTGCTTCAGAATGCACACGCTTAAAACTCTCTTTAAGACTACCATCATTTACATTTTCATAAGAGTTAGGATTGGGGCCTGGCTCAGCAGTTTAGAACACTGACTGCTCTTTTTTTCTTAGTTTAGTTTAGTTTTGTTTGAGACAAAGTTTCTCTGTGCAGTCCTGGGTGTCCTGGATCTTGATATGTAGACCAGGCTGGCCCAAAGTCACAGATATTTGCCTGCCTTCCAAGTGCTGAGATGAAAGGTGTGTGCCACCATGCCTAGCTTTGACTGATCTTCTAGAGGACCCAGGTTTGATTTTTGATTTCTAGCGCCTACATGGCAGCTCTCAACCATCTATGACTCCAGTTCCGGGTTCTAACAGCCTCTTCTAATCTCCTTAGGCACTGCACACACATGGTATAGACATGGTGCACATGCATGCAGGCCAAACACCCAAATACATAAAATTAAAAAGGGAAGAGGAGTAGGTTGTAGGACATGGTTGTGCACACCTTTGATCCAAGCATTGGGGGACAGGTTAGGCAGATCTCTTTGAGTCCAAGGCCAGCCAGGTCTACATAGCTAATCCCAGGCCACCCAAATAAAATAAAACCAAACAAAAAGTTAAGAGCCAGCCCTGGAGCTGCAGCTCAGTGGTAGAGAACTGACCTAGTTTGTGTGACACCCCGAGTTCGTAGCTGAGGGTGGTGGTGTCTTTAATCCCAACACTTGGGAGGCAGAAGCAGGCAGATCTTTGTGAATTCAAGACTAGCGGGCCTGCAGAGTGAGTTCCAGGCCTCAGTGGAGGGCTGCTCGGCACATAGAAAGCCCTGAGTGTGCACCCCAGCGGTCCCTAAGGCAGGCGTGGCAACACACCCACAGTACCCCAGCACTTGGAGAGTCAGAAGAGCAAGGTTATCCTTAGCCACATAGCACCCGAGGCCTGCCTGAGACACAGGAAGCCTTGTCTCAGAAAGAAAGGGGGTAGGTGAGGGAGGGAGGGAGAGAAGAGAGGGAATGGGTGAGTAAAATCAAAGGTGATTGTGAAGCCAGTGAAGCTTGGACAGTTGAGGTGTACCCCAATGTCCTTGATAAGCCCAACTCCCCCCCACCCGCCCCCAACACACGCACATACAGACACACGGGCCAGGACACTGAGTGTGGTTTTGCTTCTTTCCAGTTCAAGACGGTGGCCGAAGCTCTGGCCATCCTGTGTCCCAATGGACCTGTGAAAAGTCTTTATCCCTTGACGTTCGTCCAGGTAAAGCAGGTAGGTCTCCCAGGCAACACTGCCTTTCTTCTGCTGGCAACACACGTGATTCCTTACTGCCTCCTAGGTATCGTCATTTTAGTACTGAGAAGTGGACATTTAGGGCTGGGATAGGGCTCAGTTGGTAGGGCTCTCTGCTGCCGTGAGCAAAGCTCTGGGTTCCGATCTCCAGCACCTCATAAACCAGGCCTGTAGTTCCAGCACTTGGTGGGTGGAGGTCGGAGGACCAAAAAGCTCAAGGTCACTATCAGCTATATGGTATTCGAAGCCAACCTGGGCTGCACAAGATCCTGCCTCAAAAAAAAAAAAAAAAAAGAAAAGAAAAGTGACTTTAATTTTGGTTCTCAGAGGTTCTTTCCCCGCTTTGGAAAGAACTTCCGTGTGCTCCGCACTTGTGTGCGCTTCGTTTCCTGGCACTCCCTTGGCTCTCTAGAAGTTTCTCTCAACCTTCTCTCTTACAGGATTTTACCCTATCCGCTTTCATCTGACTCATCGGTTAGCAATTGCTTTTCCCGCTTTGTGTGTGTATGTAGTGGACTGCTTTTTCCTTTTTAAGCCTCTGTCTGTCTGTCCATCTCTCTGTTTGTCTGTGTGTGGGTGTGTGTCTCTCTGTCTATCTATCTGTGTGTGTGTATCTATCTGTGTATGTGTGTGTGTATCTGTCTATTTCTCTGTGTATATCTATCTGTGTGTGTGTATTTGTCTGTGTCTCTGTCTATCCTTCTGTGTGTATCTATCTGTGAGCCTGTGTGTGCGCGCACACGCATGTGTCTATCTGTCTGTGTGTCTGTCTATGATGACTGGTTCCTCAGAGGCCGAGGACAACGCTGACCTGAGCTTCCTGGAGGAGAGGGAAAGCTAATGCTCTCTGCAGACTTGGTTAAGGCCGCCCCTTGCAGGTGACCTGTGTGTGACTGGACCCCATGCCTGCAGCTGGTGCACACCACAGTTAAACTGCACAGAAGTGTTATATGGGTTTCTCCCAGACCCCAAACCGGGAGGCTCAGGTGCCCCGCCCAGTTCCAGGTCTGAGGACAGTGCCTGCCAGGGGGACTATAGAATGGCCCCTGTACGTTATTGACAAGGTTGGCAGAGTGTGGGGCTCAGCTCTCCTGGAACCAACTATGAGATGGTTGCTGAAGCAAAATGAGTGTAAAAATAGCAACTGGAAGCAAACACCACACTAAGATTAGACTGCAGTACTGTCACCTTCTCCAGACACCACCGGAAGCCAGGAAGGAGGACTCAGGCCACCTAACACCTCAGAAAACAGGGCTGAGATCCCAACTAAATGATCCAGTGTGACAGAGGAGCCAAATGACCTTGGTGTGCCCGGGACCTGTCCTAGGAGGATGTGTCTTCTCGTCTATGTCCATAGAAAGGGCATTCTACTGACTCCAGTGAGGGAGAAATGGTCGAGGAACAATCTGAACTCTTTAGAATCTATTGCTGGTCCAGCCATGGTGCCCTCATGTGTAACTGCAGCGTGTGGGAGGCAGAGGTGAGACGCTGGAGAGCTGGAGGCCAGCCTGAGCTACATAGTAAATTCTAGCCTGGTCTACCTCATCTCAAAAAAAAAAAACAAAGCGAGAAAACCCAGCAACACCAACAAAAACCCAGTGAGATCATGGAGGCTAGATTTTAAAGGAATTGAAGTGGCTGGAGATGGGTCAGCAGTTAAGAGCACTGGCTGCTTTTCGAGAGGACCTGGGTTCAGTCCCCAGTGCCCACATGGTAACTCACAACTGTCTGTAACTCTAGCCCCAGGCATCCAAAGCCTCTGGCCTCTGTGGGCACCTGCACTTACGTGCACACACACACACATACATCGCAAATAACCAGGTATGGTTATATGTAATCCCAGCGGTTAGGGGTGGAAGCAGGAGAATAAGAAGTCCAGATCGTCCCTGGTTATGTAGTAAACCTGAGGTCAGCCCGGGCCACCTGAGTCCTCGTCTCAGCAATAAGTAAATATTACTCCTGATTTGGTAGCAACCTCCCCCCTCCAACTCTCTTTCCTCTTCACTTTAAATGGTTTCAGGTTGAGTCTTGTTTTGTACCTTAGGGCAGATTTAGCCCAGGGACCTGGAGAATGTTTTCCTGAGCAGAAATTGGGTTTGTCTTGCGTTTGGGGCTTTGCCTGGCTTTGAAAAAAAAAAAAAAAAAAGGTGTATGTGTGTGCGTGCTTTGCTGCTTGCCTGTCTGTGCACTGCAAACCTGGTTCCCGCAGACGCCTAAAGGAAGCTTCAGATCCCAAGGAACTGGAGTTTCAGATTCTCTGAACCCATGTGCTCTTCACTGCTGAGCCATCTCTCTTGGCCCCTTTAAAAACAAAAACCTCTTTTTACCTTTGTTTGTTTGCTTTGCTGGTGTGTATATGTGTGTGTGTTGTAGCACATGGATAAAGGTTAGAGGCCAGCTTGTGGGAATGGGCTCTCTCCCTCTATCATGTGGGCCCCGGGGGTTGAACTCAGGTCGTCAGGATATGTGGCCAGCACCTTGACTCACTGAGCCTCCTCACCAGCTCTTGATTTCTTTTTGTCTTGAGTTAATGTGATTTCCCTGGGTCACTCTGGGCCATAACCTAAGTCTCGTTTTCCCCGTGGGGCAGAGAGCTCCTCTGTTTTTTGGATAGTTCCTCCAGGATCTAAAAACGTCGGCTTGAACCTGGCTGTGGGTGGAGGAAGCTTTTCATTCCCTACGGTTTCCAGAAAGCTGCTTTCATCCAGATCAAGGGCGACTAAGTTCTCAGTAGCTGAACTCTAGAGTGATGCATTTTTCTCATCTCCTTTCCTCACCAGTATTTTGGGTTTGTGCTTTACCGGACAACGCTCCCTCAAGATTGCAGTAAGTCGACGCCCATTTCCCTCCATGGGGTCCATGACCGGGCTTACGTCTCCGTGGATGGGGTAAGCATTCTCTCTGAACTCTACATCTAAGTCTTGACAGGGGTGTGCGGAGGGCCTTGTAACCCGGCATTTGAGCTCTCGTCTCCAGCCTGTCGCCCTTGGCAGTACCCCTTGCTTGCTGCTCGGTCACATGCTGTAGATTCAGGGCTGTTTCCCAGCACTCACACTCTAGGAGAGCCTGGGTCTCCTGAGGCCAAGGCCAGCGCTTCCCTGACTGAGCTCAGCATGTCACCCAGGTCTTCTCTGCTCGTTAGGGACAGCTTGGTACCTGTCACCACACAAAATGTGCTGACCCTGGAGACTTCCTCCTAAGTGCATTGCAGTCTAAAGAGATGCTCTTGGCAGTTTTAACTAAGGTCCACCAAGGACTTCATGTCCCAGCAGGATGCAGGTGGATTTTCAAACGCCCTTTCCAGCATCTAGTGTGCTGGCACACATTTGCAATCCCGGCTGTCAGAAGGCTGAGGCAGGAGAACTGCAAGATTCAGGCCAGCCTACCTACATGATGAAACCCAGGGCCTACATAACAAAAAGGAAAAAACGAGAGAGCCATAGCCTGTGAGTTGGCTCAACAGGTAAAGGCGCTTGCTGCTGCCTCCTGCAAGCTGTCGTCTGATATCCACGCATGCGCCTTGGCACTTGGGTGTGTGCACACACACACAGTAAATGAATAAATGCAATACTAAAAAAAGATATCTATAGCCATTTGAAACAGTTATGGGAAAATCTCATGGGATGATTTTCCTAGCCAATGAAATTTTTTTCAGGAAAGTTTTAGAGTTTGGAGGTTTTGGGGGTGAGGGAGGGTTGGTTGTTTTGGTTTTGGTTTTGTTGTTGTTGTTTATGTGTTTTTCAAGACAAGATTTAAAAAAAAAAAGACAGGATTTTTTGTGTAACCTTGGCTGTCCTGGATTTGCTCTGTAGACCAGGCTGGCCTTGAAGTCACAGAGATCTGCCTGCGTCTGCCTCCCTGAGTGCTAGGATTACAGGCGTGCAACACATCATCCAGCTTTTTTTTTTTTTTAATTTAAATAGGGTCGCATGCCACCCAGACTGGCCTCAGATTTGCTTTGTATCTAGTGACAGTCGTGAACTCCTGATCTTCCTGTAATCCCCCCCAAATGCTGGGATTACAGGTGTGCATAACTCCAGAATAGTTTAAATTAAAATATTTTCACTCTAGGCTGGGAAGAGAATGCAAGCGTGAGTTCGGATCCCCAGCACCCATGTAAAGAACAAAGATAACAAGGAGCTGGAGAGATGGCTCAGTGATTAAAGCCATTCAATGCTCTTCTGGAGGACCCAATTTTGACTTCCAGCACAGGGCAGCACACATTTATCTGTAACTCTAGTCCCAAAAGATCCTGTGCGCTCTTCTGTCCTCTGTGGACACCAGGCACAGACACAGTACACAGTCACACGTGCAGGCCAAACACTCACCCACATAAATGAAATAATAATAAGAATCCAGCTGTGGTGGTATGCAGCTATAATCTCAGTGCTGGGGACGTGGGTACAGGAGGGTTCCTTTGGGAGCCCGGTCAGCCAGCCTCACCTCCTCGGCAGGGTCCGGGTGAGCCTTATCTCAGAGAGGAAGATGGGCTGCTTCTGAAGAATGAAAGCTGAAGCTGTCCCACTGGCCTCTGAACACACACACACACACACAATGTCGGGAGGGGGAGGGCTTTCTCTTATAACGGACAGATTTCATCCCCGGCGAGCCCCTGAGACGTGGCACTGCCCTTGCCATTCCCTGGCCTCTCCTTAGTTGTGTCCTGGTGACTTATGGTCAGTGTAGCTGTAAGTTATTTTTTTAGAAAATAACCTTTTTAAAAAGTCAGGAATGGGGTTGGGGATTTAGCTCAGTAGCAGAGCCCTGGCTTCGTGGTGGGGGGTGGGAGTGGAGTGAGTGAGTGAGTGAACGAACGAACGAACGAACGAAGCGTAGGAATGTACTGTTGATAAGATACCTACTGTTTTCCCTCACCCTGTTACATAACCTCCGTGACTAATGTACCCTAGCAAGTGAGGGGAGCTGACTCCACCTAACTCTGATTTTATCTGTCACCTGATTTTATCTGCTCTCTGCACACGTTTACAGGCCTCTCTCTGTGCCTGATCTGAGCTGTGAGAAGGTGTAGTGACCCTTCTCATAGGAGCACCCCCCTGGAACGTCTTGTCTATCTCATTCCTTTAAAAATGCAAGTGGAGGAGCCACACGTGTAAGCTCAGCATGTGGGAGGTGAGGCAGGAGAGTATCAGGTTCCGGGGAGGCCCACAGGGTGGAAGGAAAGAACTGACTTCATCAAGGTGTTCTCTGACCTCCACATACACCATGGCACACATGTATGTACACACCTATGTACGCACATACACACCCACAAGTAAATAAATGTAAAATATACAGCAGGAAAATGCCTGGGCCAAGCATGGTGGTCCACACCTGAAATCCCAGCATTTATGAGGTGGAGTCAGGAAGGCCTCAAATTCAAGACTATACTGCATGACCTTGTTCCAATTAGATAGGCATTCCCAGGCAGAGGAGTGTACCCTGAGCATGTGCAGCCTCCTTCTGATTTGGGAAGACAGAGATTGTGGGAACCTGAGCACATCTGGACTCTGCCTGTAAATCTGATGACACCTCAGGACAAGAAAAGTGACAGTGCTCTTTTGCTCTGGTCTTCCCCTCCGTTTAGCCTTTGGCTTTAACTCACAGGTGCCCCAAGGAATCCTCGAGAGAAGCCGTGTGACCACTCTGAACATACAGGGGAGAGCTGGGACCACTGTGGACATCCTAGTGGAGAACATGGGGCGCGTGAACTACGGCCCAAACATCAATGACTTTAAGGTAGGACGCCCTTCGGGGTAAGCTGTGCCTGATACATCAGTGACACTGTACAGGGTAAGCCCGTGTCTTACACATCAGTGACTCTAAGGCAGGATGCTGTTTGGGGGAAGCCTGTGCCCGAGAGACTGAAAGAAGTTCTGTTCTTGCATTCAACACTCGCAAGCATTTTTGCTTTCTGCTTCCATTTAAACAGAAATAAATTTGAATTCTATTTCTGTTTAAGGAATACAGTTTAATATTTACTTTTTTTTTTGAGACATAATCTTTCTATGTAGCCCTGGCTGTCTTGGAACTCCCTATACAGACCAGGCTGGCCCTCAGACTCGGAGATCTACCTGCCTCTGTCTCCCAAGTGCTGGGATTAAAGGCGTGCACCACCACATTCAGTCTACAACTTAACATCTGAACTTTTTAAAGATTTTGTTTATTCTCATTCTCTCTCTCTCTCTCCCTCCCTCCTCTCCCTCCCTGTCTTTTTTGGGAGCAAACTCTCAAGTAGTCCAGGCTAGCCTTGAACTCAGTATGACTTTGACTTTCTTATTCTTCTGCTTCCACCTCCCAAGTGCCGGGATCACAACTGTGTACTACCATCCTGTTTATGCAATGCTGGGGCTTGAATTCAGCGCCTCTTACACACTAGGCAAGCACTCTGCCAGCTGAGCTCCATTCCCTAGCCCTTAAAGCATGGAGATATAATACACACATAGAGATATGTATGCATGTGCGCATATACATGCATACATACATACGCACACATATATGTATATACGCACATATGTATGCACTCATTCTGAGGGATCTCCATAAGCCAGCTGTCACACAGCACAGCAACTCCCTCTCAGAGCCTACAGACTTCACTGAGCCTAGAAGATGCATTTCTTTGATGGGCTCTTTTCCTCCACAGACCATGAGAACCTAGAGCTCTGCAAGCAGAACCCTCCCCGTGTGTCTGAGCTCAGTCATCTTGTGGAGAGAAACGGAAGCCACTCCACCATGTTCTTCCTCTGCTTTGAAAACCCACCCAGCTCGTCAGAGCGTTCCCTACACATCTGAGTCAGGGTGGCATCTGGTGGGCTCTGCTGTGCAGGCTTGGGCGGGTAGCCTGCACAAACTCGTGCTGTAGAAGGCCCCTTCGCTGCTGCCTTGCCCCTGGCCCGTAGACTATTCTCTGTCCAGTTGAAATGTGGTGTTCTAGATCATTAAAGGTTTTTGTTTGTTTGTTTATTTTAATCTGTGTTTTTGTTTTGTTTAATTTGTTTAAGAAAAAGACTCTTAGGCCCAGGCTGGACTGAAACCCACTATGTAGGCAGGGATGTCCTTGCACTCCTGAGCCTCCTGCCTGGATCTCACAACTGCTGGGTCTGTAGACGTGTTCCAACACACCCAGTTTATATGATGCTGGGGAGCGGAGTCAGAACACTGAGCTAGATCCCACAGACTTCCACAAGATTTGTGTTCTCATCTGGGCAAGTGCCCAGACGCTCTGATGGGGTAAGGGGCAGAGGCCACCCCTGCCGTCTGCACTGGGGTGAATATTCCTAGATTTCCCTCCTTACTCATTCTCCCCTTCTTTAGTATTCATCCCTTCCCTATCCCCCCCCCCCATTCTAGCAAATTCTGAAGGCAGGGTGATTCGGGCTCCCGGGCTCCCTCAGAGGCCTGTAACAGACAGTTGGACAACATTGTGGTGAGGCTGGAGTGAGCACAGGGTCACACCTCTCTCTGTCCAAAGAGTTGCTGTTACCAGAGTGGTTAGGGGCAGAGCCTGAGCCCCGGCTGCCTGAAAAGCAGCAAGCCAGATCCAGGCAAGGGACAATGAAAAGCAGAAAGATTTATTCAGTGTGGCCACTTTGGGAAAAGGAATGAAGAAGTCCAGTGACATCCCCAAACCACTCCACCCCAACCCCAGTCCATCCTTGGGTTCAGGGTTAAACAGAAGGCCAGAGATCCTCTAGCAGTCCTGCCCATCACCGACCCCTCCCTGCCTCAGCTCAAGTCTCTCCGGCGGGTGCTCTGCTTCATGGTCAGACCTGGTGACCTAGTGACATCACTTCCTGGGAGACAAGCTTCCCCTCCTGCTGAGACCCGGCCTTGGCCTCTCTTTCCCAGCATGACATTTCTGGGGACATTCCAATTTCTTGTGTTCCATTATCTCAAAAGCCTGCCAGCCAAAGGGAGGCTGTCTCTTTAGAATATCTTCCTGCTGGGCGGGAGGGTGGTTCAAGGGCTAAGAGGACACACATTTGTACCAGAGAACCCACACTGGGCAGCTTGCAACTGCCTGTGCCTCCAGCTTCAGGGGATCCAGTGCAAGAGGATGTCCTCTTTTGGCACGGTACCCACAAACATGTGTGCACACACATCACATGCCACAAATAAAAATAAAAATTTTAAAAAAGAGCCAGCCAGGCATGATGGCACACCCCTTTAATCCCAGCACTCTGGGAAGTAGAGGCAAGCAGATCTCTGTGAATTCAAGGCCAGCCTGGTCTACAGACTGAGTTCCAGGACAGCCAGGGCTACACAAGAAACCTTGTCTTGAAAAACCAAAATAAAAAACTTAAAAAAAAATTTAAAAAAAGAATATCTTCATTCCTACCAGGACAGTCAGGACAATGGGTTGGGCTGAGCCCCTGGCCTGAGCTATGTCTCCTGGCTGTGCACACAACTGAGTCATTTCCTGATTCTTCTCCCAGGAATTCAGGGGCACCCATGACCCCCTTCAGTCCCTGCTGTCTCATGGTTCTATGTTTTCCTTTCACAGGGTTTGGTTTCTAACGTGACCCTCAACGGCACCATCCTCACCAACTGGACAATCTTCCCCCTGGACACCGAGGCTACGGCACACAGCCACCTTGGGGCCTGGGAGGCCGATGATGAGGACTGCTATGACGCACACCTCCTCCTTTCAAATTACACACTCCCCACCTTTTACGTGGGCAACTTCTCCATTCCCTCAGGCATCCCAGACCTGCCCCAGGACACCTTCATCCAGTTCCCTGGATGGGTCAAGGTATGTGTCTTCATGGAAAGAGTGCGGATTCAGGCCTCAAGCATTTGCCTCTTAGTATCTGAGAGGGAGTCAGAAGGCTGCTAGATGGATGCTCTGTGGTGGGGTGTCCTACCAGGTCACACTCAGGAGCAGGATGGTGGCAGATGTCAGGGGCCCAGCACCCAACTCGGAGGTGTCTGTGTCTGCCCAGTTTTCTTTGACTGACAACTTTCTTCAGTGAACAGCACTAGGAAGAGCTAGGGCATATTTGTTTATTTTTATTGCATTTACTGGTTGTTCACATGTGCATGCATGTTCGCATGTGCCTGCCAAGGAACACACGTGGAGGTAAGAGCCGTGGAAGTCATCTTTCTCCCTCCACCGTGTGGGTCCTGGGGATGGAGCTCTGGTCACTAGGCGTGTCAGCAAACACCCTCAGCCATTGGATCATCTCGGCCATCCCCAGAGCCTCTTCAGATGCTGCTTATGAAAGGAACAATTTTTTGTCTGCAAAGGGTCTCATGTCACCCACGTTAGCCTTGAATTTGCCATGTAGCCAAGAAGGACCTTGAAATCCTGTTGCTTCAGCTATATACCTTCATAGCTGACTTTCCAAAAGGCATCAGCTCACGGTCCAAAAGAAAACAGTGTTCACATCATATATTTAACAAAGGACTTCAGTCTAGATTGTATATGCTTACCACTAAGTTAGAGGGGAAAAACCCCAAAAAGTTAGGGAAGCTAAAGAGATGGCTCAGAAGCTCAGACCATGCACTGTTCTGGCAGAGGAGCAAAGTTTGGTTCCCAGTATCCACGTGGTAGCTCTTAACTGTCTGTGCACATATATATATATATATATGTATATATATATATATATGTATATATATATATATGCATATAGCATATATATATATGTATGTATATATATATATATATATAAATGCAGACAACATACCCATACAATAAAAAAAGATCTTGTGAAAATTGGATAAAGAAATTGAACAGCTACTGCACAGAGAAAGTAATCAAATGGGCAATAAATACATTAAAAATTCTTAGTGCCAAGGGGGTGGGAGGGTGGGAGGGGAATTCAGAGTGCCGAATAAATTGATCATTGAAAAAAAATGCAGGTTAAAAAAGTATAATAAAAGGCCAGGTGTGGTGACACACACTGGCACAACCAGTCTTTGAGAGGTTGGAGACAGAAATTCAAAGTCATCCTCCAGTACAACATAGTGTTGGAAAGCAGATAATAACAAGTTTAGGAGACTAGCAACAACAAGGCATGTTTAATATACAGTTGTACAGCAAGAGACACAAGCTTGGAGAAAAATGCAAAGATATCTGGGTGCTAATTCATCCCGGGATCATGAGAAATTCTTGTCCTCTCTTCCCATAGGCCAAGACAGCCCCCTTCCCTAATTCCCCACTGCGTTGTTTTGTGCACAAAGCTTTATCTAATGAATACTTTGGGGCTCACGACTGCCTGCTTTCCTGGGCTCTGTCAGTAGCCGACTCCAGTAACTTTCTGGTTCGATGTTCTAGGATAGCCAGCTGTGGGAGAGAGGGCCCGAATGAGCGCCTCCTGCTTGTTTGGGACTCTGATGATCTCTAAGCTCACTTCGTACTGTAAATGGACCATAGCAACTTACTTCTTTTTGTTTTGTTTTGTTTTTGTTTCTTCGAGACAGGGAACAGTTCCTTAACAGTAGCAAGTTTTAGGCCAACCTGGGCTACATGAGAAACTGCCTCAAAACAACAAAAATCCAAGAGCCACTGGTGCATTTGACTCTTGCTGCCCGTTTCTCCCTTCCCCCATCCCCCACCTCCCTGGAAGTGTTCCACCATTGGCCGGTAGCTGAACCATCATACACCAAGCACAGCGAGGCTTCTGGTGTGTATTAGTCATCGCCATATTCTCCTCAGTCTAAGCTCTGCCTGCCTAGAAAGCTGATCCTTCTCTGCCCTGTCCCTAGGGACCTCACCCTCCCTGACAGGTGGCCCTGCTGTTTCCTGGACTTCCTGTTAGACCCCCTCTACCCCTCACTTCCTGCCCTGTGGTCTCTAGAAGGAAGGTTCAGTTCTGCCTTCTTCCCCAGAGCTAAAACCCTGTTCTCACTTTCTCTGCCTGTGATTCACCAGCCTGTTCTTCTCCCTTGAGGCAAAGAGCCGTATCTGGGGGCTCCAGGCCCTGGTGCCTCCCCTTCAGCCAGCAGGGGACTGTCTGCCCCACAAGCCACCCGTGGTTTCTCCCCTGCGGAGTAGAACCTAAAGCGAGAAAGGAAAGATGCTTTGGCCACCAGAGGTGGCTTGTTTTGCTTGTGTGGGCCACCAAGCCAGGCCTTGTACACTTTGCCAACCCTCTCCCAGCCATCATGCGACAGGATGTCCCCTTGTTAGCACAAAGTCTCTGGCTTTGGCAGCTCAGCCTAGCAGGCGTGGCCACACACGGCATTGTGACAGTTAAAAAAAGAGGCTGGGGTATAGCTTGGTAGGGCACTTGCTTAGTGTACCTGGGCGCAGTTCTCAGCATCATACAAAACTATGCGAGGTGGTGCCGGGCAGCCCCAGAAGGTGGGAGGAGGATCAGAAACTCAAGGTCATCTTCAGCCACATAGCAAGTTCAAGGCCAGCTTGGACTACATGGGCCCTTGGGTTGACTTCTGGCCTGCATGCATAAACACACTTCAGGAGCCATCCACCTTTTTTTTTTGTTTTGCTTGTTTGATTTTTATTTCACTTTGCTTATTATCACTGTGAGTGTGTGGGTGGTGTGTGGATACGGGAACCACAGATGACTTCCTAGCATCGGTTCCCTTCTTCCACTGTGGATTCGAGGGATCAAACTCAGCTCTCCAGGCTTTCACAGCAAGCCCCTTTGCTTGCTGAGTCAGCTTGCCTGCCCCCCTCCCTGGGACCTGGGGCTTTCATATTCCGCTAGGCTGACTGGATCCCCTGGATCCTCTGGTCTCCACCTCCCCACGCTGGCATTAAAAGCATGTCCCAACACACCAGGCTTCTCATGTGGGTCCTTGGGATCAAACTCAGGACACCTCGTAATTGGGGGATAATTGCTTTTTGGACCAAGGTACATCGCCAGCCTCAAGCATTTGGTGTGCCCCAAGGCCCCACAGAAAGGTAGGCAGCCGGGGGTTGAGGGGAAGAGGGGGTCCAAGAGAGAGTAACAAGTGCAGGTTTCTAGAGAATTGCATTTAGGTTACTATATAATGTCGTCTTGGGTTTTTATTGCTATGATGAAACCCCCTGACCAAAGGCAACCTGGAGAGGAAAGGGTTTATTTCACTTTATACTTCCAGGTAACAGCCTCTCCCTGAGAGAAGTCAGGGCAGGAACCTGGGGGCAGGAGCTGATGCAGAGGCCGTGGTGGCAGAGTGCTGCTTACTGGCTCCCCATGGCTTGCTCAGCCTGCTTTCTGATAGAAGCCAGGACCACCAGCCCAGAGATGGTGCCACCCACCGTGGATTAGGCCCTTCCGATTGGCTATGGGCCATTCCGAGGAAGGTGCTTTCTCAGTTGAGCTTCCCAGAAAACCCTGGCTTCTGTGAGGTTTATAGAACATCTAACGAAGACAATGGGTGTAGTGTTTTGGTGGCTCTCATGTTACGTCTGCTAAGGACGTTAGCCCTTAAGTGTGTGTGTGGGGGGGGGGGGGCAGCAGCATTCCACAGAGCACCAAAGGACACAGACAGCCTGTGTCCTCCCCTAGGCCTGGCCCCAGGTCTGCACTCCACACGGCCAGTCTCACTCACACTTAGCATTTCCATGCCTGGAAAGATCACTCTCACAATACCCCCAAGTGTGTGAGCAGAGGTCCGCAATAGTGTCATCCGTGATTATCGACAAGAGGTGATGGGCCCAAAGTGCATCTGATGACGCTTCGGTCATCGGTGCAGTAAGGCCATCTGGCCATAAAAAAAGAAAGCAATAAAATGTGGTACACGTTACAACACGGGA
This sequence comes from Pachyuromys duprasi, assembly GCA_028658305.1. Lineage (NCBI taxonomy): Eukaryota > Metazoa > Chordata > Mammalia > Rodentia > Muridae > Pachyuromys > Pachyuromys duprasi. Next base: position 8,458,539 of record CM053749.1, on the reverse strand, counting down.
ACCTTCAACCTCAAGCTAGCCTGGCATGCCAGCTCACCTCAGGAGGCAGTGCAGACAGGGACAGGTGGATCCTGGGGGCTTTCTGGACAGTCAGCGCAGTGGCTTCAGGGTCCGTGGAGAGGCTGCCTCCAGAAGATAGGAGAAGAGTGACGGAGAGGGCTGAGGAGGTGGTCCAGTGGTTAAGAGCTCTTACTCTTGCAGAGGACCCAGGTTCTGTTCCCAGCACCCACATGGTGGCTCACAACCATCTTCAGCTCTAGTTCCAGGAAATCTGATGCCCTCTTCTAAGCTCCAGAGGCATCAGGCAGGACATGGTGCACAGACTCGGATTCAGGCAAAAGAGATACGTGAAATGAAATAATGGTAGAGGAAGACGCTCAAACTTCTGGTCTCCACATCTACACAAACAGGAAAATGCCTCCATAAGCACAAATAAAACGCCCCTCTTCCAGGCCTCACCCTGTGCTGAGGAAGGAACACGGCAAGGATGGTATGGGGGAAGAGGAAGGGTGTGACCACGTGACACTGAGGCCTGAGGCTTGAGCAGTTCTCACAATAGGTTGTGCTCACTGTCTTCCTCCTCCACAGAGGGCCACTTGGCTTCCTTCTCCATTTGTTACAAAGAAACTAACTTGATTTAGTGAATGAGCTCACTGATAAATGTGATTTGTGAGATAAAAGCAGCACCTCTGATTACCCTGGCTTTTCTGGGGTCGGATGTGGCTTTCTGGTTAAGTGTGCTGGGCGGATTTCAGTGGTGAGGGTCAGGTGTGCCTGCCCCGTCCACACAGGTCGGCACCCAGTCTGCATCATGCCCTGGCTGACTGACTGGAGATTCCCTCAGAGAGACGTGTTCTCCAGGGCTTTGGCAGTGGGTCAGAATGTGTTGACTGATGCATGACGCATCCTGTTGTGCTGAGGCAATGGTGTTTGTTCTGCTCATTTCCATCTCGGGTTGAAATGAGTTTGGATATACCTTCCATTACAATATTATGTCAAGCTATGCATGGTGCAATCCCAACAGAGGCAGGCAGAGCTCTGTGAGTTCAAAGCCAGCCTGGTCTACTTGGAAAGTTCTAAAAGAGCTAGGGATATGTAGAGAAGCCCTGTCTCAAAAAAACAAAAACAAACAAACAAACAAAAAAACAACCAATAATGATATATACATTATGCCATGGGCCAGGTGTGGTAATATGTGCTTTTGATCCCAGCTTTCAGGAAGCAGAGAGATTTCTATGAGTTTGAGGCCAACCTGGTCTTCATAATGAGTTCCAAGCCAGCCAAGGTTATACAGTGAAACCTTGTCTCAATGTATATAGATCACTTGCCTAGTCTGCATAAGGTCTTGGGTTCAATTCCCTGCACCATAAAAGAAATGAAAAGGAAAAGAAAAATATTATTCAGTCTTCTCCTGATTCTGCCCTTTCTTAGCAAGTGTTGAGATAACAGATGGAAAGGGCAAGAGAGGCCTGCTCTGGCCACCAAAGCTGTACTTTGAGGAACAAAAAGTCCAAATGAAATGCTGTTTAACCCGAACGGGAGGGAGCTGGGAGCCCGCTCAGGGCTCCCTGCACAGCAGGAAAGCACTCTACCGAGCCTGCATTTCAAATTCATCTGTTCTGAGGGTGGGGTGTGGGCGTAGTGGAAGTTAGAAGACAACTTGTGAGCCCCCCTCTCCCACCACGTGGATCACAGGGATCAAAGTCAAGTCACCAGGCTTGGTGGCAAGTGCCTTTACCCGCTGAGCCATCACACCAGCCTCAAATGTTTCTTTATAAGAAGAAGTAATCTTACATTCAAGGCATTCAGAAAAGGGAGGGAGTGCCAGAGGCACACCACAGAAACCGAGCGTGCTCGCTGACACATACTTGTAATCCTAGCATGTAGACTGCGCGCAGTGGTGGCGCACGCCTTTAGTCCCAGTGCTTGGGCAGTGCTTGGGAGGCAGAGACAGGCTGAGCGCTGAGTTCAAGACCAGCCCGGTGTATAGAGTGAGTTCTAAGGCAGCCAGAGCTACACAGAAAAACAGCCTCACAACTATGTGTAACTCCAGTTCCAGGGGATCTGGCACCCTTCTTTGGCCTCCCTGGGCTCCTGTGTGTGTACACGGTATACATAAACACGCACACATCGATAAATAAATCTTGTTCGTATTTATTTCTTTTAGTTTTGTGAGGCAGGCTCTCACTAGGTAGCCTCAGCAGGCTTGGAACTCATAACCATCTTCCTGCCTCTGTGCTGGGATTCTAGGCATGTGCTACCCCACCCAGCCAAATAAATGTTTATGGTAAGGTTAAGGAGCTAGCCCACTGGTAAAAGTGCTTGCTGTGAGTGACAAGAATGTACCTTCAAGCCCTAGCACAGCTGCAAAAGCTGTGAAAGGTGGTGGTGCTTGCTCTGGAGAGGCGGAGAGGGCCAGACCTCTGGAGTTTGCTGGCCCGTGAAGCCAACTGAAAAGCCTAGGTACCAGTGAGCAGTTGTGTCTTGAACGTGGTGAAGAGCGCTTGATGTCACTCATGGTGTTGAGTACTGGCAGACTGTCGTTTCTGCTGCTGGTCTCGCCCAGGCATGACAGGCTGTTGGCTGACTTTGAGCTGGAAACCGAGAAGACCCTTGCTGCCTATCATCCTACAGGCCATCCCTATGGTACCTGGCAGGGGTCAAAGAAAGCATGGGCTCTGGCTGCAGGTGAGGACGTTGCACAGTGCCTTGGCCATTTGTCTGTGTCAGTGTGCCTCCAGAGCCTCTGTCCATCCACCTGGAATGGTACCTGCTTTTGAAACTCATTGCCTTTGCCTGGTCTGCAACTGTGCTAACCCTACAAGGTCATTCTTTAAATCTAACTCACGGTTTCTACTCAAACCCTGTGAACCTGGAAACTAGATAATTGGGCTTCTCCCAGCAAACATGTTAACTCAGGTGAAGTGGGTCTGCTATCATTCTTAGCACACGGACTTTATTTTACTCTGTGTGTGAGAGAGAGGGGTACAGGGAGAGAGAGGGATAGAATATGATCGTTCACGTGGTTTGCATGTGTCTATGCCCTCACCATAGGACGCTGTGGGGTCCTATTCCTGATCTTTTACGCTCTCTTTTACTTCTTGGTCCTCAGGTGAGTCATTTTGCTCAGCCATTCATGCCTTTTTAAATTTCCTGTGTATGTTTGTCTGTGTGTATGTTTGTGTATATGTATGTACACCACACACACACATAGCCCCTAGAGACCAGAAGAGGGTGTTGGATCCTTTGGAGTTGCAGGCAGTTGTGAGTTACCATGTGGGTGTTGGGAACAAAGCCAAGATGCTTCCCAAGAGCAGAAATGCTGCTCTATCTACAATAGCCCCTGCTATTCTGGAACTCACTATGTAGACCAGGTTGGCCTGGAACTCACAGAGATCCACTTCTGTGTCCCACGTTCTGGGACCAAAGGTGTGTGCCACCACTAGCCTTTTAACCTGTAACCTTGAGAACTGACCTCTGTGTTTCCTGATGTGAGCCCTGCAAGCACCCAGATTTTCTTTTAGCGTGATGTATTTGCCCTCTTGTTGTTTTCGGTTGTTTTTAGACAGGGCCTTGCTATGCTGCCTGGCTGTGTGGGAACTCGCTCGGTAAACCAGACTGATCTTGAACTCAGAAATCCACCTGTCTCTACCTCCCAAGTACCAAGACTAAAAGCATGCAACCTATTTTCACTTTTACAGGAACTTCTGAAAAAATCTTAAAACAGTATTGAGGGCCTGGTGTGGTGACGCAGGCCTTTAATCCCAGCACTCAGGAGGCAGAAGCAGGCAAACCTCTGAGTTCCAGGCCAGCCTGGTCTACAGATTGAGATCCTCTTTCAAAAAACAAAACAAAACCAAAAAAAGCAAAAGACAGTATTGTGAGTTTCACTGTAGGGTCTGGAGAGATGGCTCAGAGGTTAAGAGCACTGGCTACTCTTCCAGATGACCCAGGTTCAATTCCAAGCAGCCCCATGGCAGCTCACAACTGTGTATAACTCTAGTTCCAGGGATCTGACTCCATGGCACAGACATACATGCAGGCAAAACACCAGTGCACATGAAATAAGAATAAATTAATTAAAAAAGAAAGAACGCTTCACTCTTCTCTCCTGAGAAGATTGACTTTATCCAGGTAAGTTAAGACAGACAGACACGCACTCGCATGTGCAGATCTATATGATCAGCTGAGAAGTAGGTCAGACACTTCCAGGAACTTCAGCTGGCACCTTAGCATTAAGAGCAGAGGGCAGGAGTGTGGGCCGGGGTCAAGATGGTCAGAGATAGTCGGGTTCTACCATGGACTGTAGATGGGACTGCCGTGGGACACCCCCAGCCTCATTAACAGAAACCTTTGGGTTTACCAAGAATAATTTCAGCATATATTTTTTTTTTCTTTTTGGTCTTTAGTAGCAGGGTTTCACGCTGTTGTCTAGACTGGCCAAGCATGCCAAGCAAAAGTCCCTCTACTGAGCTACAATTCTCAGCTCTTTGAACATAAATTTTATTTCTTTTTTTATTTTAGACAGGATTTCTTTGTAGTATGACAGCCAGGGCTATGTAGAGAAGCCCTGTCTCAATAAATAAATAAATAAATAAATAAATAAATAAATAAATAAATAAATAAATAAATAATGAGTAAGTTCATAAAAGGAGCTATAAATAAAGCCTTTAAAACTTGTAAGCGGAAGCCTAGCATGGTGGCCCACACCTATAACCCCAACACTGTGGAGACAGAGGCAGGAGGACCTCAAATTCAGGCAAATACAAGGTCTTCCTGTCTATACAGCAAGTTCAAGTAAATGAATCTTAGAAAAAAAAAATTAACTCTTAATTGAGGGTGGAGAACCATGAGGAAATGCATTTAGTGGGGCTCTGTGTCACCTCCTCACTGGATCTTTTTCTTTGATTGTTTGTATTTTTAGATTTTTAAAGCTTTCCTTGTTGTATATGAATGTTTGGCCTTTATGTATGTGCACCACATGTGTGCCTGGTTCCCACTGAGGTCAGGACACAGGGGGATCCCCCGGATCTGAAGTTACTGATAACTGTGAGCTGTTGGGAGCCGAACCGAGGTCTCTTACAGGGAACCAGGTGCTCTTCACTGCTGAGCCATCTCTCCAGCCCCTCTTCGTGGTATCTTGTCTCAGCCAGAATTATCAGCAAATATGACATGAGTAGTATATTCACTTTGTACAATAATGTGTGTGTTCGTGTGTATTGTATTTTTTTCTTGGGGTGAGTGTAGGATTATGTCCAAACAACATGAACAAGGTCTTTTGTAGAGGGCCTGTGCTATACCCCCAAATGATTGACAGACCAGTCATCAAACAAATGACAGCACTCAGTGAGGCAGAAGCAGGTGGATCTCTGTGAGTTCGAGGCCAGCCTGGTCTACACAGAGACCAAGGCTACACAGAGAAACCCTGTCTCGGAAAACCGAAAACAAATGACAAACCCAATGTTGGTAGCAACTAGAGGAGGAGGGAGATTGAAGGGCTGGTGAGCGACTCAGACTGGAAAGGCCGAGCTGAAGGGGCCAGGACTCTCCCCTTTGAGAGGGCACGTGGAAATGCAGCTGTGATCTGTGAGCTCAGACTGCACATCTGGGTGCGATGCTTGGGTCTGAGGACAGGCTGCTGCTCAGACAAGATGAGCAAGTGTGGCATTAGGTAACGGGGAAAATCCTGGTACCCAGCTCAGCACGGGCAGCCAGGGAGGCAGAAACACAGCAGAGAGAGACGTATGCTCAGCTCGGTGCCGCCCAGATTCAGGGTGGGTGTCTCCTCCTCCGTGAAGCCTGTCCCTCCCACGCACATCTGGACGTGCGCGCCCATGAGGATCCATAGTCCGGCCAAGTAGACAGTGCAGGGTGAGGCGTCATAGGCCAACTCTGGGGACTGACTACAATGATGTGTCGAGGTGGGGGAGTGTGGTCTGGTGAGATCACAGGCTTTTCACCCGCCTCCATCCTGTCTTCAGTCAGTGAGCCCCTTTACGCTTAAAGCTGGTTCAAAATGAAAACTGGGGCCACGGGATGATGGCTCAGTGGGTTAGGTGGTTGCCACCAAGCATGGGGACCTCTGGGACCCACGTGGTAGAAGGAATGAACTGACCCCTATGGGTTGTCCTTTGACCACAATTTGTGCCATCACAGTACATATACATACATACACAAACATACACAAATAAATGTAACAATTTTTTAAAAAGAGGTAGACACTATTTTAGAAGCTGAAAAACATTCTCCTCTGCACTCCTGTTCCACCTGCTATGACCTTGGCGTTCTGTTCTGCCATAAGAAAGGTGAGTGTTTGTGAGTCTAACTCAGGCACAGAACAGACGTGCTGGGCTGGGGCTCGGTTGGCGAGTGCTTATGTAACATGCATAAAACCCTGGGCTCACTCTCCGACACTCCCTCAGCCAGGGGTTTGGTGGTCCATGGCATAACCCCAGCACTCTGGAGGTAGAGGCCGGAGGATCACATTCAAGGTCAACCTCAACTATTTAGTGAGTTTGAGGCCGTTCTGGGCTACATGAAACTGAGCATGTGTCCGAAAAAAAGTTCCCGGCAGTGGTGGCCCACGCCTTTAATCCCAGCATTCAAGAGGCAGAGGCAGGCTGATGTCCAAGTTCGAAACCAGCCTAGTCTACAGAGCAAGTTCCAGGACATCCAGGGCTACACAGAGAAACCTTGTCTTGAGGGGAAAAAAATAAAAAGTCAAAACAATCATGTTGACAGTACTACCGTTAGCAGCCCCCAAACTGGAAACACCAAAGTACCCATTTTCAGCAGCAAAGGAGTAAATAACCATCAGCATATTTGGGTTGGAAATGTAGCTACATGGTAGCATGCACAGGACCAACGTTGAAGAAAAAGTCAGGATTGATATATTAGTCAGGCACAGTGGCACATGCCTGTAATCCCAGCATACAAGAGGCCAAAGTAGAAGGATCATGAATTTGATGTTATCCTGGGCTACATTAAAATAAAACAAAACAAAATACACCCTGTCCCAGAAAATAATTGGTATATTCATACCATTGACCGCCATGTGATGTTTAAAATGGTACTGCATGTGTACACTATTTGTATATGTATACGTGCGAATGTGTGGTATGTGCACGCACATGTGCGTCATGCTCCTGTATACAGGCATGGAGGAGTATAGGTGTGCTGCTCTGGATGTCCACCTTATTCCCTTGAAACAGGGTCTCTCCCCGAACCAGAACTGGGCTGAGGGCCATCGAGCCCCAGGGAGCCTGTCTCTGCCCCCACAGCACTAGCATTGCAGGCTCTTTCAGGTGGCTGCTGGGGACTTGAACTTGGATCCTCATGCTTGCCCAACAGTGTCCTCACCGACTATGCCGTCTTCCCAGCCTGTCTGTGTACACGTAGTTAAAAATGAGTCAAAACTAATGTGTGGCAAGTGAAGTCAGGAGCTGGTCTCTAAGACCATGAAAATGGGGCTCTGGCAGAGATGAGCTGATAGAGCCCGGGTGAAACGGTTACAGTCTATGCCTTTTAGGACAGAGGGAGATGACAGATCCCATGGTTAAAAACGAGTAAAGAAGTTCTGAGAACTCCGAAACTGCCACCCTTTTCTAAATGACTTCATCCGACTGACAGGCAGTTTTGAGTCGCTGACCTCCTTCTGTGGGCCGTGGAGGCGTCGAGCTTTTGTGTCAGTGTTGTGAGGGGCCCGTGCATCCACCCAGGAGCACAGTTCCCCTGCCCCCCTCGCCAGGCACTGGGCTGACCACTGTCCGGAAGCCGACCTCAAATTCACAACCATCCTTCTGCCATCTCCTCCCTAGTGCCGAAACGGCAGCACCCACCCCTCGCACCCTCCCTCTCAGCTTGGGTTGCTTTGGGGACCATTCTCACATTATAGGCTCTGAGTTTTCATTGACCCTGGGATGCCGCCTGAGCTCTGATGGCTAGCAAGTGGCAGGAATCAGATGGGAGGCCAGGGGAGAAGTTTAGGTGGACTGGAATAAAGCCAAGGGAAGCTTTATTACCTCTGTAATCTCAGCACTTCTGAGGCGGAGCCAGGAGGATTGATTATCAGGCCAGTCTTTACTACACAGAAACGCTATGCAAATATTAATTAATAGTTAATTTTAAAATAAGCAGGCGGACTCAACCTTGAGTGTGAACTTCTTTCCTTCTGTCCATTCTTCTCCTCTCTGCCTTCTGCCTCTGTTCCTTCCCTCCTCTTCCAGACTTTGTGTTTGTTTATCTCTGCCATGTGTGACCCCCACACACATGCCATCCCCAACTTTTCAACAGAATGTTCTGTCTATTCTGGCACCCCTTGGACCCTGTTTGTGTTTGTTTGGGAAGCAGCTTCCCTGCTCATAGTGATTATCTCCACAGCTACAAGATTTCACTTTGTCCCTCAAGTAGACTCTCCATTCTCTCTGCATCCCTGGGAGGAAAGCTGTGAGCATCACAAACCCAACAGTAAGATAGACACTCTGCTGGGCAGGCCTCTGCCCCATTCTCATCCTCCCCCTCCTTTGGCTTAAGCTCACCGTATTGCCCAGGCTGGCTTCAAACTCAGACCAGTCCTCCTGCGCAGCACCTGTCCCACACACCTTCACACTCCTCTTGAGTTATTTGGGGAACAGCCCTTAGGCCGTGTGAGGGCTTTTATGCCCATCAGATGGCACAGCCAAACCCTGCCTCTGTGGGGCAGACAGAACAGGGAGACTCGCCTGCTGGAGGCTGTGGGCAGCAGCGGCAGAGAGGTCTGGCTTAACACACAGGCAGCAGCTGGGGAGCCAGGCTGGGTCGCAGAATGTAGTGAGGTGTGCCCCAAAACGGAAGTCCGCAGCTTCCGGGGTCTGAGGCTCCGAATCCCTTCCTCCTGCAGCAGGGGTTGGCACTGGGAGGAAGCACTGTCATTTTTCCCACCCGGCGTGAGACAGTGGGATGCTGGACTGATGGGGACCCCATCCTCAGTCTTATTCTGTGGGTCATCTCCTGCCTCTCTGCCACCAGTGTATCCTTGGCTGATGGTCTCTCTCTCCCTCTCCAGGGCCAAGTGTGGATCAACGGCTTTAACCTTGGCCGATACTGGCCCATAATGGGCCCACAGATGACCTTGTTTGTGCCGAGGAACATTCTGACCACCGCAGCCCCAAACAACATCACAGTGCTGGAGCTCGAGTCTGCACCCTGTGGTTGCGGGACCCCAGAGCCATGTGTGGTAGAGTTTGTTGACAGGCCAGTTTTTGTCTGACCCCCCGGGGCCGTTTTCCAGGCCAAGTCTGGTCAAGGCTCATGGCTGAACGGCCTGTGAGGACTGCTCTGGCAACATGGCTCATCCTCCTCATTCAAGAATGGAAGGTACATTTAAGGAGGGTGTGTCCCGCCGGCGGGTGTCTCTACAGCCCTGCCTTGCCCGACCCCACCCTTGTTGCCACCAGGAATGCTGGAGGAAGTGGACATGGCAAGAATCCACAGCTGATGTGCAGAGTTGGAAACCTGAAGAATCATGTCTCGCATTTTGATTTGAAATAATCATGTCTTTCTCCTGAATAAAATTTGTATTCGGGTGGTGGTGGTCCTGTCATTAATAGAAGCAGGTGTTAACTCCCATTGTCTGACTTAAATCTCAACTAGACTTGAGTGGGCTGGGTGAAGCCACTTCAGTAGCTTGAGGTTCAAAGTGGGTAGAAGACAGTCCTGGTGTGGGCTAGCCAAGGGCTGCTTTTCTGATCCTGATTTGACTGGTTCCGAATCACTGTGATGTCTACTAGGTAAGAAATCTCCAGTTACACAAACTGTAAAAGATTAACAGTTGTTCCAAGTAGGTGGTATGGTCCCTCTACACAATTGACTAGGATTTTGTGTGTGTGCAGTTCATGTATGTATGCAGATGCATTTGTGTTCATGTATATGTGCATGCCAGAGGCCCATCCGGAATGCCTTAGTGTCCAAGAGCATATAGCATTTATAAAATGTAATTCTGCTGTGTTTGGGGCTAGGCCATGCAAGAGGCACTGGATTCTGTCCCTAGCACTACGTAAAACCAGACCTTGATAGTGCACACGGGTAAATAGCATTCAAGGAGTGAAACAAGAAGGTTCAAGGTTACCCTTAGCCGCATAGTGGGGTCAGGCTTTGGGGGCTATATGTAATCCTGTCAAAGATTAGTATGGTCATAGCTGAGCGGTAAACATTTGGGTAGTTGGTACAGGCTCACACGTGCCAACATGCACGCACAGACATTGTTGTGCTGTAGCATGCACATGGCTGCTGGTCCTTGCCTTCCTGCTTGTTTGAAACAGGTCCTCTTGTTGGCGGTGGCTTCAGGGTTTCCTCCTGTCTCCCTCTCCCATCTCTGCACAGGAACACTGGGATTATAGACTCCGACTTCTGCCTGAGTTCCAGAGGTCCAAACTCAAGTCCTCACCTTTGTTTGGGAAGTGCATTTACCCACGGAGCTACCGCCACAGCTTTCTTTTGTTTTTGCTTAGTTTTTTTTTAAGATTTATTTATTTATGTATATGAGAGCTCTACTTGCATGCATGCTTGCATGACGGAAGATAGCATCAGATCCCATTATAGATGGTTGTGAGCCACCATGTGGTTGCTGGGAACTGAACTCAGGACCTTTGGATGAACAAGCCAGTGTTCTTAACCTCTGAGCCATCACTCCAGCCCTGCTTTGGTTTTTAGAACAAGGTTCCATGTAGCCCAAGCTGGCCTTCAGTTCATCATGTAGCCAAGGGTAACCTTTAATTTCTGATCCTCCTTGCCCTCAGTTTTTGGTTTGTTTGGTTTTGTTTTGTTTTTTGAAACAGGGTTTCTCTGGGTAGCCTTGGCTGTCCTGGATTCCTTTATGGACCAGGCTGGCCTTGAACTCACAGAGATCCACCTGCCTCTGTCTCCCAGAGTGCTGGGATTACACAGGTGTGCCACCATGCCATTTTTAGACTATGCTAGGAATGGAGCCCAGAGCTCTGCGCGTGTTACACAGACATTCTTCTGACAGAACCATTCCCCAGGCCTCTTTCCCCATTGTCTAGCGCCCTTTTCCGGCTGTTAGTCCATCCATCTTTATCTCTTGGTAATTCCAGTTTATTTGAAATGAAATTGCTTAGCCCTGTGTCTTCTGTCAAGTGACAGGAGCAGCCGGTGATCTCCTGTGGTCTTTATCTCTTCTGTGAAAAATAAAAGGTCATCTTCTGAGATCACTTCTTAGTCACGGTGAGGCATCTGTCCGAGTTGTGGTACAGTGCCACATGTGTGCTGCAGGGACATCAGCTGACTGTCCAGAGGATGGGGACACGCTGGCTCTAAGTAACAGCTCCAGACCCTGGAAGTCAGAGCTGCCTCTTGGCTTCCCTTGCCCTCTGGCTGGTTGAAAACTCACATCTTTCTGCACCAATCCCCACAAGACACTCTTTTTTCTCTTTCTTTTGGTTTTGGTTTTTCAAGACAGGGTTTCTGTGTGTAGTGTAGTCCTGGCTGTCCTAGAACTCACTTTATAGACCAGGCTGGCCTCAAACTCAGAGATCCACCTGCCTCTGCCTCCAGAGCACTGGGATTAAAGGTATGCACCACCACTGCCTATACCAAAAGACACTGCTTTTCCTTGTCTTGAGGGGCTTTCCCAAGATGAAGGAAGCATCCACAAACTTAGGCCCTCCAGAATGTGCAGTGTCTCTGAGAGCTAAGTAACAGGTCACTGGGCCTAGAACCTGGCTCAGTTGATAGAGTGTTTGACTAGCAAGTTTGAGGTCCTGCGTTCTGTCCCCATCACTGAGAAAATGGGATACTCAGGCATGCATGTAATCCTAACACTCAAAAGTGGAGGCTGGAAAAGCCAAAATCTGAGAACATAGCAAGTTCTAGGTCAAAATAGAACTAACAATGATACTAACAGTTCAGACTTTGTGATGGAAACTCATGACAGTCTCTCCCTGCCCCTCTCTCTCATCATTGGTGGCAAGAAAGTGACTCGCTTATACACCCTGGTCTCCTTGTCAAGTGTGGTCCTCACTTGGGACCAATCCTGGCAGCATCTCAGCTAGTACCTGCCACAGAGCATGGCGTCAGCATTTCATTTCTTTTGCTGTGTGAACACTCCGGCAAAAACAGCTTATGGGAGAAAACGTTTGCTTTAGCTCACAATCTCCTTGTTGCAGAGAAGTCATGGTGGCAGGAGCTTGAAGCTTATCATGTACGCCACAGTCAAAAGCAGAGAGATGAGTGCTCGCTCGCTCGCTTGCTTGCGCTTAGCTGCAGTTTGCCCTCCTGTGCTGTTTGAGACCCACTGCCCAGGGAATGGTGCCATCTACAGCTGGGAAGCCTAAGGGATGGGAGAAGCAATGCCACCGAAGATGGTTCTCAGTTCATCAACACGGTGCTGCTACCCCGCCGCTGTGCTAGGCTGAGGCTACTAAGCAAGCAAATGAATGTGCAATGCAGCATTCAGATAGAGCCACTAGTCGTAACCTGGGACTCTAGTGGAAAAGCAGGAGGAGGGGAGAGAGAACGCACTCCTTCGCAGGGAGAGAAGAGAGAGGGAAGGCAGAGCAAGAACGGAGAGGAAATGCAGAAAGAGGAGGGACCAAAATACCTCAATTATATAGGGAAGCCCCAGCCCTGGGCTGGAAAGTTCAGGGTAGGGGGCTGGGTGTGCCAGCCATGCCCTATAACAGGCAGAGACTGAGGGATGCTGGGAGAACCTGCAGGCCAGGTCCAATTTGGTTTGTAAATAGGCACTTGAGCAGATTGTCCCAGGTCTGAATTCCAACAGGTGACATTAAACTTATGGTCCTCCTCTACTCCTATCTACCTACCTATTTATTTAACTACTTTGAGTCAGGGTCACTCTCCATAGTAACCCTAACCCTGAGTGCAGGGATTAAAGGCCTGTACCAGCACACCTGGCAATAGTGGCTACTTTAAAAACCGTTAACGGCATTCAGCTGCAATCATTTTGTATAAGTCTGTCCATTTCACAGAAAGTTCAAGTCCTGTTCATTTTTGGTCCAGCCCCATCAACAAGGTACAGGGCTTGAGCCACACTAGGTTCACTTGGCCTGTATTTTATATCGAGGGCTCCGTGGGTCATTTCATCTTGTCTTGGCCCATGGTGAACTCACCAGATGGGAAGTGGGAGGGCTGGAGACCATGAGCACAGGCTAGGAACCCGCCCTGTGAGCCCCACACCAGCCTGGGCATTACGGTGTGAGAAGCACCAAGCTTGGCCTCTGTTTCTTTTGTTTGTTTATTTGTTTGTTTTGAGTTTTTACTGTTGTTGTTGTTTTTCAAGAGAGGGTTTTTCTGTGTAGCCTTGGCTGTCCTGGACTCACTTTGTAGACCAGGCTGGGCTTGAACTCACAGAGCTCTGCCTGCCTCTGCCTCCCTCAGTGCCCGACTTTCTCTTCTTCCTCCTTCTCCTCCTCTTCCTCTTCTTCTTTAATTTTATGTGCATTGGTGTTTTTACCTGCATGTGTCTGTGTGAGGGTGTCAGATCTCATGGACCTGGAGTTACGGACAGTTGTGAACTGCCCTGTGGGTCTTCTGAAAGAGCAGCCAGTGCCCTTGACCCCGGAGCCATCTTACCAGCCCTGGTCTCTGTTTCTTATCTGTTGGTGAAATCTTTCACTCAGGGCTCTGAGCTTTCACTCAGGAGCTGTCCACCCCTGTGTTTCCACTCAGAATTTTATTAAGCAAGGAGACTTTGTGGCTGAAGGTTTGTTATGTCTGGCCTGTCCCCTTTCCTGTGGACTCTGGAATCATGTACTGTCCCAGGAATAGCGGCTAAGGGCTTGGGTATTACTCTGGAGCCTGTGTGGTGGTACAGGCTTCTAATCTAGTACCTGGTAGTAGCCCAGAGCAGGTCAGCCAGGGTCTGCTAGCTGGCTCCCTGCCTGTGCTCACACTGAGGGCAGAGGTCCTTGTAACACGACCACTCCTTCCAAGGTGTCTGACGACCCAGTGCGTGTCCTCTTAAAAGATCCAAGATTTCATTTAAAAAAATTTTTTTTACACCTTCTCAAAGATGGCTTGCTTTCCCATTGTTACTTCTGGCGAGACAGTCTGTCTACTTCTTCCAAACAATTTCAGTTCATGAAAGACAGAACCATCCCACACACTCTTCTACAGGATCGTGACTCAAATGTAGAGCAACGTGTCGTGAGTTCCACAAACCGTCAACCACACTGGGCGTCTCTGAGGCTGCACAAACACAATAGCACTGAATAGGAGACACCAGGTTTGTTCCCTTTTTTCCTGTTATGTTTTGTGTGTGTGTGTGTGCGTGTGCATGTGGACAGTGTTTCCTGTAGCTCAGGCTGGCCTTCAACTCACCATGTAGCCAAGGATGATCTTGAACTTCTGGTTCTACCTCTACCTCCAAAGTCCTAGAATTATATGTGTGGCCATCATGTGTTACTTGTGCGGAACTAAGGATCTGAGTCTCATACATGCTACCTCACCCCCAGCCTGATACTTCAGTCCTTAGATGTCCTCCCACCCTCTGGATTGCTTGGCCATCCTTTTGTCTTCCTTGTCCACTCTCCACATTTCTGGTCATTTTCAAACTAAACACACCCCATCTGTGTTCCCGAAATGATACATGCTTGCCTTTCTAAGTCCAGGTCCTTAGGATGGGGCCTTGGCAGGCAGGAGGCTTCTAAGGTCAAAGTGAGGGAGAAAGGAGTCAGAAGGAAGCAAGAGCCAGGGTGTGGTGGCATGTGCTAGGGGGCACGTACTTCCAACCCTAGCCGTGTGGAGATAGGCGTGTCTCTGGAGCCCACAGACCAGCCGGACCAGGCAGACCCGCCTACTCAGCAAACTCCAGCCCAGGGAGAGACCCTGTCTCAAAGGACAAAGCGGAGCCAGTGAGGTGATTACCACCAGGCCTGGCAACCTGAGTCCACTCTCTGGGACACACAGGGTGGAAGGGGAGTGCCGACTTTAGCAAGTTGTCCCGTGCTGTAATGCACACATGCAGACACTCACAGAGACGAAGGATTTGTTTTAAAAACTGAAGGTTTTTTTTTATTTTAAATTATCTGCATCCATGTATGAGTATGCGCATGTGAACGAAGTGCCCAAAGAAGCCAGATGAGGACATCAGTCTCCTAGAAGTGGGTTGTAAGCCCCTCTGCTTTGTGTTGTGGGAGCCGAATTTGGATCCTCGGCATCAGCAGCAAGTGCTCTTAAATCCTGAGGCATGTCACCAGCCCTATTAAAAAACTTTTTTTTTTTTAAATTCTAGGTCAGCCAAGGCTACACAAAGAAACCCTGTCTCCAAAGGAAAAAAAAAAAAAAAAGATGGTTGACCTAAGGAAGACCTCTAGTTTCTGCACACATGTGCACATATATGTACCTTCACCACACATATCATGCACCTATGCACATGAACACACACACACACACACGCAGGGGCGGGTGACCATCACTAGTTGTCTGAGCCGTCTCACTCTCCATGGTAAAACTTTTCAGGCAGGAAGACACAGCATAGATGGTTAGAGTCTGAGCTTACTACTAGGTCTCTAGGCCACTGCCCTCAGTGTGGGTGTGGAGCTTGAAGAGGAACAAGACCCTGAGCACTCTTGCAGGCTCAGAGGTAGTCGGTGTGGGTTGACCTTGCGCATGGATCAGGCCACCTTCAGGTTCAGCATGGAGAGAGGCCTCCCTACCCCATCTAGAGCACAGCGAGAAGAGAGCCTTGAGCAACACTGTAACACCCTCTGCAGCCACAGACTAGACCAGGAGAGTGAAGCACTTCCCGGGGCCCAAGACTGCAAACGATCTGAGCAAGAAGCATCCCTGTGGGCTGCGGAGCCAGCTCAGGTGGTATAGTGTTTGATGTACAAGCAAGAGGATCTGAGTTTCATTCCCAGCAAGCACACGAAAAAGCCAGGCAAGGCAGCCTGCACCACAACCTCAGTCATGGGGAGACAGAGACAGAGCTCTCCAGCCAACCAGCTTTGCCTGCTTGGTGAGCTCCAGGCCAGGGAGAGACCCTGTCTCAAAGTAAAACAAGGAAGCTGTATGAAATCCTAGGTCATGTTCCACAGTCCACACGCCTATGCCACACTTCTGCCATGTTTATGCATTTGAGTGGAGCCCTTCACCGGCACAGCAGGTGGTGACATCAACAAATGACAAAAGTCAAAATCACCCTTCTGAAATCGCAACGTCTCTGCAGAGGACAGGTCTGGAGAAGCAAACTAGAGGTTGAGTGTCAGTTTAACACTGACGCCCGCATCCTGATGCCCTTGGGTGGGAACTCCTGTTGTGAGCAGCTCCTTCTCAATAGGTGTTTTTCTTAGCCCAAGCCAGCCCACCTGCAGAAAAGCATCTGCCGCACTCTCCTATTTAAATGAACTCATGTTTTAGTGCTGATTTTATCTATTGCTGTATAATCATTTTTCTTCCTTGGGCTATGAGTTTGGGGTTGGGTGTTTCTTTCGCATACAAGATTGGTGAATCTGTGTTGTTAATGTACCTGAATTTAGAGTCACCATGGAAACACGACTCTGGGTGTGTCTACAGGGCGTCTTCAGAGGGTTTATCTGAGGAAGGAGGACCCCTCACCCAGAGTGTGGGCAGTACCAGTCCATGGGTTGGAGTCCCGGACTCAGTACAAAGGATTCAGCACTTACCTCTGCTTCCTGATTACAGGTGCCGGGTGACCAGCTGCCTCTGGCCCCTACTGTGGTGACTTCTCTAGCCTCAAACCGTGAGCCAATGTAACCTCTCCTTGCTTATGTCAGGTATTTTGATGACACAACAACGACAGAGAGCAGCTAGTACACTATCCTTCCAGAAAGCTCTACTGTGGGTGCACCCTCCTCTAGCTCCTGAACACACAGCTTCTCCCCGCCTCACAGCTACTCCTCGTATGCCCGTAGTCCCTGCCCTCAGGAGGTGGAGGCAGGAGAATCAAGTTCAAGACCACACCACCACACCGAGTGCAAGGCCAGCCTGGGTTGTTGTGTAAGTGAGAACCTGTCTCAGAACTCACAACCAGGAGTTGATGAGAAGGCTCAGCAGACAGGAAAGAACCAACCCCTCTAAGCTGTCCTCTGACCTCTACACATGCTCTGTGACATGTGTGCCCCACAAAATAAATAGCTGGGCAACATGGCACACACCTTTAATCCCAGCACTTCAGGAGGCAGAGGCAGGAGGATCTCTGAGTTCAAAGCCAGCCTGGTCTACCCAGTGACTGCCAGCAGCCGGGGCAACACAGAGACTTACTCAAAACAAACTCACTGAGGAGGCTCTGGAGACCTGAAAGGTCTTGCGCCTTTGCATGGAGATGGGCTTATCTCTGTTGTCCAGAACCGGTCACAGAGATCCTGGCTTGCTCTCCTCCCCCTTCTGTGTTCTTTCTTCATTCCGTTCTCCGAGGAGCAGCCTGGAAACACTTAGACTGAGCACTGGCTACTTTCCCCATGGTGACCAAGCACCTGACAAGGAGCGGCTTGTGGCTGGAATGTAGCTCAGGGGCAGCACCCTGTCCTAGCAATCAGAAGGCCTCAGGTTTGATTCCCAGAACTGCAAAGAAACTCAGTGGGGAGGAAAAGCAACCTAACGTAGGCAGAATTCAGTTTGGCTCATGAATTGAACAGATGGAGCCTATCTTGGTGGGAGAGGCAGAGCGGTAGGTAACTCCATGATGGCGGTGGTGGTTGACTATGGCGGAGGCCTGTCTCATCACCTCCTGGTGACACAGAGAGAGTGGGGGCTGCGTTATCACCCCACTCCATTGGTCCACTTCTTCAAACCACACTCCACCTCCTTCAGACTCCATGACTTAGCCAGGTATAGTGGCATCTGCTTTCAACCTCAACTTTGGGAAGGCAGAGACAGGAGAATGTCTATGATTTCCAGACCTGGTCTAGCTAGAGAGTTCAAGGCTATATAGTGAGACCCTATCTAAAAGCAAAACAAAAACATCATCATGTCCACAGCTTCTCAAATGGCACCACCAGAAAGCAGGTATTCAAACCCACAGACCTGCGGGAAGCATTTCACATTCACCCCCAAGCACACTGGACCTCCTGTCTAGGGTCTGCCTCTAGGAACACACCCCGGAGCCCTCTGCCTGCAGCCGGGCGCCCAGGCGACTTTGCAGGTTTGCTTGGTGTTAGGTGTGAGTCTGTGCTCACCGCCCCCAACCCCCATCCTCACAAGGCCTGGGTCTCACACACAGCAGTGCCCTTCAGAAGCGAGAAGGCCGTGGACCTGCTGGAGCCTCTAACCTCAGATAATGTGGAACCTCAGCATCTGAGGTGGCAGCTACTTCCTGCTTTAGGAAGCTCACTGACAGGTTTGCTTAGAGTTTTCCTCTCTAGTTCTCAAAGATGCTTAATCATGAGGCTTTTTTTTTTTTTTGGAATGCTATTTACTTTTGTTGATATGCAGTTTCATGCCAAAGCAGAAGATTTGTTTTTGTTTTACATTTTTATTTAGACTATGTATGTGTGGTGTGTATGTGTGTGTGTGTGAACCCATGTGCCACTGTGCCCAGGTTGAGGTCAGAGGACAACTCTCCTCCCACCTTGGATACCAGGGCTTGACCCCAGGTCATCAGGCTTGCAGCAGCAGGTGTCTTTACCCGCTAGCCCTCTCCCCAGCCCCTGGGACCTTGGTTCTTTTTTTTTTTTTGAATACGGGGTTTCATATTGCTGAGGCTAACCTCAAACATTCTATATAAATGAGGATGACCTTGAACTCCTAATCCTCCTGTCTTTACCTCCCAACTAATGGGATTACAGATGTATCCCAACTAATGGGTTTATAGTGTGTACCACTGTCCTAACTCAAATGTACATGTTTAGAGCACATGGTATCTAAGAGTGTTGGCAAATGCCCAGGTCTCCCATGTGCATCGAGAGCAAAATTCCGTCAAGCACTGATCATTTTTCCCCACAGATTAGTGTTGATTCTGTGGGGACAAACAGTACGTGGTTATAGAAAGCCCTGGTCCCTCCCTCTCCTTTTGTGTCCTTGAGGTGCACGAGGGTGCAGCTTAGGGTAGAGGGTTTGTCTGCAGGCATGAGATCCTCACTTCAAAAAATAAAGTTAAATTTGGGCTTTATTTGTCAGGCCCAGGGGATGATACCTGTAACCTCAGCATTTGGAAGGCTTGGGGAGCAAGATCGTGAGTTCAAGGCTAGCCTCACCCATTAGTGAGACCCTGTCTCAAAAATAAAATAACAGGAATTCATGGCTCTTAAACTTATTCTTCTTGATTTAGTTTACAATTTCCCAGAGGTGAAACTACAGATTCTCAATTCTTGCACCTCTGTTCATATCTAGAGTCTCAGTGAAGTAATTTTTTTTTTTTTTTTTTTTTTACCCATCTCCGCCTACTGCTTCTGGAACAATTCGGTCAGTCTTTGAACCTGGTCACATAAAGTTTTATTAGAAACACAGTTGGGGAATTTTAGAGATAAGTCAGTGACTCTGTGTACATAAACAGAAATGGGTTGACTAGGGCAGAGAGGGGCATTAGGCAGGCAGAGGAAGCTCATTTGAACAGTAAAAACAACTGTTGTTTATGCATTTCACCATGCCCGGATGAGGTAGCTGACGTCCGCTGGTAGAGTTAGTACAGTTCATGGTTAGAATATTGTTCCCTTGAACTTCCATTTGTTGGTTTGTTTTCTCTCACCTCGTGTAGCCCAGGCTGGCCTTGAACTCTGTATGTAGGTGCCCAGGCATGACCTTGAACTTCTGACCCTGGCCAGTGAGGCGGCTCAGCAGTAGAGGTGTGCTGCCAGAACTAACGACCTGAATTCGATCTTTTCGACATGGTAGGCAGAAAACTGACCCTGCCAATTGCCTTCCAAATAGCACATATATGTCAGCACAGCAGACACGCACACACCCACCAAATACATGTAACAAAAAGTTTCTGTTAGCAGAGGTGGCACATCCCTTTGACCCCAGCGCTCAGGAGGCAGAGTCAGGCAGATCTCTGTGAGTTCAAGGCCAGGCTGCTCTACAAAGCAAGTTCCAGTATACCCAGGGCTACATAAAGAAGCCCTGTCTCAAAAAAAAAAACAAACCCATTATATATATAGTTTTCGTTTTGTTGTTTGAAACTGATGCCCCTGCCTCCATCTTTGCTAGCCCATCTCCCTACCATCTCAGCTACATCCTCGGGCCCCTGAACCTCAGTTCTTGGAACCGTAAAAGTGACCGTATCTCCTTTTTGAAAGTCTGAAATGAGTTTCAACTTGTGAAAGTACTTGGTGGATTTCTGCTCTGAAAGGGGAATTTGGAACTGTGAACTTTTAAGCGGTGGACTGTTGTGGGCCGGGGAAAGAGCTAAGCGTGTCACTCCAGGACACTGGTGAGGAAGGAGAGAAGTAAATGAGTTCCACAAGTCAGCCTGTGGGCGCCATGGGCGCATGCGCACCGAGCACGTGCTGCCACACCCACTAGGTAAATCAATGGAAGGCTCTCTGTGTGTTTTGTTGAGACAGGGTCTCTCTGGGGAGCCCCGGCTGTCCTGGGACTCACTCTGTAGACCAGGCTGGCTTCGGAGATCTGCCTGCCTCTGCCTGGGATTAAAGGCGTGCCCCACCGCTGCCCGGCCGTAAGTGTAACTTCGAGTCCGCTCATCTGGTTCATTTTGTCGAGGGAACGCAGCCTGTCGGGGAGGTGCAGCCTGGTCTAGCTCAGAGTGCGGAGTAGGGGGAATGCCTCAGGGCCCACGCGGGTCTCTGGGGCCTGAAGTGTTCAGGGGCAAGGAGCGAGTGTGACGCGTGCGCAGGGGGCGAAGAAGGAAGGATGCCCTGCTGCGAGGGCATCTGGCTTGGTTAGGCCCTCACCTCCCTGGTTGAGTTAAGATGCCTGGAAACTGCCTGAGACTCTGAGAGCAGGACGCAGGAAGCCTCCTGGCAGCCTCCTTGGAAACACCCATGTGGATGCGAGGGCCACAGGCGTGGGCAATCCGGAGGGCTGACCATGACGGGTATAACAGCCGCCTCAGGATCGTAGGGGGCTCAGAAGTTGCCAGGACCCCTCAGAGTTGTCCCAAAGCTGGGTGCGGACACGAACGCTTGCCTCCGCTCCGAGAGCAGCCGCTAGTGGCAACCCGTCCCCAGAAAGAGCGGCTGAAGGCCGTAGGCTGCCAACAGCCCAGCAAAGAGCCGATGCTTCTGTCCTGTGCAGGGCTGGAGTGAGCATGCAGGTCTCCGAGGCCGCTGCAGGATGGCAGCTCGCTCGTGACGCCGCACAGCTGCCTCGTTTGTGAGGGAGGGGAGGTAGTACAAGGATGGGAACCACGGACCCGCAGCTCACCATTGCTCACTCTTGTGTGTGCTGGGGAACAGATGGCAGAGCCTTTGGCATTCAGCAGGCTCTGGTGCCACTATGCTGAAGTGAGCAAAGCTTTACCAGGAAGTGGGAGGCAGCCTCTGCCTGAGCAAATGCCACACCCTCTGTGTGAGCCAAAGTTTTTCTAAGTGCCTACAACTATGAGCCACTCCTAAGCCAGGCCGTGGTGACAATTGTCTTCAAGCCCAGCACTCGGAAGGCAGAGGTAGAAAGATCCCCAAGTTCAAGGCCAACCTGGTCTAGAGAGAGTGAGTCCAGGACAGCCAGGGCTACACAGAGAAACCCTGTCTCAAAAAACAAAAAAGAAAAGAAAAGAAAAAAACAAAAACAAAAACCCTGGACTGAGCCTATACCCTTCTTCTGTTATGTTTTGGATTGATGCAGGATGTATATACATATTTATGGGATATAGTATGACAATCCAACATATGAATACAGTGTGTGATGAATCTTATATCTGAGGATACAAAGGCTGATTATTTCCTGGGTGAGGAATTAATATTTTATATCTGTGTACACATACAGTTAGGAGCCTGTGCCTACCTTCATATGCCCTCATCTCCCATTTTACAACACAAAGTCTCCTCTTGACACAACTAGGGTTTTACATCTCTCTCTCTGTCTTTCTCTCTGTGCATATGTGTATGCTAACACGAGTGTGCCATGGCACAGACAGGAGTACAACTTTGAGGAGTCAGTTCTCCCCATTACTTGGGTCGCCAGGCTTGCTGGCAAGCACCTTTGCCCGCTGAGCCATCCTGCCAGCCCCCATGTGAATTTAACAGTAAGCTCATTCATTCTTGCCTTGGACTTGGACCACAGGGCTAAACCTCAGGTGGGCCAGCAGCTCTGACTCCAGCCATACCAGAAGACCACACGCAGACACGGTGAGGAAAAGGCTTAGCACAGCTATGCGCAACTTTATTTGTTTTCCGTGAAGGCAGTGCCAGTTTTCCCTCTGAAAGGCATTCTTCAGAAAGTACACTTCTAGAAATGCATTCTTTACAAAGACAGCAGTCCTGCAACAGAAGGGTCCTAGCTCAGTTCTCTCCAGACTGCCTCCAGACTGGCTCTTATTTGGGGAGGGATCAGCGCTCACACACTTTGTTGGCGTTTTGCTTAATTCTGAGCAGCTAAGGCTATGGAGCTGGATGTGGGCCTCACACCTACAATCCTAGCATGTGAGTGGCTGACGAAAAGGGATTGGGAAAAGGTCAAGGCCGGCTTGGCTACACACTGAGCCCCAGGACAATCTGTACTATAGGATGAGTCGGCGTTAACAAGGGGCTGGAGAGATGGCCCAACGGTTCAGAGCGCTGGCTACTCTTCCCAGCACCCACAACTGTCTGTAACTCCAGTTCTGGGGGATTCAACACCCTTCTCTGGCCTCTGCAGGCACCAGGCACACTATGGGGCACAGATATACACACAAACAAAACACCCAAGCACATAAAACATTTAAAAAATTTTAAATGGCTTGAATACAATCAAATAGCAAGTTATCTTAATGATGTGGTAAATAATTAAAATAGCGTAAGAACAACTGTTCTAACTTTGTCCTGGAGCACACTCTATAGACCAAGCTGGCTTCAAACTCACAGATTTGTCAAAGACTGTCCAGGCAGTCCTTGACTCTGAGATCTCTTGATCTCATTCCCAGAGTAGCTAGGATCACAAGGGCATTTCACCCTTCTCTGCCTGATGCGGTCCTTCCATAATTTGAATAGCCACCTGCTATAAGTACAACATATACTAGCAAGCCAGACTGCATGTGGCTTGCAACAGGATGTTCTAAATGTTTTATTTCACATGGAGAAGGGAGTCATCCTAACACCTTCATCCCTATATGCATTACCAGAGTTCAATGAAGAATCCTCTATAGTAATAAGATCAAGATCTAAGATCCTCAATTCTCTAAATATCTGGCTTCATGGAATACCACTGGAAAATAGCATTATGGCATGTCAAAGTCTTCTAGGTAGTTCCACAAAGACTTGAGATTCATCAAGGGTTCGTTTTCATGGTGAAGGAGTGAATTCCTCCACCCATCGGGGCTCTGAATGTGGAAAGTCCTGGGGAGGCAGGGAGTAGGGGGTCTTTCTCTTCAATACAATCTAGACGCCCACAAGTCTCTCCAGGTTCCCCTCTCCCTGTAGACACACCTGGTACATGAATGACCATCCAGTCCAGGTAAACACATTTTGGACAGTGCTTCTCCTCCGAAAGAGAGACACCTGCAGGGGAGAAGCTGTCTTTCCCTGATTTTGCTTGCTGGTTTTCCTCAGACACCTGCTGGGGAAACCTTACTGAAAACAAGGCGAGTAAGCGCTGGGTGTGCGGAGCTTGTTAATGGCACGTCGCCCCGCGTTCACACGTTACAAAGCATCTCGGAGGTCATGATCCACAGTGGACTGCGTGTAAGAGGAGCTGGAGGTGTCAGCCGAGGAGATCTGAAGGAAATCACAGTATTGGCAGAGCGCAAGAGGCCCCCGGCATGGTCTGAAGAGTTGGGCGATGTACTTGCGGAATTTCTCCCCGAGGAAGAAGTAAATGACGGGGTTGAGGCAGCAATGAACGAAGGCCAGGGTTTCCGTGGCCTGGATGGCGTAGTCTAGGTACTTCTCCAAGGTACAGTCCTGAAGGACTTCAAGCTCCACCAGGGTCTCCAGAAAAAGCACCACGTTGTAGGGTGTCCAGAAGCCAAGGAAGAGGACCACCACGGCGAAGATCATCCTGACTGCCCTGCTCTTCTTCTCGTTCTTACAGTGTTGAAGGGTCCTGATGATCATGGAATAGCAGAAGAGCATGATCCCCAGGGGCACGGCCAGCCCCAGGACATTGATCTCCAGGGAGCTGAGGACCTTCCATGTTGTCGAGTTGACCGAGTATTTGGTTTTGCAGTACGTGTGGTTGCGCTCCGTGTAGCAAGTGCTGAACAAGAGGCCCGGGAGGGAGGCGAACACGGCCACCGACCACGTGACGAGGCTAGTGATGACGCCGTAGGTCAGAGTCCTTGCTTTCAAGGAGAACACCGCGTGCACGATGGCCAGGTACCTGTCTATGCTCATGAGCATGATGAAGAAGATGCCGCTGTAAAAGCCCACCAGGTACATCCACGAGACAACCTTGCACAGACCCAGCCCAAACACCCACTGGTCGGCTGCGTAGTAGCCCCAGAACGGGAGCGAGAGCACGAACAGCAGATCCGAGATGGCGAGGTTCAGCAGGTACACGTCGGTCATGGACTTGAGCCTCTTGTATTTGAACAGCACCAGAACCACAACAGAATTTCCAAACAGACCAAGCAAGAAGACCAAGGAGTAGAGAGGAGGCAGGAAGAGCTCCCCGAAGGCCCTGATGCCTTCCTTGGTGCAAGGCTTGGGCATGCTGTCGTAGAGGTAGTAATTATTGTATGCGCTTTCATCCTGTGTGGTGTCTGCCACATCTGTGGGGTTCATCTTTGGAACCTACAGGCTTTGGGTATGAGCTGAAGAAGCCAATGAAAACAACAAAGGAGATGCCTGTGAGAACTGGAGAATATCAACAGTGCTAAGTGCAAGGCCTAGGTGTACGGGATGTTGCCCCAAATGGTCATGTACCCTCACCAGAAAGGACCTCAAGGTCAAAAATCAAATCAAATCAAATCAAATCATCTGAGCCTTGAGAGGCAGATAGATCGGTTGTTCACACCCTGGACTTCTGTCTTTCTGCTGGGAAGCTCATTTCTCATGGACAGGTGAGGGACAGCATTCCCTCCCTACCCCAGGCTGCACAGTTTCAAAAGAATTGGTCTCTGTGGCCAGCAGGGTGACCCAGCAGGTAAAGGCATGTGCCACTGCACCTCACCCCGATTTGACTGCTGGGAACCAATAGTTGAAGCAGAGAACTGACTTGCAAGGAAGCCTTCTTCTGGCACAAGTGCACCCAGCCACACAAAATCAATGTAAAAACGATAAGAGAACGCTGGCCATGGTAACGCTTACATTTAATCCAGTACTCAGGAGGCAGAGCTAGTCAGAGCTCTGTGGGTTTGAGGCCAACCTCATACACAAGAGAGAGTTCCAGGACAGCCACGGTTACACGGAAAAGCAAACAAATGCGGCTAGAGAGGTGGCTCCGTGGTTAAGGTGGCTCAGCCGGGCACAGTGGCACACGCCTGTAATCCCAGCACTCCGGGAGGCAGGGGCACGTGGATCTCTGGGAGTCTGAGGCTAGCCTGGTCTACAAAGTGAGTCTGGGACAGCCAAGGTTACACAGAGAAACCCTGTCTCGAAAAAAAAAATTCTGGTTGCTCTCCCAGAGGACGCAGATTTGATTCCCAGCTCCTACATGGTGGCTAACAACTGTCTATAACTCTAGCTCCAGAGTATCTGATGCGCTTTTCTGGCTTCCTCAGGCACCAGGCACACACATGGCACCCAGACGTAAAAGTAGACAAAACACTCATACACATAAAATTAAATAAATTAAAAAAAAAAACTAAAAACAAGCAAGCAAAAATCCAGGGCGGATGACATAGTCCTGTGGGGCTGCATACTTATTACTATGCCTGATGACCTGCATTCTCTTGGACTCACACCGTGGAAGGTGGGAACCAAGGGTGGCAGCTGTCATCTGACCTCTGTAGTACACACACACACACACACACACACACGCTGGCACTGTAGTAGACACACAGAGTCTCTCTCTCTCTTTTAAGTTAAAAAAGAAAGAAATAGCCAAAGGTGGTGCCACACGCCTTTAATCCCAGCATTCTGGGAGAGGCGGGTGGATCTCTGAGTTCAAGGCCAGCCTGGTCTACAGTGCTAGTACCAAGACAGCCAGGACTGCACAGAGAAACCTGACTCAGACAGACAGACAGACAAATAGATGATAAAGTTTAAAATGAAGAAATTAATTGGTGGATACACACAACAGAAGTTTTCCTACACGTTATTCACCACATACTCAACCTGCGCAGTGTGAGCACGAGTGGCTTTCTGACCCAGAACCACCCCCTTGCTTCCTGATTTAGGTCTCTGCGGCACCCTGTCAGTCCCTATTAAGCCCTTCTTGATTTGTTTGGTAATTCACTTCTGTTCTTTCCCCATATCTTCACTGCTACATGCCTGGAGGCTCCAGTGTTTCTATGCGTATGTGTATTTGTGTGTGGTATAAACTTGTGTGCACACATCTGTGCACATATGCATTCAGCAGTGCCTGCATTTATGGAGGCCAGGCAGGGGCGTCCTTCTCTATCCCTGCCCACCTTCTTTTCTGGGGCAGCTTCATCACTGAACCCAGAGCTCTCTGTTTTTCATGGACAGGCTGGCCCAGGAACCCCCACCGCCTGCCCACCTCCACCCTGCAAGGCTAGGTTTACAGGCATGCACAGCACACGTGGCTTCTGCTAGCCTGCTGGAGGTCTGAACTCAGCTCCTGCTGCTTATGCTGCCAGCACCTTGCCTGCTGAGCTGTCTCCCCAGCCCCTGCCCGGGGGTTCCTCAGAGGAGATTTTGTTTATTTGTTTCTCCTGAAAAGGTACACTGAAGACATGTTACACAGCAGGGTCTCTTAAGAAGCTTGTCAACGACTAACAACTATATGGTGTTGCTGTCATTTTACCAGTGAAAATTAAAAGAATAAAACAAAGGAATGAACAAACAAAAAAGAATAACCCAGCATAGTGGCTCATGCCTACACACCAGCACTTGAGAGGCAGAAAGGCAGAGAGAGGCAGAGAGAGGTAGAAAGAAGCAGAGAGGCAGAGAAAGGCAGAGAGAGGCAGAGAGGCAGAGAGATACAGAGAGGCAGAGAGAGGCAGAGAGGCAGAGAGAGCCAGAGAGAGCCAGAGAGGCAGAGAGGGCAGAGAGGGCAGACAGGGCAGGGAGAGGCAGAGAGGCAGAGAGGAAGGAAGACCAGAAGCTCCTGGCCAGCCTCTGTGACACAGTGAGTTAGAGGCCAGCCTACACCATATCAGACTCTCAAAAACAACTGAGGCCAACATGCTGGCTCAGCAAATGTAGACATCTGCCATCAAGCCTTAATTTAAGTCTCTGGTTCTACATGGTAGAAGAAAACAGACTCCTGCAAATTATCCTCTGCTGGCCACACAAGCACCCTGGTGTGAGTACACACACATATTACACACAATACAGAAAGAAATGCAAGAGTAGCATTAAAACCGCAGGATCAGATCCAGGACCTCTCTGGGTTGCTTAAACCAAAACAACAACAACAAACAAACAAACAAAAAACAGAAAGAAATGCAATAAGTACATTTTAAAAGAAAATTAATAGGTAAAGAAGTAGCTTGCAATTCTGTAATTCTCTATGTGTGGTTTGGAAGGTGGCTTTGTCACCTCTTTGAATCAAAAATGTGTATGTGGCATTCGTTGGCTTGAGAGACTTGCTGGAAGAAGCAGAAAAGTTTGTGATCCTGATGAAAGTTTAGGCTGTGAGCTGTGTGCTTGCCTGGCTGAGGAAGTTTCAGGAGGAATCAGACAGGCAGAAAGTGCATGTGCTCCAAGAGAGAGCTCAGTGAGCACGAGCAGGATCGAGAAACCTGAGTGCGGCGCTGGAGAGACAGCCCGGTGACCAAGAGCACTGGCTGCTCTTGCAGAGGACCTGGGTTCAATTTCTAGCACCTCCATGGTGGCTCACAAGCACCTGTAACTCCAGTTCCAGGGGATCCGAGGCCCTCTCTTTATGACCTCCACAGGCATAGGCACACACACATACATGCAGGCAAAACACCCTTACATATAAAGTAAATCTTAAGAACAAAAACCCAGAAACCCCGAGCATGGGCTGGGCAGGTGGCTAGCCTGAGCTACCTCCAGCCACACTCCCCTGCAGCCGTAGAGCCACGGGTCCCTCGAATATCCCTGTCTCCACTTACCTTGCTCTTTTGAAAGTGGTCCTGAAGACAGTCTGTGAGGCAATGCCAGGATCCCTGAAGCTGCACAGGTGCTTTGAAGGGTATGTGACTTCCTGTGACACGCCAGCTCTTCCCTCACCCGTGTGTGGCTTCTTGACAAAAGGAAGAAGAAGAAGAAAAGAAGAAGAAAAAAAACCCCAAAAAACAAAAAACCCTGAGTGACTCATTTCCCCAAACTCAGAGGTAGGTGATATAGTTTCTTCTGAGGAAAGGGAGAAAAATGAAAAGGAGATAAGAGTGGCCTGCAGTGGTGCAGGCCTGTAACCCCAACACTTGGGAGGTGGACACAGAAGGGTCAGGAGCCCAAGGTTATCCTTGGCTACATAGCATGTTGAAGGCTAACCTGAGCTACATGTGACCATGCCTCAAAAAAGAAGAAAAGGAAAAGGAGGGAGGGAGAAAGGATAAAATTAAAAATAAAAACTTTGAAAGCTTTTTAATTTGTAAAATGTATTTATTATGGGTTACGGCTGTAACTCAGAGGTAGAGAATTTACTAAGTGTGAGCAGGCCCTGGGTTCAATCCTAAGTACCACAAAGAGACAGCTGTTTAAGAAATTTTTAAAAAGTGTAAGGACAAGGCCCTAGATTTGGTCCTCGGCTCTGGAAAAGGACAAAAAAAAGAAAGGAAGGAAAGAAGAAAAGAAAGGTTCTCAACATGTGGGAGGGAGAATTCTGTGTGTGTGGTTTGGAAGTGGCTTTGTCACCTCTTTGAATCAATAAAGAGGCCATCCAGGGGACAAATTATAATGGTAGCGCCAATGCCGAGGATGTGGTGCCCTCTCCTGGCCTCTGCACGAATGTGGCACACAGATGTGCAGGGACGGAAGCCATCCGTCCACGGAAAATAATAAAACTAGAAGTGGCTGAGCCCGCTGTGTGATTCAGCTTTCAGGCTTCGGAGATGCAGCAAGCAGAGACCACCCCAGAGCTAACGAGCAGGCAGCCTGTTGGAGTACCGTCACGAGCCTGAAGAACCACTAGGCTTTCCTTCAGGATTTCCAGCTACACGTGAGGAGCCTGAGAGATGGCTGAGAGCGCCGGCTGCTCTTCCGGCGGGCCTGGGATCAGCTCTCTGTACCCAAGTGTCTGTAACTCCAGTTCCAGATCTGACACCCTCCTTTGATCTTCGTGGCCACTGCACACATGTGGTACCCTTACATACATGCGGGCAAAAGCCTCATACACACAAGATAAAAATAAATACTTTTTTTTTTTTTGGTCTGGGCAGGGGATATAAAGTTTGAGACAAGGTCTCACATTGTAGCCTTGGCTACCCTGAAATTGGTAGAGATCCGTCTTGCCTCTGTTTCCCAAGTGCTGGAATTAAAGATAAGTGCTACCACACCTGACTAAAAATAAACAAATCTTTAAAAAAACAATAGCAACAACAAACTAAAAATCAAAAACAGGATTGAGCAGGTAACGAGAATGCATTGTGCACATGTATGAAACTATGAAAGAATAAAATGTAGTAATAAAAAGTGTAAAAATAAGATCAATATTTTTTTTTCCACAATGTGAAGAAAAAGGAAGCCGGAGAGGGAAGTTGGTATGTCCCAAGCCTGGAGACACACTTGGGCCTACAGTCCTGCTTTGACATTTTCATAGCCACCTTAGGCTTGATTTCTGAGAAAGGAGCAGATGGGAAAACAAAAAATCCGCAATAAAAACCCTACCCAGATACCACCATGCCAGGCCGGTGTCCAACATGGAGCTGCAGCGACCCCCGGTGTACCAGGACTGGTTCCAACACCCAAGACGCGAAGCAAATGCTCGAGGCTACCCACGGGAGCACCGCGTTGAGACAGGAAGCCCACCCCCTCGTGCCTCCAGGAGGACCGGCGACCCTGCTGCAGAATCGCAGTGGCCTAGCCCAGCGGCCAACGATCCAGAGGCAGCTGGAAGAGAGAGGAACCTGCCGGGCGAGGCTGCGCAGAGAGCTAGAAAAGCAGCTGCGGAAGTTCTTGCGGGTGGTTAGCTGAAGAATTGCAATAACGAGAGCCCGAGGAGCACGGAGAGCACGGGGTGGGGACCGAGGGCTGGCGCAGGCTGTCCGACCCCTGCCAGAGGTCAGTGGGCTTCCTGCGCAGTGGCTCCCGGGCATGAGAACCTGCCTAAGGATGAGATCTGGAATGTGAATTTCGCTGCTCAAAGGAGAACTGACTGGATCAAGCCAGAGAATCAAAACTGAGCCCGGATCAGACATGGTGGCACATGACTATATGACACTCGGGAAGTAGAGGCAGGATGATCAGGAGTTCAAGGTCATCCTCAGCCACGTATACTAATTCAAGGCTAGCGAGATCCTGGCTCAAGAAACAGAAACACTAATGTTGTAGATGAAAAACTTAGTGAGTATATATTATATATAATATAATTATTATATATACTATATTATTTATATATAGTATATATTATATATTATACACTATATTATATACTATATAATTATTATAATATTATAATATAATAATTATATATATCTATATATCTAATGAGGACTGGAGAGATGGCTCAGCTGTTGGCAACATTTATTGCTCTTAAGGACAGGTTCCGTCCCCAGCACCCAATGGGGGTTGCCAATCCTCTGAAACTCTAGTCCAGTGTGGTGTTTGGAGAGCACCAGCCACACAGGTGGTACAGAGACATACAAGCGTAAAAAACACCTATCTTTGTAAAATAAATCGATCTATTTTCTTTTTCTAAAGGCAGGGTCTCACTGTGTAGTTCTGGCTGTCTTGCAATTCGATACATAAGCTCAGGCTAGCCGCAGACTGACAGAGGCCCTACTACCTCTCCACCCAAGTCCTGGGATTGAAGGCAGCTGCCTCCACTCCCGGCTTTGGAAAGATTAATCCAATGAAATGCATATGTAAGCAGTGGGCTGCAGGACAAAATCACGGAGATTAGCAGCTTTGAGGAGGGAAGAAACTCCTGAATATCCCACCAGACGCAGTGGCCCACGCTTGTAATCCCAGCACTCAGAGGCAGAGGCAGAAGGATCTTTGTGAGTGCGAGGCCAGCCTGGTCTGAAAAGCAAGTCCCCGGACAACCAAGGCTACGCAGAGAAACCCTATCTTGGAAAACCAAAAGAAAGAAGGAAAGAAAGAAACTCATGACTGTGTTCGCCCCTGTTGGGCAGATGCAATGAAGGTTGAGGATCAGTCATTGACGGTCAGTCACTTTGTCACCTCAGCTTGGTCCTAATCTTCGGCCAGGGAATGCAGAGACAGGGTGACAGATGGTTTTTGTTTATTTTTTATTTTTTTTGAATGTCTCCACTTTTTTATTCTTTGTGTACAAAGACTAGAGTGGTCAGTTTCACTGGGTAGTCTTGAATAAGCCATTCAAGGTCGCTTAGTCGAACTTAACGGAACCTATGTCCTTCGAATACTGACAGAAACTCTGCTGCAGGTGTTCAGGAGCGGGACCCCTGGCTGACCTTCCATCCTGTGAGAACCCTGCCTGAACTTCCTCTGCTGGTTCCAGAGCCGGGGCTTCCCCTCCTCCTCACCATGTAATTTGGATATTACGGAGTTCTCACTTTTTCCTTCTCTCTCTCTTGACCCCTTGCACGGCCACCAAGAGCTGCTTCCAATGAGCCTACATTTGTATAGTTTAACTTGCCTTGCATGAGAAGCAGTCCAACGTCCTTCTTTAAATTTTATTTTATAATTATAGAAAAAGAGAGGAATGTTAGCGTATAGGCGGCCTGTTTCTGGGTTGCCTAGCAATCTATGCTGTCATCATGTGTCACCCACCAGGTGTGTGGCAGGCATGGTTCAGCTGTGCATGCACAAGCTATTAAAAGGACCAACCTGCTGCTTTCTCGATCTCTTACTCTCTCCGACTCTCTTTCCTGGTGGGATCTCCACCATGTCTCTCTCTTTCCTTTTTCTATCTCTCCACCTCTATCCAACAAGTCTCTTTCATATAATATCTGTTGTGTGTCTGGCATCATTTTTAAATAAATACTAACAGATCTTGCCTTCAAACAGCCAAGGAGAAGAGGGCTACTTTTATTTTCGAGACTGTTTCTGCATAGCCCTGGCTGTCCTGGAACTTACAATGTAGACCAGGGGAGGCTCGAACTAACAGAGATCCGCCCTATCCCTGCTTCCTGAGCGCTGGGATCAGCACTGAGGGCCTCGGGGGAGGGGCCCCTCTGCCAAGGTGGCTGCTGGGAAAAGCAGCTGGCGCAAGTGCTGCTGGGAAGCACAGGGAAGATGGCTCCCTTTACTCCGGGCCCACCCTCATTCCCGGGGCAGGCTCCTAGGACGTTCCTGTTTGGGAGGATCTGGGCATCACTCTAGACCGTATCATTTAGACTCAGCGCCTTAACCTCCGGGGGAAGCTGTCCGGGGTTCTCCTGGGCCGGTGTTCGACACTTAAGGCCAATTGCTGAGTGTCTCTGAGCCTCCAGATGCAGACAAGGCTCTGAAAGCTGCTTCCGTTCGTCTACCGCGCTGGTTCTGCCTCACGAACTCCCCTCAGGACACTGTCATTCCTCAGTGGCTCTGACACGGGCTGGGTTGGCCCTAGTCCAAAATTGGCTGTTGCATACTCTATCGGCCAGCAGATGGCAGCATCTCCCAGCTTCCAGGAGATGAAATGGATTTCATTATTAAAGGATTGGCGGCATGCTTCAATCCCAGCGCTCTTGAGGCAGAGGCAGGCAAATTTCCATGGGGTCAAATCCAGCCTAGTCTACATAGGAAAAGCCTACCTCAAAATAAAACTTTTAAAATATTTAGTGTGTATGCATGTGCAGGATGCACTTGCAAAGGACTGCTTCTGGGAGTTCCTTTTCCCTTTCATTCTGTGGGTCCAGAAATCAAACTTCGGTAGTCTGGTTTGGCGGCAGGGCGGAGAATTCAGGATGCTGGGGACAGATCTCAGTGGCAGAGCACGTGTCCAGCAGGCTCGAATCTGGGGGTTCTATACCCGCCAGAGAAAACTAGCGGTCTGTGTTTATGACCCGTTTTCTTCAGCAGTTTGGAGCACCGGGGTGGCTCAAAAGAATAGAACTTCAGCTCCTGGGAAGTGGGGAAGATCCAGTTCCCTCTTCTGTTCCGAGGGACACAAGTGCGTGTGTGGTGTGTGGTGTCCATCGGGAACACCTTGAGCAAGACTACTGTTTTTCTTCAGGCACCTGACATTGTCGCCATGGGTACCATGCCCCACTATGCAAAGTAAAAGCTGCCCGGAAAGCTTGCAGACCGGATTGGATGAACTCTACCACAGCAAACCAGGCCAGGGTTTGGTGGCTGGGGCCAAATCTCGTGGTTGACTTAGAAGAGAGTGAAACCCCCAAAGCAGTTAGGTTTGGACATACAGGCAGCCACAGGGTCACACCTGGGAGGGGATGACACATCTAAGGTGAGAAGCTCTCTCCCATGATTCTGCAGAACTGGATCCAGTCAAGAACACAGCTGGACTCAGTCTTCCACCTGGTCCTCTCAAAGCTCTGCTCTTGGACATCTCTCTCCCTGAGCTCTTGCCAGCTGTCTGCAGTCTTCTCTCCAGGCCTGCCTCTGCCTTTCTGGACCATCACACTGGGCTCCTACACCCAACACTGACCACACCCTCTCTAATTATTCCACACCCTAAACCCAACATGCTCCAAAGACCCTGGCCCTCCAGACCCTACAGGCTACCGGTACCAAATGAAGGGCCTCCCCCTTCCTTCCCATCCCCATGCAACAAGCTCACGCTCACTCTTTCTAGAATCTTCTCTCTCAACCCAGCGTCTTTTCCAGTTCACTCACCTCAGCGAAGGGCTTGAGAATCAGTCCCAGGCTTGCACCCTCTGGGTTTTGGCCTAAGCTATTGAAACTACTCTGGGAGATGGAAGTGAAGACAAAAACCAGAGGCAAAGCTACATGAAAATCTAAAAAGAAGTACTGGGGTCAAAGAGCTTTCCATGCGCAAGTCTGGCGATCTGGGGCCAGAACAGGGATTTCTGAATGTTGCCTTCTGCCTGCCACATGGGCTGTGTGGCATGCATGTACACACCTACACACCTCAGAAACACAACAAAAGCTGTGGCGTCCAGACCACCTCACTTCTCTTGGGAACTTCTGCTGGTGGGGACAGAGAAACCTGATGTATCTTTTTTTTTTTTTTTTTTCAAGACAGGGTCTCACTGTGTAGCTAGGCTGTCCTGGAACTCGCTACGTAGACCACGGCGGCCTTTAACTCACGGATCCACCTGCCTCTGCCTCTCCCGAGCTGAGACACAAGGTGTAGACCCTGATTTTTCCCTCATTTTCCATTTGCAGACATTTTTGTTTAGGGGGTTTTATTGAGACACTTCCAT
This sequence comes from Pachyuromys duprasi, assembly GCA_028658305.1. Lineage (NCBI taxonomy): Eukaryota > Metazoa > Chordata > Mammalia > Rodentia > Muridae > Pachyuromys > Pachyuromys duprasi. The sequence goes on along the minus strand of CM053749.1, from coordinate 8,423,966 downwards.
CATACATTTTACATCAAGCTCTTCTGGTATTCACAGCTACACATGCCCCCCTGATGCCGTGGTGCTTAAGTCTCCCGATCAACTTCCCACCCTTCAGGGGAGCTCCTTAAGCAGGGAGGTAAACAAAACAGTAGCTTCAAGAACACCCTAAAACTGACCATTAGGCTACTCTCCCTGGCCAGCTCATGAGTTGAGGGGCCAAGACTCTCAGAGAAAAGGCTGCGACAGCTCTGGGACCAGACCAGCTGCCTGGAAGCAGCAGAACCAGCCGGGCAGGACTTCTAGATAGGAATCAGCAGAGGAGCCTGAAAGGGACTCTCCAACCTGCTGAGCTGCCTGCAGGCTGTGCTCCTGGCTTCTGGGCTTCACCCTGGCTTCCCACTGCAGCTAGCTTTGAGTCAGTCACTTCTGCTCCTGTAACTCTCACCCAGATTCCTGTAAGTAACCTAAGTAAAACACACTGCTCCACCGGGCTGGACTTTGGTGGTTATCTATACTTTGCTCTGTCGTGGGCTCCCTATCTGGGGTGGTTAGGGTGTATCATCTCTCTGGGAAGAGTTCTATCACAAAAGAAAGCACCTGGAACCCTCACGTGCTGGTACCTGCCTTACCATTGCGCAAGAGGACCTGGGTCCTTACAGCTGTGGGCCCAAACTGACCCCCAAGAGGAATCTCCCAGCCCAGACTGAAGGTCCAGGTCAGAGCCTACAAACTCTACCCAGCTCTCACCAACCTCCCTTCCACCAGCTACGGGTGCATCATCGATGATATTCACCTTGCTTTATGCACAAGGCTCTCCTAATGAGAAACGCAATTCGCAGGCTGACATCAGCTAATTTCATCCTGAGTTAAGTGCTTTCTTGTCTTAAGCCTTTCCGAAGTATTATCATAAATAAATAGGGCACTTGAGTAGGATAACCAAAACCCAGGCTCCTTCACTGAAATAAAAAAAGGACATTTCTCCTGTGAAACCCCAGGAAAACTACTACCCCACCCAAGAAAAATATTGTCGGGCCACCTGTCCTAGCAGGCCCCAGAGGGCTAACGGGGCAGACAACGCAATCTCATTAGAGGACGTAACAGGCAAGCGTGTAAGCCAAACACTCCACTCCAGCAGGGCTGACTTCAGTCAGTAGTACAGGGACTATCAGCCCCCGTAGGCACAGCCCATGAACCGAAGAGCCCCCTCAACCTCATATCAGACCATCCAACACTTACGGTTCCACTGTGTTGTCCCACCCTTTCAATGACCCCCCAGAGGGCATTTCCTCTTGTCCATACTTCCTGGTTATCAGGAACACTGGTACTGTGAAAACACCCGCACCAATGTTTCCATGTAGGTCTGCTGTTTCCTGGACCTAAACAGTACTGTATTCATCCTGAGAAACTGCTACACCACACTCAACTGTTTGGCTTCTTCTGTAATCCCACCAGCAAGAAACAAGGGTTCCGACCTTTCCCAGATCCTTATAAAATTCTTGGTTTCTACTTATTATTGGGCCTGCTACCTCGTGTCATCAGTTCAGCCCTTCATTCACTGGGCCAGAGATGGAGGGAATCACAAGGAACTAAGTAAAGAGCCTCAAGTCTTTTAATCTTAAAACAAAGGGCCAGGTGGTGCTGCTGGTACACCTGGGAGGCAGAGGCAAGTGGATCTCGAGTTCCAGGAGGGCCGGCGCTACAGAGAAACCCTGTTCCAAAGACAAAACCGACCACCCAACCAGTATGTGGGCACATGGCCCAGCACTTGTATGGGTCAGGGCAAGTACAGGGTCCCAGGAACCAACTGTAGCTCACCAGGCTTGGTGACTTCACCCAAGGCAGCTTGCCAGCCCGAGAGCTGGAGCCTTTCCTTCGGAACTTCGTCCTCTGTCAGCTTCCACTCCTGGGCCATAGGAAAATTAGGCCTCACCCACCCCCCGCCCTGCCCCATCTCTGAGTCCCCCACTATGCCCAGCTGTGGGTAACAGGTAAGAAATAGGCCGAGTCCATCCATGAAGTCACAGGGCTTTTCAGAAAAGAGCCAATCGATCTCTCAGCATGTGTTAGAAACACTGGAGTTCTTCACTCTGGCCAAACTAGGACACTTTTAGGAAAAGCTGCACTGAAACCGGGGCTACCCGCTTTAAGAAGCAGAACCTACTTAAAACTTAGCTCAATTCAAAGCAAACTCCAAGGTGAGGTGAGGAAAAAAAAAAACCCTCCCTAAATTTTGCATTTGTGTGAGCATCCATCCGGTGCACGTGTGCCAGGCACCCAGTCGAGAAGAGGGCATCAGATGCTCTCAAGCTGGATTTGGGATCCTTCCCTGGATCCTCTGCAAGAGCAGCAAATGCTGACTGGAACCACCTCTCCAGGCCCTAAACCATTTTCCAGTTGTTCAGGTTTTCAAAGCAGGGCCTCGCTACTCATGATGCCCCTGCCTCAGCCTTCCTGGGATCACAGGCCATGTGCCTACTATGTAAAGCTCAAAGTTCTCGGATCTGTGTGCCGTGTGCCTCCCTAGCCCCATGATGAGCTGCTTATGTTCCTTGGGGCCATAGCTTAGTTCTCAAATGGATCCTTTCCCATCAGTCCAGGACAAGGTTAAAAGGCCAGTACCCACCAGGAAAAACGAGGTGGCAGCAGCTGGTGAGTCACACACTGCACTCACAGCTCTGGAGAGGCATCTGTTACTTTTCCTTCCTTGGCAGAATGAAGTACGGGAATACACGGGAATACAAAGCCCGTTCCTTTAAATATAGACACATACAGCCATTTACGTGTGTGTATGTGGGGGACACACACACACATGTACATGTTATGACATGAATGTGGAGATCAAACTGGGAGTCAGTTCTCTTGCTTTACCAAGGTCCTGGGAACTGAACTCCTGCCATCAAGACTGGAGGCAAGCACCTTTACCAGCCATGTGGCCTGACTGACCCCAGCCTTTCTTTCCAAAAATTACGTTTGTCGACGCGGAGTCCCAGGACAGGCAGACCATGGAGTCTTCCCTCCCACCACGCACACCTAATCCAGAAGGATCACACAGACACAGTTTCCACGGGAAAACCTTCTGTTTATTTGATTAAACAAAAATAAAATAAGCTGCATAGGAACAATTTTAAAGTCCAAAGAGACACCGGCTTTGTTTTAAGGCTGCAGTAGCTGACAGCATCTCCTCGCTACTTCCCCAGCCTCCTCTGTGGACACAGAGATACATTCAGAAGCCTGTTAGCTCACAGGAGGTTTGGAACGCTTCTCCACTGGCTCCTCACCTGCTCATTGCCTGTCATGCCTGCGGCTGGCAAGAGTAACATTTAAGGTTTTACAGGTAAAAGCCCAAAAGGGGGGCAAAGGGAGCTTGCAAGAGAAAGAATATTAATAAAAGTACACTTCTGCCTTGGGGTTTAGGGGAAACGCCCCTAGCCACCCTCTTCCTGAAATGCCACAATTCCAACAGCGGCCCAGGCAGCTGGGACCCTGGGTGGCATGCAGTGTTCTGACACCAGGAGGGGAGGGGCAGTGTGCTTCTTCCATCAGCTTGCTGAGGAAAGGAGACTTAAGTCACTCTCAGGCAACACAACAACCCCTCTGGATCTCACCCAGAAATGTAGTCACTTTTCTTAAAAAAAAAAAAAAAAAAAAAAAGACCCAACTGAGTCATGTAGCCTACAGTTACATAAAGATTAAAGCTTCTTTTTCTTTTTGGCTGACCAGGCATGATAGCTAATGGATAAGTATTAAACAAGATCCATTAAAACAAAACCGAACAACCCTCCCACCCACAACTACATGTAACATGCTAGTTAAACATTGCTAAACCACCCACCCT
>CM053749.1:8385842-8419649 GCA_028658305.1 Pachyuromys duprasi | reverse complement strand
AAAAAAAAAAAAAAAGACCCAACTGAGTCATGTAGCCTACAGTTACATAAAGATTAAAGCTTCTTTTTCTTTTTGGCTGACCAGGCATGATAGCTAATGGATAAGTATTAAACAAGATCCATTAAAACAAAACCGAACAACCCTCCCACCCACAACTACATGTAACATGCTAGTTAAACATTGCTAAACCACCCACCCTCACCGGCGCTGAGGTTAAGGGGAAAGACATTTTACCACCCTAAGAACAAGAAAGCCCCACAAGAACGTCCCTCTAAAGGACGACAGCTACAGACTGCCAGGAACACGAAGAACCATTGCAAAGCTGGTTATTAAGACAGTAAACTCGCTGCCGCCACGAGCGTCACCATTCAGCCAGTGTGCTCTGAGATAGCCTTAACACAGGACCTGAGCTCGAAAGCTAATACAATCATTAAAAGGAGGTCTAAGACCATGTGGATACGCAAAAACATTTAGAACCATCACTGGTTAAATGATGATGGAAAACAGCCCACCAGGCTGGATTGTTAACCCGTAAGACCAGTTTTAAAAATAGACATTATTGAGGTATTTCTTCATGGTGACGTTTATTTATTTATAAACCCAAAACCCGGCTACTCCAGCGGCCTTCAGGGCGCACTCACCCAGGGAGGCCAGAACGTTGCCGGGGATGTACAGAGGTAGAAGGCTAACAGTACAGCCATTTCCTGAAAATGTGCTTCTCAAATTTATCAAGTATTCAACAAACGATAAAAGGGGAGGGGGGTAGAGAAATGGGACAGCAAATGTCAAAATGTTGCCTTTGGTAGGAAGAACAAATCAAGACACAGAGCAACACACCCGTCACCAGTCGCTGTAGAGAGAAATGGCTGCACCGTGGTGACAGATCCTGCTGGGTGCAGACAGCTTCAAATACAATCACAAAGTCATAGATTCTTATTCCCTTCACATACCTGATGCTCCCCACCAGACCTTTAGGGCTCCCACTAAAAGAGCATGCTTGGAGACACTCCAGACAGATAAAACAGCTCTCTTTTGAAGAGAAGAGAGACCTAAAGGCCTTAAATCCAGTACAGTTCTCCAGCAGGTCAGAGCAGTCCCGAACACTGTGCAGACCTGGGCTGTGGCAGGGGAAATCGAGATTGGCTGACAACTACTTGGGTGATCGACTATACTGACTCCATCTCTTGTTCAAGGCCAAATATTCTCTACTGGAGGAAATCAACTCTAGATTCCTGAACATTGTCTTCTAGAGGCTGCCCACTCGCCAGTGGAGTAATACTAACTCTTTCAAGACCCATCAGGTGCTGATGTGAGGTAGAAGACTTTTTGCCTGAAGCGAGGTAGAAAAATCTAATAATGAAGCAGTGTAGTGAAGGGCTGCTGTGTCTCCTGTGACCCTGGACCACATGAAGCCAGAGAAAGACCCAGCACAGGTGATGGTGTCAACCTTCATACAGCCCGAGACTGTCAGAACCTCATTAGGAAAGATGTTCTAAATAAATACATTTTGGCACCACTGTATGTATGTATGTATGTGTGTGTGTGTGTGTGTGTGTGTATATACACACATACACACATATGTATCTCCTAAATGACAGGAAAAACAAGCCTAAAACTTTGGCATACCTTTTACTACCTACCAAAAACACAGCAACCCTAGAATCTTCCAAACCCAAAAGACAACACACCAAGAGTATTGTGCTGCTTCCAGCTTAAAAGACTTCTCAACTCAAAGGATCAAGCTTTGGCTTAACTAGAGTGAAACAGCCTGAGCCGCCAATCTCACGGTGCCTCCATCCTGGCAACCTCTTTGGCCCATCGCTAAGTCCAAATCGGTTTAGGGTACCCTTGTATGCTTCCCCAGGTAAGTTAGACTTAAAAAGGGTACTGACTGGGGAAGTTTAGTGCACATAGGGGACAGCCCAGACTACTAGGCTCCAAGCCAAACTGAGAAGCCACCTGCCAGGCACGCAGCATAGGTTCATAGGTTCGGAGGCAGAGAGGGCAGCTTCTCATCAACAAATTTTGAGACTAGTGATTAGTTTCAGGTTCTACTTTCTGGGATGTTACACAGGTAGCAACTAAGTGTTTAATACTCAAATTCCAACGGGGCCCCACCCTCTCCAGCTCCTGCAACCTGGCCAGGGGAGATCTACCTATCTGTCTCTCTCTCTCTCTCTCAGAGAAAGTTTCCTTTCACTCACATCACCCAGGATGTCTCTTTCCTGTCCCACCTATGCATCTCGCCTCAGAATGGGCAGCAGGTGTGCACCAAACATGGCTCCTGTCCTGACATGGGGCAGTCCACATTATACAATAAACACTCTCCAAAGTGCTTAGCACCAATTCCCCCACAGGCCAGGCGTCAATCTTGGGCAGCCACAAATGGCCCCTTGTTTTAAAAACAAAAGTCCTCCAAACACGACCATGCTGCTCAGAAGCTATCCACACACCATTCTGAATACAGAAAGATAGTGCGCCAAGGACCTCCAGGGACACACCCACTTTTCTCTGAGCTTGAACTTGTCTATCCATTTACTCATTAAGACTCAACCATCTCAGCCACGAGGTGGGAACCCAAGCCCTCAAAGTCGAATCCTAAGCAAAATGCCAAGTATTTTATTTTTGTTATTCACCAGAAAAAAAGAAAAAAAAAATCTCACCAAAGAGCCAGTGCCACAGGGGAGCTGTGAAGAGGAATATGAAATGGAACAGAACTTAAAAAGCACTGAAAAACAGCTTTTCCCCTGGGCCACAATTAAAATCAGGTTTCTGAGAATGTTCTCAAGATTCATTCTTCAACTGGAATCACCATTTAAGGATGTAAAGCCAGCTGCACTGAGTGTTTGTGTTTAAGGGCAATTTGTTAGGGAGGTTGGGAAGGGCGGGGAGACACTGCCCCCTGTTACCCTGTTCTATGAAAGAATCAGTTTTAAACACTTAGGGGGCATAACAAGAGACCAAAGGAGTATGAACCGAGGAAGAAGCTGCTATTAAAATTTAAAAGGAGCTTGTGCCGAGTAAGATTTCCTAATTAGCAGCCCTTGTTCCCATCCCCAGGACTCCGAAGTGGGGAGTCAGCAGCTGAAGCTACTTTTGGGGCTGCTTGATTGTGTACCATTTTCCCTGGTCAAACTACTCCACACCAGCCTCCCTGTTTAGGTTACTCAGAAATCCTGAAGTTAAAACCATGTGATTCAGCCCCACAGTTCATCCTGGCAAATTAACTGTACCAATGCGACTTGACTGACCCATCACAGCGTTCCCATCACGTTTCCTCTGGGATGATAGAAAGTGAATTGATGCAGTTGTTAAGTTTCATTTTAAAACCAAATCCATTGTGGGCAGAAACGGATCTTTTGGTCTGTTTCTGGCAGTTTTCTGTCCTCAGCCAGCGATGAGAGCCCTTTTCGAATCTGGTCTGATCTCAGTAGTGAGGGAAGAGTACAGAGGCATGATGGGCCCTCACTCTCAGACAGTCGGTGTCCTGGAGAAGGCCCAACCTGTAGCTTACAAGGAATTAGTCCTCAGTCCACGCACCCCCACGTCTCTATTCTTTGGTACAGGTTTAAAAAAGGATATATACTGTGTCCTGCACTTCCTGTTGGGGTGACTTGGTTTACATATCCTTTACATTCAAAGGCCTTTGAGGAAGGGAGTGGGGTTTATGTTAACCTTGAGGTCCCACTCCACTCAGGTCCAATGATCCTGAGAAAGAGACCTGAGCCAAGGGATTGGGGATGGGGTGTTCCTACTTGTCATTCAAACATTCTTCAATATTCCCTGAACTTCCAAAGCAGGAAAACAAATTGTGCTTTTCAAATAAAAGTTTATCCCTTTGCCTAACACACATTCTTGCAGAAGGGTCACCCGGGACGGGGTCCCCCACCCTCCTGAACAGTCCCTGATGTGGGGGTGCCTTGCTTCTCCAGCACCCTCCACTTCTGTGGCACCCGTCCACATCTGAAAAGCCTCTCTCTGAGAACAAGGTTAACTTATTTCCTTCTACATCAGTCTTTACAAACAACAGAGAACACCAACAGTTAACTTTTGAGAACATTTTCAACTAGAGTCCTGAGCTAAATCTATTTCTTAGAAAGCAAACTGGGAAGAGAAGTTTCCCTGGGATGTCATGTGTCAAGTCCAGCTTTTCTCCTCAGACGAAGATGGCTTTGAAACACACACCCCCACCCACCCACACACACTCACACACACACACACACTCGACCTTTCTTAACAGAAACAAAGACACCCTAAAATACGAATGGTCTGCTTTTCTTGGCTAGCAAGCCACAGCCATATCTCCTAGGGATGAAGATGTTAGACACGCTGAGGTAACCCAAGAACAGAGGAAAGCTCTCTGTTGCAGCATTAAAAAAAAAAAAAAAAGTTTTACCCCCCAAAAAGAACAAATCACACAACCTAATCCCACATAAACACAGTATTCTCAAGAACACAAATATACTAGAATTATGAATTTTAAATCCTATCTTTCCAACATCTTATATTTTTCTTTTTTACTTAGTAGTTTGGGTTTCCTTGGCTCAATCTACAAAATGCACCCCACCATCTGCTCTCAGTGGCCAGGGACGTAGGAGTGCCGGCCTGTGCATCACACGCCCGAGGGAAGGGACCGTGACCTCCAAGGAGCAGCAAAGAGGGCTGCTACAGAAGGAAATGCAAAGATTTGAGGTAGATAGAAATTATCACTTCACAGGCTCAATCCCTGCACAAAAGAGAATTACATTCATCTGTAAAAAAATAAAAATAAAAATAAGATGAGGTAGGACTTAAGCAATGTTGTACTTTTGTTGTCTTAAAAAAAAAAAAAAGAAAAAGAAAAAGGGAAAGGAAGAAAAGAAATATCCCTGAGATGATTTCTTCTTTGAAATTCAAAAAAAAAAAAAAAAAAAAAAAAAAAACACGAGACACGCACACACACCCTAACCACAGAAACCCAGAAGACGAGATTTAGAAGATGAGGATTCGATTGTTGCCGAAGTCCACCACGACAATCAAGCCATCCGGCGTGACCGCGATACCCGACGGGCGGTCCATCTGCCCGAAGCCAGTGCCTTGAGCACCAAACTTGCACAGGAAGCTGCCATTGGCCTCAAACATCTGCACCCGGTGATTTCTGGAATCGGCCACGATGATCCGGCCTTCCTGGTCCACGGCTACACCCTGTGGTCGCAGGAACTGCCCATTGCCGGTGCCCTCTGAGCCCAAGAAGCGGGCAGACTGGCAATCGGGGTGAATGACCAGAAGCCGGTGGTTGTTGAAATCCGTGACGACCAGGTGACCTTCCTGGTTGAAAGCTACGCCCCGTGGAGAGTCAAAGTGCTTCCAGAGAGACCCCTCGAAGCCGTACTTATTCAGGAAGACCCCATCAGGCCCAAATAGCTGGATTCGGTGATTTCGGGTATCTGAAACCAGGATCTTGCCCTCAGAATTCACTGCTACATCCCAAGGGTAGTTAAACTGCCCATTCTTGGTTCCTTTCTCACCAAACTTAAGGAGGAACTGGCCCTCAAAGGTGAAGACCTGAATGCGGTGATTGTCCTTGTCGGCCACTATGATCCTGCGGGAGGCATCACAGGCCACCCCAGCTGGCCGGTCAAACTGCCCAGGCCGGGACCCGAGGGCACCAAACTTGTGGTGGAAGGAGCCACAGGGCTTGAACACCTGGATTCGGTTGTTGCTGCGGTCAGCCACAATGATGTAGCCCTCCTTATCCACACACACACCCCAGGGCCTGCAGAGCTTGCCTTCCCCATCGCCCTCGCTGCCGAAGCTCAGCCCAGGCAGCCCGATGCCCACGTAGCTGCGGCCGGACTTGACCACTACCTTGAAGGGGCTGTTCTCTATGTGCTGGTTGCACAGCATCACCGACACCAGGTGCTCGCCCTCCAGCTGGGGCCGGTAGCTCACCACGTACGTCCCATTCTGCTGATCGCTCACTTCTGCACCGAACAGGTTTCCATCAGGGCCCAGGACCACAGCCGACATCAGGTCGCCGCCCGAGAGGCGGGGCTCACCATCGTGGTCATAGCCCATGACGGTGAAGGAGGCCACCTTACCCTGGAGGGCTCGCTTGATGCCGTCTCCAGTGGCCTTGGTGAGCGGGGCAAAGGACCCGCTGCTGACAAAGCCAAAAGACTTGAGGGCAAGGTACAGGGCCTGGTCAGGGGGTGTGAACATGACTCGGTCGTCCTCTTGGGGCTGCAGGAGGCTCCGGATGGTCTTGAGCTCCTGCACCTGGGCCAGCATTCGGTCTCGGGCCAGCAGGACGTCCAGGGCGCGCCCCTCTTCCAGGACCTGCTGGACAGCGCTGATGGTGCTCTCCAGCTTGTTGAGGCTCTGGCGCAGCTTCTCTACCTGCAGGTACAGAGACTTGGCCTTCACCTGGCGGATCTTCTCCACCTGCAGAAGAAGGGAGAGAGGAAATGGGGACAGGAGCTGAAACCAAGCACAGACAGCAGGGTGAGAAGCCCGCACTGACATGTGGACTGGAGGCACCAAGCCTACGCTGTGTGGAAGTAGGAGATGATTTCCTCCATTCTCTTTTCTTTTGCACTCAAATCGCAATAGTCCCCTATCTTAGGCCAGTTGACCCAATGGCACCTGCCTCCAAGTAAGTCAATTCCCGTGGTTTGCCAGGACCACGGAGCTGAGAGCTACAAGGGCCATTATGACATAAGGACCAACTTTTCTGAGGTCTGGATTGAAAAATAAACACATTTTATTGTTTGTTTGTGTGTGTGTGTGTGCATTGAGTGCATGTGCCCACAGAGGCCAGAGGTGCTGGATCTCAGGGAACTGAAGATTCCAGCCCTGTGGAAGAGCCATAAATGCTTTTAGCGTGCTTTCTACACTTACACACACTCTCAGTCTTACTACTTTGTTTCATTGTTATGTTTGGGAGGGGGTTCTGGGTGTTGGGTCTAAAATCATGTAGACTTGGTTAGCCTGAAACTCACCATGTAAAAAAAAAAAACAGGCTGGACTTGAACTCACTGGAATCCACCTGCTCTGAGCTCCTCCACACAGCACCTGACTGGTCTGAATGGTCAGTTTGATCAAAACCACAATTACCTGGACAGGCAGTCTCAGGAGAGATTGCCTAAACAATGCTAGCCTAGCCTCATGGGCTTGTCTGTGAGGGGGCTTTCCGAACTGGGTTAAATGAGGAGAGGACTCACCCTGAGCACACACCCTGGGTGTGATTCGGACCAAGACTCCATGCTGCTTTGACTTCTGCACAACACTGGACTAGATTAACTCTCTCTTGGCCAGGGATTTTACTGTACCTACAGAAATCACCCTGGGACAATGGGCTACACAAGACCCTACCTCAGTATAACAACAACAAACAAGCCAATAAGATGGATGAGATGGAGGTGCCCTGCAGGGGGCTGAAGGTCATTCAAGGGGGTTGGCTGCAGTTTATTAGTTGTACTCAAAGAAAAAGAAATTAGATTCAGGGATCTCAATCTCTCTACCCTCTAGCCCTCCTTCTATCTAGTGATAGGGGGTAAAACAGGGGGACTCAAGGACAGGATGAAGAACCTACGAAGTACCAAAGACTAGCTCCAAAGAAGAAACAACAATCAGATTCAAGGATCTCTCTCTCTCTCCCTCCTCTCCTATCTAGTGTTAGGGGGTGATGGCAAGGAGGATAAAGGGGGGGGGCTCATAAAGTAGCAAAGACTGGCTACAAGGGAAGTCTTTTAAAATAAATTCATTTTAAGGATATTTTTGGGAACGAAGATGCAATCCCTACCACAGTACATCAAAACAAGCTACCCTAGGAGGCATCTTTGGGGAGAGGGTGTTTGTTTTGAGACACAGCTTCTCTGTGTACCCTTGGCTGTCCTGAACTACCTTTGGGGGGGGGGGGTGTAGGTACAGGATTTCTCTGTGTTAAGAGTCCAGGCTGGCCTTGAACTCACTTTGTAAACCATACTGGCCTCAAACTCACAGAGATCCACCTGCTTCTGCCCTCCAAGTGCTGGGACTTAAGGCATGCAAAAAACTATGCACGGCTTTTTTTGTTGTCTTTCGAGACAGGGTTTCAGGAGGCCTCTTACAAATCAACTTTGCAACACGTTACACCTCCACCGTAACATCTGGGTTCAGAAGGGCCAAAGAGTCGGGCTGAGTACCAGCCTCTAGGGAGCCATGGCTGGCCTGTTTTTCCGGGGGTGGGGGGTGGTGGGGGGAGGGTGAAACACAGGAAAGCTAAGGTGCTGATGTCTGCCCGGGCAGTGGGAGTCTCCCAGCTGATTTTTATATGACTGCCCACCAATGTGCTGGGCACTCTTCCCTGCCTTCAACACAAGAAAGGAAACACACACCCTCCTCCCAGTGGAGGCTTTTCACATGGGGTCAAGAAGTACAGCCAGCCAGGACACCCAACATAAGGAGTGTTTCCTACCCAGCCCTCTGCTAACAGGAGTTCCAATTGGCTCCCTCTTGGTTGCCTCCTTTCTAGGGTGAGCAGAGAACCTTCCCAGCTACCTGGGCACTACTCAAAGGGTCTCCTGTTGCTTTGCTACCTGAGTGACACCCAGCATTCCGGGGACCCTCTCACCCCTAAACTTTCTGGAAGATTACCAACTGTTTCTAAACTTGGAGCTTGGGCCTCAGATCTTGAGATGAGGCTAGAGTTCGGTGCAGGCCAGGCCTGGGGATGCCAGCTGGGGAGGGAGGGGAAGGAGATGTGCATCCCATTACCTTCCACAACAGCTCGCACTCACGCTCCTCCAGAGCCTTCTTGTGGCGGGCTGTCACGGCCTTGACCTCTGACTGGACCACCTTCGCCTTCATCTCCACCTGTTCTGCCACAGTCTGTGCCTGCTCGATGCTCAGCTGGAAAAGCAAGCAGAACCTTGAGCTTTAGGAAGGGACCTCACTTAATACCTATGTTCTTACTTATAGCTCCCAACAGACCTGCAGGGCTGGTGCTTAGACCAACATCGTAGGCACCTACTGCGGTGTGATTGAGCTGAGCTGGCAAGAGCTGAGTCACTGTGTCTTGTAAGAGGCAGCTCCGGTGAGTATCAGACTATTAAGAGATAGTCTGGCAAAAGGGTAGCCAGCATGGTTGGCTTTGTGCTCAAGACTGGGAATGGGTGCCAGTTGTAAAGTCTCCGTCTCTGGGCTTGCTACAGAATTCCTGGACAAACTCCCCCACACCTGAAGGAAATCCTGCAGGCCAGGCAGGCCCTCTTGGCAGAGAGGGGAGAAGAACTGCACAGGTTGGCAGTGGTTTCTCCACTACGTTTGCATCCACCGTCAGCCATCTCCCCTAGGCCAACATGAACCAACACAATGTGCACTCTGGGAGTATCACCTCGTCTAACCTAAGAAAGCCATCTATCACGCCCTGCAGCCAGGGGCCCTATGTCTTACAGTACCAGCCCCATCAGCCAGCTCAATCAGACATATTGTTCATAAAAAATTAATTTGGACAGAAGGCCTGGTGTGTTCGTTAATATTATATGAAGTGTCTCAAAAAAAGTGGCAAGGATTTCTTTGAGACACTGAGGAACCAAATCAGGATTTTGACCCAACTGTCAGAGGAACCCACTTTACAGCAGATCCAACCAGGTGGGTACAGAAAACATAAGGCACAGCGCCAAACTGATAGGAAGCAGTCAGTGACAGACACCTGTTTGCGCAGATGGCTCCCAGGAGAAGACATGGGAAGTGGTACAACCCAACTGTTAGGTCTTCAGCAACTCAGGCTGGTGAGCTGACCCAGGTTCAAATCCCAGCTCCCACAACTAACCCTGGTCACAAGGCTATTAACGTGAGAGAAACCCAAGAGAACGCTCTCAGAGCCAAGCACCAGCCAGAGCCAAACATGGCTTAATTCAGGGTTCCGCACTTGGCTGATAAATGAGATGTGTAAGAAACGGGTCTGTGGACCATGCTTTTCCTTCTTAATTACTCATTTACCTATTACACCTGTGCGCGCGCACATGCCTGCACCGGGGTGCACGTGTGGAGACCTAAGGATACCTTGTAGACGCCAACCTCTCGCGCAGCCACCACTGTGACCCAGAATTCTCATCCTCTGAAACAAACTCAGCAGGCACCCTGCACCCCATTTTGCCCACAGAAACAGTCTATGGTGCTCGGGTCTACCCATTGCAGCTGCTTATCCAAAGGACACATGGCCTGCAGTCCCTTTTACAGACACTCTTCCATGCCAGGGAGTCCGGCACCTCCTGCTTGTTCTGTCAAGCATGACTGGGGCTCCCGCGTGCATATTTCATGACTTATTTCATGACTGAGTATTCTGCCTGAATGTGTGTATTATGAGTCATGTGTATGCCCAATGCTGGCAAAGGGTCAGAAGAGGGCATCAGATCCCCTAGAACTAGAGTTATAGATGAACCACATGGACTCAAGGATTGAACCTGAGTCCTCTGCAAAAGCAACAAGCGCTCTTAACCACTCAGCCCCTCCAGCCCCTCCATCTTAGTTTTCTTAAGGATTTGGTTTTATTGTTTTAAGCAGCATACACCAAGAGCTTCCCTAGCCAGATGTCATGGCCCACACTTTAATCCCTAGAAGGTGAGGGGGCAAAGGTGGACCTCTGAGTTCTAGAGTTCTAGGAGAGCCAAGGGCTACATCTAGACCCTGTCTCAACAAAACCAAATATAGATACAGTAAGTAAATCAAGCGGCAAGTATAAAAATTAATGAGCAATGACCCTCTTTTCAGATGGATCACTAACACCCACAGAGCCAACTACAAGCTGCAGGGCTAAGTTTTATTTCTCGTTCAAGACAGGGCAGGGCCTCTCTGTGTAGCCCTGGCTGTCCTGGAACAATAATTAGTAATGTGATAATCCTACAGCCCACCACATGAAACATAGCTAACAATCACTTGCAACTCCAGTTCCAGGGTACAATGCTGCCATCTGCTTCATCTGCTGGGCACTGGGCACTCATGTGGTATATTAGCTTTGCAGGCCAAACACCCACAAATATAGTAATGTTTGTAATTTTAAATAAACCAGCCATGTGCAGTTGCGCACACCTATAACCCCAGCACTTGGAGAGGCAGACACAGGCATCTCTCTGTGAGTTCCAGGCCAGCCTGGTCTACAAAGCAAGTCCTGGACAGCAAAGGCTACACAGAGAAACCCTATTGGGGAGACACACACACCTACCTATGTTCAATGGGTAAGGACCCACATGGTGAAAGAAGAGAACAGAATCCTACAAGATGTTCTGACAACCATATATCAACAAAATATTATACCCCCACAGGAAAAAAAAGAGAGAGAAAGACAAAGACAAAGGAAATGACGTAACGCCAGTTCCCTTTGAAATCTTCAACGCACTGGAAGGACCCTCATGCTGCTGGGATCTAGGGGTTCACTTTTACAGGAATGTATACAGGGCTTAATATATATCTATAATATATATAAACTATATATAATATGTATTCTATACATTCCTATTCAAGGGCTTGCGAGTGAGACTCAAGGCAGGCTGCACGCTCAGTGGTAACTCGGGAGCACTGAATGGCAGTCAGAGTAACTTAATCGGAGAAAAACAGATGGTGCACACCTTTATTCCCAGCGTTCAGATCTTAGTTTGAGGGCAGCCTGGTCCACAGAGTGAGTTCCAGGACAGGCAAGGCTACAGAGAAACCCTGTCTCAAAACAAACAACCAACAACAAAATACAGCACAAAAACAAAACAAACACATTTTAAAATCCAGATGCTTGTGGGAAATAATCCCCACTATTCAAGCACACCACCGAATTCTAAAAGTCAGTGTCAGACAGGATGGCTGGTAAGAAATGCCCTCAAAGGGAGGCCGACCAGGCTTCTTACACAAGATGAAATCCTGGCTGTGAGTCCTGGGGTCTGGCAGCAACACAATCACAGAAACTCGATCATTGACTGTGTCGGAGACTCCGACAGTGAGCAAGTACTGAATCTTTCTACGCTTTGATTATTCACACCTCCAAGATAAGGAAGTACACCCGTATGCATATAGATCAACATTGGCTTCCTGGGTAGCTCAGAAAAATCTTCTTCTAAACAAAGCTGGAAGGCTGAGTGCGACTCACTAGAGAAGCTGAACACTAGGGACCCTTCCCCTCTCGGCAGAAGAGGGGCTGCACACCCTCGGTCCCGGGGCTGCAAAGCAGGGCTCGGAGCCTCCCAGAGGCCAGCCCGGGCTACAGAAGCTGTGTGACGACACCCTGAATGTTCAAAGCCGGGGAAGTTTGCTGTAGAGATCAAAGTGGGTGGCAGGAGCTGGTAGGGGGGAACCAAACCTCCCACCCTACACCAGTCAGTACCGGACTAAGAAACCCGACTGTAAAACTCAGCCATACTCAGACAGCAGCGCAAATTCTGTAAGGAGGAACAGAATGCCATTAAGGGACCTTTAGAAATATAAATTAACTGGGCTAGAGAGATGGCTCTGCGGTTAATAGGACGGACCACTCTTCTAGAGGACCCAGGTTCAATCCCCAGCACACACATGTAACCTCAAGACCTGGTACCCTCACACAGACATACATGCAAGCAAAACACCATGCTCATAAAGTAAAAATAAACAAATTACTTAAATACATATTTAACCAAGGGCACCAATTCTATATAGTATTTTCAAAAGATACTGATTCAGCCTCTCCTTCCTCTTATATTAGAAATGGCAGCTATCCTCTGGGTAAATTTTTATAAAGATTTATTTACGTGTATGTATGTACGTGCATGTGTATGCAGATATTCATGAAGGCCAAAAAGGGGGCACCAAATAGAGATGCAAAGAGCTGTCCAAAATCTAAACCTCAGTCCTCTGATTTAGGCCTGTCGTCCCACCCCTACCAGACAGGGTTTCTCTGAGTAGCCTTGGCTGTCCTGAAGCTCACTTTGTAGACCAGCTTGGCCTCAAACTCAAGAGATCCATCGACCTCGGCCTCCTGAGCACTGGGAGTGTCCCGCTGGCACCCGGCTTCCTTCCTGTTTTGGGCCATTTTATTCATGAGCTTGTATGCGTATCTCACGCTTGCAGTGGCGCAGACCAGAGGGAGGTGGGTCCCCTGGAACTCCGTGTGCCACCCTACCCTCTGCGAGCAGCAGGCACCGTCAGCTGGTGGCTTTTAAATGTCTGGTGTCGTGTGAGTGGACCCTCACCCCATTAGGGACCCAGCGGCTTACCCATCCTTTCCAGGGCTCAGGGACCAAAGGATACTTATACACTCAACGTGCAAATTTAAACATTTCTCCTGGAAAAACAAAAAGGCATGGCCACGCACACTGGCACACGCCTAAGCCCCTGGCACTCAGGAGCACTGAGGCCAACTGTTCGGCAACTCAGAGCTCTGGTCCTACCCCAGCCCAGGTGCAAACTTTCATGTGCCGTGAAACCAGGCCACACCCACTCTCCGTCCTTGGGGACAATCACTCTCAGTGGTTCACATGGCAGTTAGGCATCATGGGCAAGTCAGCTGACCTCACCTTCTACCTTGGCTTCCCTCTTCCGGTCTATGCTGGCATCTCAGGGAAGAGGTATGCAGAACACAATTACAGAACACACACATGTGCACACACAATCTCTGCAGTGGTGTCTCCCTTAGCTTAGATGCCTCTAACCCAATGCAGGCACTCACCTGCCACCCTGCTCCTCTAACCCAGCACGCCACACGATCTCCAGATCAACACTGGACACTGACCACCAACGAACAGCCCCCATGGTCTATGCTTGAGTGTTCTTCTGAGACAGTCGAGCAAGACACAGAATCTCCTGGCCTCCACTCTTTTCTTCACTAAAAGCTCCATCTTCTACGTATGCGAGAGTTCACCGTTTTAACCACTCACTTTAGGCCAACAACAAACTTCTAAGTCTTTTATATCTCACTGTTTTCTTGCTCGTGCGCATATGTACCTCATGAGGTGTCAGACCCGTGGAGCTGGTGTTATGGGTGGTTGTGAGCTGCCCTGTGGGTACTGCAAAAGCCTGGGTTTAACGGACAAGCCATCTCTGCAGGGCCCCTCCATCAACTCCTGAGAAGACATTTCTTTCCCCTGGGTGAATGAGCCCACAAAGCACAAAGAATGTACTGCATAAACCAGGCTGTGTTGGTACAAGCCTTTAATCCCAGCCCTCAGGAGGCAGAGGAAGAGGCAGGCAGCTCTCTGTGAGCTTGAAGCCAGCCTGGTCTACAGAGCAGCCAGGGCTACACACAGAGAAACCCTGTCATAAAAACAATAAAAACGAAACAAACAAACCCCACCCCATCCCCTGGCCTGCCTGGGTGCTCAGTCTCCATGCAGAGAAAGGAGGGCTAGACTCAGTAGCGCCCACCTTTAAGCCCAGGAGAGCTAGGAGGACCTCTGTGAATATGAGGCCTGCCTAGTCTGTAAGTCAAGTTCCAGAACAGTCAATAGAAAAGTCCTGTCTCAATTTAAAAACAAAATGCCAAGGGCAACAAGAGGACATTTAAGATCTTACAGAGGCCTAGAGGGTGGGAGAGGTTTCAGCAGCCCTCTGAGCCCCTCTTAGCTGCGTCAGACACAGTGGCCAGAAACACCGTATCCAGGAGACAGGGAGAAACAGTTCCTCGGGAATCCTAACTGTAACAGCACAAAAGAAAACACTGGGCACAGTGTCTGTGAAGATACAGACCTGTCACCAGAGCAAACAATGGAGATATAGTAACTTAAGAAGCACCCAGGGGCACTACACAAGCCTTTGTTTTTGTGTGTTGAGGTGGGGCCTCATGTGGCCAAGGCTTGCCTGGAATTCCAGAGTTCCAGGTCAAAGGACAGCAGGCCCCTCAGCCATTCAGGCATTTAAAAAGACAGCTGGAAAGTGAACTCACTGCGAAAGAGCACTGGCTACTGCAGAGAAGCCAGGTTTGGATCCCGGTGCCTATATAGCAAAGTCAACCACCTCTAACTCCTAGTTATAGGGGACACACACATAGACAAACACACACACGAAATAAAATAAAACCTTTTCAAAAATAAATGGATAAAGTACCAATCTTGGTGGCAGGATCTGACACTCCAGAGGTGTTCTTTTTTTTCTTTTTTTAAAAGATATTCTATGTATGAGTACTCTATCTACATGTAGAGCTTCGTGCCTGAGGGCACCAGGTCACATTAAAGATGGTCATGAGCCAACATGCGGTTGCTGGGAATTGAACTCAGGACCTTTGGAAGACCAGCCAGTGCTCTTAACCTCTGAGCCATATTCTTTAACCTATATTTGAACATCAGGTGGAGGTGGGGGAGCATGGAAAATTCTAAGTAATCAGAAAAGACCACTCCCATGTCACACACACAAAACTGATGGCTACTGAGAAATGTATTCAATAAAACTCGAAAACTAGGCTGGGCATGGCAGCACACATCTGTAACCACCACGCAGAAGGGTGAGGGAACACAACACCCTGCTAAATAACACGGTGCTTTTAATTCTGTTGCAGCACCCCCCTTCCAAAGATGACTTCAAAAAACTTTAACATGGAGTATTTCAAAATACAAATACCAAACTTCCTCAAGCTTCCTCTATGAATTTCTTGTCTTTTGAACTCACAGTGTAATTCACGGGGGGGGGGGGGGGATGTCAAGTCTCTCTAGTCCATGGCCCCAGGAGTGCAATCTGCCTACCCATCTTTCTTCGCCCTCTAGAATGCGGCGAAGGGTTGAGGAAGGGTTGAGGCAGTGAGGTAGGTAACAGACCTGGAGAGCTTGGCGGCCCTGCTGGGCATCGGCCAGCAGCTGGATGGTGAGTGCCCGTGAGTCCTGCAGGGCGTCCTGGAGGTAGGCGAAGCTGTGGCCTCCATGGCGGCCGAGTGTGCACTCTCTGCAGATGGGAACAGAGCAGGTGTCGCAGTACAGATGCAGTACCTGAGGACCAGAGAGACAGGTGTGAACAGAGGGGAGACAGCACAGCCCCATCCTGAGGTCCTACATTCCAGAGCTGGTCCTCCAAACAATGTCTACCCCTCCGTCACCAAGACAGCAAGACTGTCACAGGTGAGGCTCGCTGTCCTTCCCCAAACCTGATGCCCCAAACCAGGGGGAAACCCCACCCGGGTGCCATATCCCTCTCCAGCTATGACTCAGAGATGCCACTAAGTCAGGGATCACACAGGCTGGTCCCACTGGCATAAGGGTAGAGGAGTTCCCTGGGTCTCGACGGATTGGTGGTCGGAATGACAGGATGAAGTTTTCTGCAGCGGCTCTGCATGCAAGGCACGGTCAAGAAGCAGTACAGGCACACCCCACCCAGCCCTCACTCAGCCAGGGTGGCCAGCACTGTTCTGTCTGCCGGCACTCCAGCCAGCTAACCAGAGGAAGCCCGTGGGGGTAAAGCCAGAAGCTAACAGTCAAGTCAGCCTGCGCCTTCGCTTTCTTCTCTCTGCCAAACTGTTCCAAGCAAGGAGTTGTAACTGGGAGGCAGCCAGGCCAGGGAACGGCTTCTCTAGGAGATCGTGGCGGGGAGAGAGGAGGGCCGGAAAAGGGTTCTCAGGAGAGAGGACATGGAAACCAGTCATTCTCCTCCTCCATAAACGTCTTCTAGATGGATTTCAAGAGCAGCTGAGGGGGGTGTGGGGCCGACACACGACATGGAATCGATGTATAAGCTGGATTCTCTGCTGCACGCAGCAGCACACTTAAATGCCCTCGTGAAGACAGGAGGTGGTGTGGGTGCTCAAGACCACACAGCAGGGGCATGCCAAGCTAAGTGCAGGGCTGGCTACCCACCCAAGACAAAACACTACATCAGTGTTGGACACAGTAGCCAGCAAAGGCTGGAGGAAGGCCCCTCTCCGGGGGAGGGTGCTAGAGGGTAGTAACTTAGGTGTAGGTCCTCTGAGCGGAAATGAGAAAGAGCTGCCGTGAAGAGGCTGCTGTTTCCCACAACCATTTGCCACCCACAGGTGTTCAGTGAGGTGAAATGTGCTGCAACACTGGATTTAACGAAGGAAGTGGGTAAGTCATCTTGCATCCAGGGAAAAGGATTTTTTAAAAGATTTCTTTACCGATTATGTATACAATGTTCTGCCTGCATGTACACCTGCACAGAAGAGGGCACCCAGTCTCAGCATAGATGGTTATAAGCCACCGTGTGGTTGATGGGAGTTGAACTCAGGACCTTTGGAAGTACAGCCAACGCTCCAGCCCCTACAATAGTCTTCTTGATCTCACAGAGAAATGAATCAGGTATCTTCTCTGGAGTCTGCACACGGAGATGAGACCAACAAGTTTGTGACCGTGTGACCAGTTCTGATCATGTTTTAACCAGCACAGTAGACCAAAGCCAGGCAGCACTAGTTCTACCTTCCAGACCAATCACTTCTTATGCAAGTCTACCCTTAAGACATGACCTGGTCTGCTAACCCCAAGAGAATTCCAAATGACCAGACAAAAGGATGCTGAGCTGAATGAATCCAGAGCAAGTCTCAACTGGTGCAAAAGCAATGACTGGGCCTGGCACTCCCTCCCCTGAGCTCCACCCACACCCAGACACCCATCGGCCAAGGGAAGAAAGCCATCTCTGCCCTTCTTAAGTGAAGTGTGAAAACCTCCCACCAGAAGGTGTCTAAGCTAAGCAGCTCTGGGGTAGCTCTGCGGACTTACCGTGCTTTCTCCAGATGTGAGAGAAAGCAAACAGCACACCTCGGGCCTTGAGCCAGGGCCACCTGCCCAGCGGCTTCCTCTGACTGGCTTGAGCTTCCCTCTTATCAGGAAAACAAATGCGGTCTCTGACTAGGACCCCCAGGAGACCCTTTCCAACCTTCAAAATCCCAAGAACCAGCCTGTCTGGGGCTGGACAACAAGATGCAAATTCCAGGCTGAGATAAGAAACTGGGCTCCAGGGTGCGACGGCCCCTGTTGGGACTGTTAAGAGACTACCGGGCTTTTAGGCCTGCATGATGCCAGGCGTAGAAGATGCCCTGAGGCCTCCAGGAAGGACTCTACAAATACGGGAAAGAAATCCTGGCCAGAACAGGCGGTGGTGTCAGGAGAGCAGAGCCCAAATGCTTCCAAAATGAGTCAAAGAGAGTCCCACATGAAACATGGCCTGGAATTACATCGTCGCGGATGGGAGCAGATCCAGATACCTTGCGGATGTGGACAGGCTGGGGTTAGGGGTTAGAAGGCGCAGTGGCACCCAAGTGGCTGATAACAGAACATACAGATGCACAGAGCAGCCGCCACATGCTTAGAACTAAGCAACTACAGTTTTTGAAATGCATGGGCTTTTTTTTTAATTTACATTTTTTAATTAAAATTTAAGATAATGCCATTTTAGAGTTGCAGAACTATAAAAATAAGATTTTAAAGCCTTCTGGTTATGACTGGGAGTTCTATTTTAAGTATTCCAGTTATCTACCTGCTGTTTCTCAGAGCGGGGAGGCAGAATTTTAGAACTGCAGACACGAAATCAAATGGGTGAGAAAGAGCGCTGCCGAACTCTTTGCAAGGGCTGGATGATTCCCTCGAAGGACTAACCGGGGGCCGGTTAAGGTGCGGAGCAGGATCCCACATGGTGAAGAGCAGACTACCAAATTTAATCCTGCTATCCACACAGACTGTCCCCAAAATAAATAGATGCCATTTAGAAAACATACGGGGGCTGAGAGCCTTGAGGCCAATCTTTTAAGAACAAGGACTGTGCTAGGCAGAGGAGCCTATGGCCCCCAAATTGGCGACCACCAAAAGGGAGCAGGAAGAAAAGGGGTGGAGTGCGCTGGTGGCAGAAATTCCAGGGCCCACGATCCGCCTGTTTGGGGATACCCGGGCAGATGCATGGACACGCCCCCTCGGGCCTGGCGACAATCTGGCTGCTCTAGCTAAATGGAGCTGGCCTGACCTCTGACCCTCCAAGTGACCACCCCCTTCCCTGCCCCCAGCTTCAGAACGTCCCACCCCTCTCGGCCTTCCTCTCCCAAAATTTCTAAAATACCAAGCGGAGACAAAGACCTAGGAATGTGGGCCCAGCAGGAAAGGAACAGGGGGGTGGGGAAGACTAAGAAAAATAAATAAATAACAACAGAAGCTTGGCAGGCTGGCCACCCTACCTACTGAAATAAAATGTTCCGTCGGTGAGCGAGATGCAGTGTGTGGGTCCACTTTTTTTTTTCTTTTTTTCTTTTTGGTGAGGCCCTCCATCCAGCGCCGCCCGGGACACACACATCCAGGGAAATGTTCGGGGGTGGGGGGACACAGGCAATGGTTCTAAGCAGTGACCCACAGCAATGAGGACTGTTAGGGGGGGAGGGGCAGGCATGGCTGCCACGTGGTTCCGAGTTTGTCAAACCGCCTCAGCTGAAGCGTGTTATTTGTTTTTAAATTTCTTAACTTCATTTATTTATTTAACTCTTGGTCTCTCACAAAGGAGAGCCTCAAACATACACTGGCCAGTGACCACCTCCTGTTCCTGAAGTGTGATAAGGGAGCCCAATCCTCCTACCTTCCTCTGTGGGTTGCACACGGACCAACGCCATGAAAAACATCAGCTAAAGAACATCAAACCCAAGCTTCGCGGCTGGGCTGGGGCAATGTGGTGGGTAAGGGTGCTTGCTGTTGCCAACAGGGCGTTTCTGAGCTCGGGGACCCAGCTACTCCAGCAAGTTAAGTTGTCTCCTGACCTCTGCGCTGGTGCACAAATACAAATATGCTTACAAAAAGCAAAGCTGGCGGGAAAGTTATTGGGCCAGCAAGCCCTCAGCAGGAGCCATAGGCCTGCGACCCCACAACTGGGGGAGCTTGGGAGAGGGAGGGAAACCATGCACACCACTAACATTCTCTGGCAGAAAGAGAAGGGCATTTCTTTCTTTCTTTTTTAAAGATGTAATGTTGCCAGGAGTGGGCAGGCGTTAGTCCCTGCACTTGGGAGAGACAAAAGCAGGAAGACCTCAGTTTGAGGCCAGTGTCATCTGCATAGCAAGTTCCTTGGATAGAGAGACCCTGTCTCAGAAATCAGAATCAGTAAATAATGTAGCACTTACTCAACACCACTAACAACTAGTACCATGTGCCTTATGGTGGTTTGGGCCTTTTTTTTTAATGTGTATGGTATTTTTACCTGCAGCAGCCTCAAACGCCAGGAGAGGGCGTCAGTTTTCTCAAAGGGCAGCTAGTACCCTTAAAGCTGAGCCGTCCCTCCAGCCCAGCTTTGTTTGTTATTGTGTTTATTGAGGCAGAGTTTTCATGTAGCCTAGGCAGACGCTGTGAGTTCTGGATCCAATTGCATCTACCTCCCCCGTGGAAGTGCCTTGTCCTCTTAACCCCGGTTCAGAGCTTAGGGTAGCATGTGCCCAGGGCTGTCCAGACACTCAGCATCAGGCTGGGGCAAGGTGAGCCCTACAGCTGGAAACCAGCACTGGCAATGCACTGAGGCCAAACCCTCTTTCTTTCCTTTTTGTTTTTGATTTTCAAAACAGTGTTTTCTCTGTGTAGCCCAGATGTCTGTCCTAGAATTCACATTGTGCCAGAGGCCAGCCTCAATCTCAAGAGATCCACCTGCCTCTGCTCCCCAAAGTGCTGGGATTACGGGCGTGCATCACTGCCGGCTCCGGTCTGCTGCATCCTGTATTCTAAGTATGGAGTGGTTGGTACAGCGCTGAGAGTGGAGGCGGGCTGTGCTTCTGCTGGACAAGGCCCCTCCCGCAGTCCTACAGCCCCAACTCAGATCAGAAAGATCTGCCAGGTTTTTTCTGGTTGAAACAGCCTCACACCGTAACACTGTAGTCAAGGTGAGCCTGCATCATCATCCTGCTTCAGTCTCCCAAGACTACTGGCAAATATCCTGCCTGGGCCATCACTACATCTTCCAGAATGTTCTGAGACGGAGAGACCGATGGCTCAGTGTTTAAAATTGAAGCGTGTACTGCTCTTCCCAAGGACCCAGCAAATGTGTTTATTTTTGGGTTGGAGGTGACACAGGGATCTCTATGTACTTCTGGAACTTATGTACATCAGGCTATCCTAAAACCCACAGGGGTGCTGGGATTTGCCGCCCTGCCAAGACCCACATAACCCACAAATTGTACGTGGACTTCTACATGCCTGTTGTCTGCTGTGGCACATGCTTCGCCCCGCCCACCCCCTGCACGCAGGCGACTTAAATATTAAAACAAGCCTAGGAGTGTAGTCCCTGACTGTCATGCACACACACAGGGAGGCAGGAGGATCTGGGACATCCTCATCTACTCCTCAAATTCCAGGCCAGCCTGGGGTACTTTGTCTCAAAAACAAACTGTACAAACATGGCCACTTTGGGTACTTCCAGTAGTTGGAAGACACAGAGGCAAGTTGAGACTCAGCCTGGTCTACATAACGAGTTCTCAAGCAGCCAGATCACACGGTGAGGGCCCTGTCTCAAAAAATAAAAACCTGTACCTAAAACCTCTGTATCCGCTATAGAGTATATGGAGAGGAAACAAGCTACCGGATGAGTCAAGTACAAAGATGACTCCAATAACCATTCCTCTTCATGGAGAGAGAAACTGCAATCCAAAGAGGGTGGAAAACAAGAGAAACAAGTGTGGGTGAAAACAGGGCAGAGGGCTGGAACTTGGAGATTCGGGGAGCCTGCGCATGCCTCCGTGTGGGAGTGGTGGTCACAAGTATGACTGTCCCCAACACCAGCTCCGGCATACCCAATGCCCTTTCTGACCCCAGCAGACACCAGGAACACACGTGGCATACAGACATACACACATGCAAGCAAAATACTCGTTCACATTAAAAATAAATCAATCTAAAAAATTAGTTAACAAACCCCCCAAAACCTCAAACTGTATACTTACACAGAAATACCAGGGAGACATCCAACAACCCTGCTGATGGGCGAGGCTCAGAACCAGACTCCTACTAGAGCTCCCATAAATGAGTTAGCTCTGGTGGCTCCACATGATCGGCTGCCAGTCTTTCCACAGTCTCCCACTAACTACTACTTCCCCTTTCCCCGACTCTAAATGCTATCTGAAGTTCTCTCCCAGGAGGCAAGCAAGGACCAACCTCCCTGGAGGTTTGGGAGGAGGGAAAAATTAGAATCTAAAGTCCGATTTACAGCACCCCTGACCAGGGGTCACGCAAAGCCTATGAAATCATTAGTGTCCCAGCTGCCACCCGGCACGCACCTGACCTCTGGTGTTCTAATGAGCAGCTTCCCAGCCAGAAATCAGAGAGATCTGTCCAAACACAGAGATCACTGCTCATGTAAATTATAGATTTTTCAAGCCAGACCCAACTAAGAAGATGAGTGTTTGAGAGTCCCAGTTCCAGTAGCCCCTGAGGCTGCAGAAGCGGGGTGCACTCTTAGTCAAAGGCGAGAACAGAGCCTTGGGGACTTGACTTCAGAGCGGGGTGGGGCTCAATAGGTGGCCTGGACTCAGCCTCCTCCCTATCCTAACAGGACTGTACACCTGAAACCCTTTCACCCCCTGATGTAGCCAAGCAGCCTTCATTCTTCTGCTTGTTTGGCGGGGGTCATGAAAAATGGGTGGTTTTGAAAGCAAAGGAAAACACACAAACTGGCCTAGAGGAGAAGAAAAACTCAGTTACCAGCAGACTATTAATAGGGCTTGGTATATATAACTGAGTTACACACACACATACCCCTTCTATTGGCCTCTATGAGCATGACACACACACAGGATGGGGCATTATTAACAAAGTTTTATAAATATTCAGAAAACTAGACAATCTCTTTCAAGGTCAACCTGGGCTACACAAGTCAGTCCCAGGCCATCCCATCCTACAGCAACCAAAATGTAACCAAATTATAACTGTCCTTTGTTTGCTGAGATAAGGCACTGTCTCACTTTAGCCCTGGTTGTCCTGTACCTCCTTACTGTGGACCGCCAAGCTGGCCTCAAACCTGTAGTGATCCTCCTGCCTCATCTTCCCAAGTGTTGGGATTACCAGTTTATCCCACCACTCCTGGCTTGTTTTTCCAGTTATTGGGAAAATAAAGATAAGGAAATACTTTAATGTCAGGTCTCAGGTGAGGGCCCGCTCAGTGCTCGGCCACAGGTGTGTGTAATGTTCAGATGAATGGCCTCCTCAAAGGACATGTGCTAATTAACATAACCGGGAAAGAGGCCACTTAAGGACCCCCTGCTCAGTCTCACAAGGGTGGTGACAGAGCCTCTCTCCTCTCCTGCCCCAGACACCACCACTGGGGGAGGGGGGAGGGGAGGGGAGGGTCACAGAGAGGAAGATAAAAGCTAAACTAGTAAACCAGGCAGTGCTGTTCACACCTTTAATCCCGGCAGAGACAGGGATCCCAGGAAGGCGGAGGCAGGCACATATCTGAGTTGGAGGCCAGCCTAGTCTAGAGAGTTCCAGGAAGGCCAGGGCTACACAGAGAGATCCTGTTGCAAGAAAATAAAAGGGGGTGGGTGGCGATTCAGTTCCTTAACCTAAGGCTTTGGGCTTCTGGGGGTCCCTGGAACCCCTGCATTTGGTCCTGTAT
This sequence comes from Pachyuromys duprasi, assembly GCA_028658305.1. Classification (NCBI taxonomy): domain Eukaryota; kingdom Metazoa; phylum Chordata; class Mammalia; order Rodentia; family Muridae; genus Pachyuromys; species Pachyuromys duprasi. Next base: position 8,396,171 of record CM053749.1, on the reverse strand, counting down.
TAGTAGGTGTTATTTCTATCAGGGCTGGCACAGACATGAGGAAAGAGGTCAAGAAACAAGGCCTGGAGGTACCGCTCAGCCTGACACAAAAAGCCCTCGGCTCAATCCCACCACAGTAAACTTGGTGGCAGCTTGAAAAGTGGTAAGCAGGAGAACCACAAGTTCAAGGCTAGCCTCAGCAACACAGGACCAGCCCGGACTACGAGACCCCGCCTTGAAACACATAGCTGACAGACCTGTGAGGCTGTGGGTGTAACTCACTCAAGTTGGAAGAGTTGACGTGTGCTGCAACGTGTTAAGGCTTGAAAAAGTGGCTGGGAGGGTGGGGGTGGGAACCACGAACCCTCCCTGTGCTGGGGCCAGAGAGTCAGGTCAATTGCTGGTGCTTGCTCACTTTGCACATACAAAGTCCTGGCTAGGTTTACGTGATCCCCAGTACCACACGCCTGTAATCCCAACACTCAGAAAGTGGAGGCAGGAGGATCAGAATCTAGGCCAGCCTGGGCTACAGGAGGACCCTGTTTGGGAAGGAGGTGCCCATGAGACCTTTTGGTCAGCATTCTCCAGCCTAAGTAGTTTGTACACCAACTGAAAAGAAGGACGATGAAAGATTCCACCCAGGGGCTGAGGCTGGAAGTGGAGTGCTGAATGACGCCTGACTCGGCCACGGGCCAACTTCCTTTGCAGGCCAGCAGCTGCCGCCTCCACGGAGGAACCACAGTGGCTGGCCCTTCCTGATGGCACTGTGAATTTCCTCACTGTGCAGTGCTCCATCCTGCCACACGTGTGCCCAAATCAGAGTCCAGCAAACCACCAACTAATCTCTCCCTGTGCAGAGGACAGAGGCCCAGTCATGGCCGTGGCATGCTCTAATTGGTGCCCGTGCTTCGCGCCCTGCCCGCCCCTGACTCAGCACCAGAGCTGAAAAGGACCTGCTCTTCGGAAGTGTGCCCTGAGATGCCACCCCAGCACACGAAGTCTTCTGAGGGCAGCCGGCCTCCCGAGGTCTGCTGGAGTCACACCCAGCAGGCTGTCTGCACAGCACTTCTGCAAACACTTCCAGTAACTAGGTGCCCTGTCGTCCACCTCAACTCCATTCCCTTCGTTTTGCAACCTCCCACTCACACAATCATCCCACCAAGGCCTCAGTCTCTGGGGCAACAGGTGTGAGGCACCCTGACCCACAGTTCCTTCTTAGCGCTTTTTACTCCTCTTAGAGTGTTGTGTATTGTTTGTGTCCTGAAATGTAAACGTGGCATGGGGGGAAGGGGTGGTCATTGTCAATTGCTTAAATGCAGCCCTGGAAACCATCTAGTAGTTCCATGCTCAATAAATAGTTGAACAGAGTTAAGGAAAAAACAAAACAAAACAGTTTTTAGTATAGCATGATTCAACTTAGTGGAATGGGCTGGCATCTTACCAGAGTAAAACTGTGACAGAAAAGAGGCAATCTCCCCCCCCCCCTTAACCTATCAGCAATTTGACATGGAATCTTCAGACAAGGTGAGTTTACTATTGGCAACTGAAAAGCACCCCTACAAACAACAAAAGGCAAGAGAAGGAAGAGGGGGCGTGACAGAAAAAGGACACACACAACTCAACTCCACTGGCTGCAGTGGAGGTACACACCTCTGATCCCAGCACTAAGGAGGCAGAGCCAGCCTGGTCTACAGCGTGAGTTCCAGGACAGCCAGACAGCAGAAACCCTGTCTCAAAAAACAACAAAAACCTAACTGGCTCACGAGAAGCATGGATCAAAATGTAGGCTGTTAGGGAACTCTAGCTTCCACTAGGGAAGGTGAATCCTCAGGCACTGAGTGCTTTCTAGTTCCCTCCCCTTGAAATGTGGGCGAGTCCTCACCATCTGCCAGGTCCCCAAGTGTAAGGGAAATGGCACACAGCTCAGGAAGAACAGGGCGTTAGGCCGGGCAAGTATGTGGGTGCCAGCGCCTCACTCCTTCTAGCCAGGCTGACCTGGATCCACTGTGGGCTGACTGGAGGACTCTGGGTGAAGTTCGAAAAGCACCCTGCGCTGGGGCCCTCCCTAGCTCTGAGTAGTAGTTCTAAGAGGCCTGGGGAATGAGGATACTCAAGGCTTCTTCTACACAGCTAACTCATTCCAACAAAATGGGGCGCAGCTTCCACCTTCGCTGCAGCCTTTGCAGGGCAGACAACAAAGCACCCAGGAAAAGCCAGCCTTCCCAATACCCAACTGCCAGCCATAGCTTCCCAGTCTAAGCAACATTTGGAACTGCTTTCTGTAAAACTAGTTTAGTAAAGTAGTAAAATAGGCAGGTCAGACTCGAGGCCAACACCAACACTTGCTCCTCACATGGCCTACATGCTTACTGCACCAAGAACTGAACCCAGGGCCAGGAGGATGCTCGTAGCGTTGGGCAGTGCCTTCCAGGGATGCAACTCTGGAATAAGAAAACTGGGGGGCGGGGTTGAGGCCAGGGCATTGGGTTGAACTAAGTTAATGCCCATAGCGCCCCCCTTTATAGTTTGGGGACTGGGTCTCAGTAAGTTACCAGGTGGTTGTCCTCAACCTCCATCCTCATCTCAGCATCCCTAACAGCTAGCATTACAGGCCTGAGCCCTGACAAGTCGCCATCTTGTTTCTTTCTTTTTTTTAAGGCCAGAAGAGGCTAGAGGTGGCGATGGTGACACCTTTAGTCCCAGCACTCAGGAAGCAGAGGCAGGTGGATTTTTTTTTTGAGGACAGCCTGATCTACAGTGTCACCTCATCGCAACACACAGTCTCCCTCTCTCACACACACAGTCTCTCTCCCTCTCTCTCACACCACCCCATCAACATACAGTCTCTCTCTCTTTCCTCTCAGACAGACAGAGGTTCTCTCACTCTCTAAGAGACTGGAGAGATAGCTCACTGGTTAAGAGCACTTGTTGCTCTCAGAGGACCCAGGTTTGGTTCCCAGCACCCATATGGCGGCTCAAAACTCTAGTTCCAGAGGATCCACTGCCCACTTCTGAGTCCTGGGGACAGCAGATGAATGTGATACCCATACAGAAACACAGGCAAAACAGTCATACACACAAACACAAGTAAATCTAAAACAGGAAGAATAATTCCGGATGTGAACACAGCACACTAAGGGAAACAAAAGCCTATGCGGTGACCCACACAATGTGACCCTAACCGAGGGGCGGGGGTGGGAGGTTGCCTCTTTTTATCAAACCTTAAGAACTCGAACAATTATGCAATGGGTTAGACTACCCCAAGCCCCCACATTTCCCAGGAAAACATGCAGAGAAATTTTAATAGGTTTTGGGGCACTCTGAGGGGGCCATTTATTCAAGCTGTCAGAGGCAGAAAGTTTGTTCCCGAATGAAGGTGAGTATGCGAGCGTGTGCTTGTGCAGACAGATGACTTTCTTGAGTTTTCCGTCCAGCTTTGCTCTAGCCACTGCCCTGCAGGTCGACTGCTGTCACTATCACTGTTCTACAGATGAGGAGTGAGCAAGCACTATTTAGTATGCTCAAGGACACAATTAGAAAGTGGCTCCAGGTCAGCGGGGAAGCCAGTAGGCTCCTGGCAGGCTGTAACATGACTCCCCTCCAGACCTATGTCAGGCTGCTGCAACCCAACCATTGCCACAACAGATGACTACCTCTTTGTTGAAGCCCGTTACATCACAGGCAGGTGGGGAGTAAGGCCTCTTGGCTAAACCAGGCCTGACATCAACAGCATTATCTCCATCCAGGGTGAGCTCTCTGGCCAGATGCTGCCATGCCTTGTCCTGTTCCCAAGTGCATGGCCCCTCTCTTATCACACTGCATTCTTAGCTGCTTGCAATCCTGTTCCCAATACCTGATTTCTCCACAACCCCCTCAAGGGTAAAACCCGGCAGCACAAAGAAACACAGGCACTGGAGAAAGCCAGCCCCCACCCTCCCTCTGGTCAGACACAAGGACACAACCCTCAGTCTTTTTCCAAGAGGTGCCCCAGATGCTCCAGACCAAGCCACGTCACTATCTTGCCCCAAAATCCAAAAGGCTATTGCCCCAGGGAATCTACGATCAATTTATGGTCCAGAGAAAGCAGAAGGCCTTGATGAAATAACTGGGTCCAAAATGGCAGCTGGTCCAGAAGAGGGCCTTTGTTCCTACCTCCTCCCTGGACAAAGAGTTCCAGGCACACTCTCCGACGAGCAATTTCAGGCTGGTGGCAAGGGAACAACAGAATGCTTGCTGACCCCACCAAGAAAGAATGCTCGGTAACAGGGGCTCGTCCTTTCCCTCTGCCTGAATGCACAGCCAGCCCCTGTTTTTGGCACACACACCCCCAATTGAGTTTTTCCTATGAATATACTTGGGTAGTGCTGAAGTCAAAGGGATATTGTATATTTTGACTTGTAGTTTATTTTAAATAGGTCCAGAATATTCTCTGCTCCCACTAATGACCAGCATAGCTCCTGTAAGAAAACAGAATGGCTCAGTCACACTCATAACTGGAGTCCTTCTCCTGGCTGGGCAGAGGCAGGCGGATCTCTGAGTTCCAGGACAGCCAGGGCTACCCAGAAAAACTGTCTTGAAAAACAAACAAACAAACAAAAAAACCACTGAGGTACCCCCAGATTATTCTGAGCCACGAAAGCTGACCTTCTGCTGGCAGGGCCCACCTTTAAATGTGTGCACAGCCCAGCCTGCAGTGGTGGTACAGGCTTTTAATCCCGACACCTGGGAGGCTGATCTCTTCAGGTTTGAGGGCAGCACGGCCTACACAGTGAGGTTCAAGAGAAAACCAGGCCAACAAACAAACCAATGAATACAATGCACAGAAATTTCTGATAATCCTGGAGCCTGACAACCCCTCAATCTTGTGTGCATAATTACCAATGTTCTCTGCTTTGGGTTATGCACAAATCTGAGATTCAGACCAGCCTGGAGCTAGAGACCCCTATCTTACTAAGGGCCTCACTACCTCCCACAGAAGGCCACCGGCTGGGGAGAAAAATCCATGGGCCAACCAGGGATACTTTATTTGCTAGGTCCTACCCGGACTCCTTCCTCTAATCCACTGGTCCTCAACCTTCCTACTGCTGACCCTTTAATGCAGTTCTTCATGGTGTGGTGATTCCCCACCATAACATTATTTGTCAATACTCCACAACTATGATTGTGCCACTGTTATGAATCATAATGTAAATATCTGTGTTTTCCAATGACCTTAGGTGACCCCTGTTAAAGAGTCATTTGACCCCCAAAGGAGTCACAACCCACAGACTGAGAAACGCTGCATAACCTTTCTGATCTGGTGGGGTGTGCTAGCAGTTAGGAAGCAGGAACACCAGGGCCAGCCTGGGCCATGTAAACGGTTCTCAAGTCTTAGGTGGGCTTATGCTTGCCGAGTTTAGAGTACAGTGAGAGGGTGCTTAGCATACTCAAGCCCCTGGTTCAATGACCAAAGAAAGCACACCCAGGCGTTAGAGGGAAAAAGTAGGCAGGCAAATCTGAGGCAAAACCAAAAATGTACAGGTCAGTGGTGGTACACGCCTTTAATCCCAGCACTCAGGAGGCAAAGCCAGGCAGATCTAATTTCGAGGCCAGCCTGGTCTACAGAATAGTCCTGTCTTGAAAAACAAAACCAAACAAAAAATGTGCTGAGGCCCCCATGGGATCTGCCTAGCGCTGACCCCACCTCAGTTCCCCGGTTCAGGCTCTACTTCCTCAGCCCAAGACCTTTTTTCCAACATTCTTAGCTTTGATGGGTGTGGTGGTGCACACCTTGAATCCCAGCACTTGGAGGCAGGCACACCTCTGTATTCAAGGCCAGCCTGGTCTACACAGTCTACAACAGCCAGAACTACATAGTGACTGTCTCAAAGCTCACAAAGGGTGGTGGGCAGGGGATGGAAAGACACCTGCCATCGGCACACAAACAACCTAAGGAAACTTCCAGACACTGTTGCCCAAACATTAGTATGAAAAAAAGGTCCAGTGCAGGAGAATAAAGAATCAGCAAGTGTGCCTGTCCAGCAACACAGCATCAGTGGTTGAGTCAGCTTTTGCTGCTGCGCGGGGCAAGGCCAGCTGACTGTTGGAGACAAGATAAGAGCTGGCAGGCCAGCCCCTGCAGAACTCCTTAGGCAGGATTCCTCTGACCCCAGAACAAGAGGGCAGGGGGGAACACGCCCAGGCCCAGGAGCACAGTTGGAGACAAGTGTCCTGTGTTTGCAGGACAGCAGAGGTATGAGCCCAGGAGAGGCGAGCACCCAAGCAGCAGCGAGCCGGGCACAGCACATTACTGGGTGTAGTGTTATGACTTAAAAAGAGAGCAGAGCTCCACGTGGAGGTGGAAAGAAGGCAGGTCCTAGGCAGACCTCAGCTGTGGGGTATCCATCTGTCCCAGGAGGAGGAAGAAGCTAAAGTGAATACAGAACAAAGCTCAGGGGCTGAGGGCACACTTGCCAAATGCATAAAAGGAGAAAATGGCTATAGCCTAGGTGCTCATTCTGAAGACACAAGTCTCCTGTGAGCATACTTAGTGTGAGCACATTCATAACCCTCATGAGGGGAACATCATTCACAAGATTAGCCATCGGCCTTGATAACCACCACCATCTTTTAAAAAAGGGCAGGGGCTGTTCTAGCCCAGGCTATCCCAGTATCATAGCAATACAGCCTCATACCAAGTGCCAAGATTACAGCAGGTATGAGGCACTGTGCCTAGCTCTCAGCCTTAATTTTATCTGTGCATATGTATGTATGTTTTCACTGTGTGTTTGTGCCTGTATGTGGGGGCCAGGTCAGTGTTTAGTGTCTCTCCCCTTGATTCCACACTGCCCTGTTTTTTGAGCCAGCGCTGGTTTCTCTGAGCCTGGACTGGCTCGACTGGGGATCTGCTGTCTCCACCCTACCCCCTCATATTCGTGTGCAGCTTTTATGTGAGCACTGGGGATCTGAACCTGGATCCCTCATGTTTCCATGACAAACACGTTCCCCAGCACCCCTTCCCCCATTTCTTCAAAAAGAAATTCCATCATTTGTTCTTGTTTTGAGACAGGGTTTCTCTGTGTACCTCCGATTCCTGGAACCCACTCTGTAAACCAAGCTGGCCTTGAACTCTGATACCCCCCTGCCTCTGCTTCCCTAACCCAGAGTGCTGAATTAAAGGAGTGTGCTACCACCGCCCAGCAGAAAAATTCATCATTTGTGACATAAAACTAGAGGCTGGATGGAGACCTGTGAAAAAGAGATGGACCATGTGTTGAAAAGCAAACATTGCATCTTATTCGCAATTCACTGCTGCAAGCGTCACTCGGTGGCTGACCATTTGCCTGGTGTGTGGAGGACCATTCAATCCCCAGCCCTGCAAACAGCACACCTGTAGACCAGGCTGCTGGCCTGGAATTTATGAGATCCTCCTGCCTCTGCCTCCCTGGGTGCTGGGATTACAGGAGTGCACCACAGCACCCGGCTTCAAAGTTTAATTTGTATTTTGTTTAATAATTTTTGAAAAAGCTGAGCACCAGGCAAAGCGGCTCAGCAGGCAGAAAGCCTCCTCGAAAGCCTGATGTGAGTGCAGGACTCCACAGCAAAAGGAGCGTCATGACCCCTGAAAGTTGTCCTTGCAACCCTAACACTTGTTCGTAGACACACACACATACAGTAAAGCATACTGCACCACACCGGTGACTTTAGTGAATGAACTGCTGTCTTCAAAGATCTCTAGTTAGTTTAAGGTGTTTCTTTTTACAGAATCTAGTAGTGAGTATGCTAATAGCAATATCAGTTATCGGCCCATTGGTTAAGTTTCCTGCTCAAGACCTGAATGAATGAATGAAGAATGAATGAGCGAGCGAGCGAGCAAGCTGATGGCATTGTCAACAGCTCAAGTTTTGCCCAAGACAACAGCTTGCATGCAAGCACTCAAAAAGATCCCCAGGCAATTTACACACAATACTGAGTGTGTAAATGCTGGAAACCTTCAATCCAATCTTAGACAATGCCTGGCTGCACCAAGTGCCCAGAAGACCTACTGAAAAGTTGTTCCCTGAAAGAGCTGCTCAGCTGGCTGGGGCCACTGAGTCCATCTGAGAGTTTTAGGTAGGGCATCTGGTACCTGTAACTCACAGCCCACCCTACAGCCAAAGCCACTCATTATTAAAAGGGGAGTAGATAAAGAGAGGGTACTGGTCTAAGGACTCACACTAACCAAGAACATAATGAACAAGACAAGTGTGCAAGCAGGTAACGACTAAAAATGCTTTCTGAAGAAAACAGTTCTAAGGCGGGTATGGTGCCGTACGCCCGTAACCCCTGCCAAGGCAGGAGGATTGCTCTCAGTGTGAGGGGCAGCCTAGGTTTTGTTTGAAGAGAAGACAATGGAAGGGCTGGACTCTTCCACTTTGCACTGGACGCTTGGGTATTTAGCCCGCTCAGCACTGCCTGAAGTTATTTGTACACTATTCCGTTCAGGGGGTCTTTTCAGGAAGATTCTCAGGGAGGGCAGGCAGGAGGGGGTGCCTCTTTGGCATCGGCTCTCAAACGCAGCAGGGTAACAGGATAAGCACACAGGCCGGCATTAAGCCTGCTTCCTGGAGAAGACTGAGCAGTCATTAAAACCTTGGCAGGAGGATTAGTTGGCAGAGAAAAGAGGGACCTATTAGCAGGACAGGTGGTAACTGCCGAGGAGATCAGCCCTGCTGCTAACCAAGCCTCTGCCTGGAATGCCCACGCGCAGCTCAGCCTCCCATTCCAGCATCCCGAGGCCCTTTAGGGCTTCAAGAGCCGTGTGGCCCCAAAGGCCCTTTGCACCAAAACTCAGACGCCCTGGGGGAGCTGCCAAGCAGTGGTAACCTCCAAAGCACAAATCCCACATTTCTTCATGGTCTCCTTCACGCCAAGCCAGATAGGATGAACTGGGAGCAGAGAGGGTCCCCTGGAGACTTGGCCCTGATTGTCCTGTACTCATACATCCTCCTCCCGCAACTGCTTGACGACCCTGTCCCAGCGGCAGCTCTAGGTCACGCCATTCCCAGCTGGCCTTCAAGCCACCACCGCCCAGTTACAGAAGGCCAGCGCTATCGCCACCAAAAAGCACTTAATAAGTGCCAAACCGCTTGGGGTTCAGGCTCGGAATGATAGGGGCCTGGCCCTGCCTTCAGGAGAGGGTCATTTATGACCATTAAGGCAGGGTAAGGCAGGCTTCCACAGGCTCATAAAACTCCAGGGAAGGAAGTGGGGATTAACCACTTCCTCCCACCTCTGCAGAAGGGATTTCAAGTTGTACCAAATTGCAGAATAGAAGGTTCCAGGTTAGGGGCAGGAGGCAACGCTGTCAGAGGGCCTACACCTGGCCAGGGCCTGAGGGGAGGAGAAGATTACCCTGAGGGTCCTGGGCTTTGATTTCTACACGAGACTCCAGTCTCGGTGTGTCTATTTTACCAAGTCCTCTTGGCCCGCCCCGTGGCACGGGTCTGGACTCTGTCCAAGAAGAGAGCGGATTAAGCATTTGTTTGCCAAGTGCTGTGACGGTACAATGGCTTAATTCTTTTACATTCCATCAGTCAGCTTTGCTGATCAGAAACTATCCTCACCCTGGGCAAAACATACACAACCCTTCCACCTTTTTTAGTCTGGGGAGGGGGTTGTTTTGTTTTTGTTTTTAAACAAGGACTCACTCTACAGCTTTGGCTGTCCTGAAACCCACTATGCATATATACAGGCTGGCTTTGAACTCCCAGAGACCACCTCTGCCTCCTAAGTACTGGGATTAAAGGCATGTATCATCCTACCCAGTTCAAATGTCAACTTTATTTAAAATTTATTTTATCAGCTTTACTCAAGCTTAGGAAACATGGCTTACAGAGAGAGAAAGAAAACAAAACAAAACTTTTTGAGATGTGGTCTCACCCAGGCTGGCCTAGAACTAACTCAAGAGATCCTCCTGTCTCTGCCTCCTGAGTGCTGGGATTCGTGCACAACCATGTCTCACAATGTCTCACAAACCTACGCAGCCTGAAGCTAGCCTTGACTGAACTCTCTCCATCTTCCTAGCCTCTGCCACTGGATGTGCTTGGGTTACAGGCCCAAGACGCCACACTGTAATAGGGCCCCAAACCTTAGTACAACTGACTCCATGATGGAAATGACATTCAGACAGCATCACCTAATGCAACTAAAACGAAGGCCTAATCCAAAGCCCATATAGTTCTGGGAAAGTCTCAAAACCTTGCTTTTTAAGCTTCTGTAGTTCGGCTTCTGCCTAACTGTTCTTGTTAACGCAGGATATGCTTTTTGTGCTTAAAAGCCCACCCCCCAAAAGGCTCAGAACTACAGCGGGATCCCGAACACCCAGTGTAG
>CM053749.1:8308969-8385342 GCA_028658305.1 Pachyuromys duprasi | reverse complement strand
AAGAAAGAGAGAGAAAGAGAGAAAGAAAGAAAGAAAGAGAGAAAGAAAGAGAGAAAGAAAGAAAGAGAGAGAGAGAGAGAGAAAGAAAGAAAGAAAGAAAGAAAGAAAGAAAGAAAGAGAGAGAGAGAAAGAAAGAAAGAAAGAAAGAGAGAAAGAAAGAAAGAAAGAAAGAAAGAAAGAAAGAAAGAGAGAGAGAGAGAAAGAAAGAAAGAAAGAAAGAGAGAGAGAGAGAGAGAGAGAAAGAAAGAAAGAAAGAAAGAAAGAAAGAAAGAAAGAAAGAGAGAGAGAGAGAGAGAGAGAGAGAGAGAGAGAGAGAAAATAAACCAACATTTTCTGAAAGGAAATGCCTTCAGGAGAGGAAGCCACCTGGCTGCCTAGGCAACTGACCCCTACAGAAACTAAAATGCTGTCCTCACTCCTGGGGCCCCTGTCCTGCCTGCTCACCTCTGTGACATCACACAAAAGCTAGCTTTCCGTTTCTCTTACCACTTCACCCAGCGGGACTGCTTGGGAACTTTGAAATAGTTAACACAAGCATATTCAGCACCTTTACCAATGACATGGCCCAAGGGCTGATGGATAATTGTCTTTCCCTATTATAGTGATGCAAGGGTTCCCAGAAGGGAACTCTGCCTCTTTGTGTCCCTCATACACCCAGAGGGCAGGGTAAGGCTGATGGGGTAGAATTCACCTCCACATTTTCCAGGCAGTCCTCCCAGCCAGCATCTGCTCAGACATGGCTTCCAGGTGAAGACACCTTGCACCTGTCAGAACTGAGCCAGGACATGGCAACTTCTATCCTTAACCCACCCACTTGCTGGGAGCAGTGGTGATGCCCTCCTTATCAAAACCCCAAATATCGGTCTCGGGGTGGTAGCAGCGGCACACAACCTTTGTCCCGGCACTCCAGCAGGCAGAGGCAGACAGACCCGAGCTTAAAGCCAGCCTGGGCTATAGAGTTCCGGAACAGTCAGCACTACGTAGAGAAACCCTGTCTCAAAAAAACAACCCCCCCAAAAAAAATATTTTATAGGGCCTTCGAGTTGGCTCAACAGGTGGAGGAATTTGCCTCTAAGCTCAATGACCTGAATTCAACCCTCGAGACCCACATGATGGAAGGAGAAAACAAGCTCCCTCAAATTGTCTTCTGACCTCCACGCATGTAAAAAATAAATGTTAATTTTCAAAAAGAGTTAAGAAACAGAAGAAGAAGCCAAAGCACATGAGCAGAAAATTCAAATGTGGAAAACCCAAGTGAGCAATAGGATATATAAAAGCTACACACCCAGCAGCCCTTTTCGGGTAAGCGTGGAACTGTGAGGTGAAACAGGACTGGCCATTTTTCTTCCATTAGACTGATGACAATAAGGGCAGACCGAGTAGGAGGAAATGGGGCTGGGTGTGGGGGAAGCTCCCAAGAGCAAGGCCTGGGCCTATTAACATTTCCAATGTGCCTCTTCAGGGTCCCACAGGCTCCTTTGCTAGAGGTCAGCAGCAAGGGAAGCAGGCACGAGCTGCTGGTAAAGGATAAATGTTCCTGTCAGCTGGAAGGAGACCATGGAAAGAGCCCAGGCCTGGAGCAGTAAGAACAGACAGCCGTTTGGTTAGCACTCAATGTAGTTTTGCAAATAGGCCTTACATATACACATGGCTGCTAGGAATAAACTAGGGTCCGATACAAGCAAATGAGCAAGCAAGAGAAAGAGTGAGGAAGGAAGGAAATTAAGGGCCAACAAGATGGCCCTTGCAGGTAAAGCACTCACTGTTGTGGTTCATAACCACACCTAACCCCAAGTCTGAGGCATCTAACACTATTTCCAGACCACCAGGGAACAGGTACACCTACAAATAGAGACAAAACTCTTCCATATAAAATAAATACACCTAACCTTTAAGCTAAAATTCGCTGACAGCGGGTATGTCAGATGAGGCCTGGAATGGGCTGGATGATCTGACTTTTAACAACCAGGAACAAGGCTACTCCAGGAAAGCCTGTTCTATCTTCATCTGTCGACTGTAAAACTCAGTGAGCACAGCAAAGCAAAGGTCTGAGAAAGGTTAGGGTCGGACAAACACAGGGAAATGGCATCCTAACGGGCAAGTGAACCCTATAAACAAGGTCAGTTCTTAGAGGAGCCTCAAGTGTGACTAAAGGAGCACAATTTAAATAAAGACAAAATTGTCCCGTGCTCCTGTCTCAAGTGTTACCAAAACAGCTGAAGTAGGACTTTTCTGTTGCTGGGAATGGAGCCCCAAGCTTGGCGCTTACTAGGCACCTGCCACTTACAAGCACACCATGTAGGAGTTACTTAGTGTTGGTCCGTTTGTGGCCCTCTTGTCAACAGAACAATCCTGCTTCAGGTGGAGAAGACCTTACTCACCCACGGACATGTGACTGACAGAACTGAAATCAGAGGGTCTGGTGGAAAATGAGCAACCGCCCTGAAAACAAGTTATATGGACCTAAGGGCAGAGCCCCTGAGGAGATGAGCATCATAAACTCAGTCTGTGCTCAGCTTCACCCAGTCAACAACCCTAAACAATTAGAAATGTCCAGCATGCAACCCTCTGGGCGACAGAGGAAAATCCTATCTGGGAGAAAGGGAAGGAAGAAACTCAAAACACCTAATGTGACCACCATCCCTCCTATGAGAGGAAAAGAAATAAAATAAAACTCCCTGTACTAAACTAGTGAAACAGACGCACGGATAAGAGGACCCAGGTTTAGGTTCCTAGCATCCACATGGTGGCTCACAACCACCTGCAGCTCCTGGCCCAGGGACCTCTTGTGCCCGCTGCCGACACTGCATGAATGCAATGCAGACACACATGCAGCGGAAACACCCATACACATAAAATATAACCTGACAGCTGCGAAGTGGTGGTGCATGCCTATAATCCCAGCACCCAGGAGTTCAAGGCCAGCCTGGTCTCCAGAGTGAAGTTTCTGGACGGATGGCCCAAGGCTACCAAGAGAAACCCTGTATCAAAATAATAATAATTTTAATATTGTCAAAAAATGAAAAAGAAATGTGTGACATAGAAACAAATAAGGGGCTATGGAGGAAGTATGAGAAAAGGGGCAGGCGCACGGAGAACAGATATGCTCAGAGTACACTGCTTGTGCTCACAATGACTACAGACCAACAGGAAGGAGCAGAAACCAGGGGTAGTCTCTGCCTGTAATCCTAGCCCAGGACGCAGAAGCAGCACAACTTCCCTTCAAGTGCGAGGCTACCCTTGACTACATGACACACAGCAAGTTCCAGACCCGCTGGAGTAAGCCCTGTCTCAAAACCCCAACAGAAGCCCAGCACAAACCAGGTGCATGGCCTCAGTGACAGAACGCTCGCTGAGGGACTGGAGAGGTTTGTAAGAGCATGCACTGGCAGTGGATGATTGTGGTCGCGGTGTTTATCAAAGCAACAGAGACCCTAACTAAGGGGGAGGGGGGGTCCTCCCAGCACTGGGAGGCAGAGGCAGGCCAATCTCTGGTGAGAGCCTGGTAAGGGTTCTAGGACAGCCTGTTACACAGAGAACCCCTAACAAAAGGGCATACTGCTTGCTTTGGAGACGGGGTCTCACTATGTAGCTCTGGCTGTCCTGGAACTCACTATGTTGAACAGGTGAGGTCCACCTGCCTCTGCCTCCCAAGTGCTGGGATTAAAGGTGTGCACCACACCTGGGGAATGTGCGGTCTTTACAAACAGCGGGTGTTGCCAACATATGCTAAAATCTATGCTACAAGGTAAATGAGCTAAACTATGCAAATAGGGAGTCACTGGACAGGTCATTAGTGGTCATTTCTCTCACCACGGATGCCAGAAGAGGCAAAGACACTGGCCACGGAAGGGGGAGGGAATTCCAACCCTCAGTGCCATTCTGTAAGCTGCACTGAGCCTCCCCATTTTAAGACTGTAACTATGCACAATTTGAAATTCCCTGGAACCAACTCGTTCTTCCAGGGACAGCCACCCTCATAGAAAGGACAAACCTCTGCACTCACGTTTCGTCTTTCCTTCATGCAGGCAAGGACTACCAACAAGTACAATGACCTACTCAGAAAGGCTCACAGCTCAGTCTATAGCTTTGGTATGAATGCCTCCTATGGTACCTCAACCCAGGAGAAAATTAACGTCTCATGATGATGATGAGATTGCAGGCTTGAGCATACCCAAGTAGGAATGGCCTTTTAAAAATCCTTGGATGGCCGTGGTGGTGAAGCATGCCTTTAATCCCAGCACTCGCAGACAGAGGCAGATGGGCCTCCGTGAGTCTGAGGCCAGCCTAGTGTACAGAACCAGGTCTGTAACACAGAGAAACCTTGTCTCAGAAAAAAAAAGTTCCTCCGCTAGAAGGTAGTAGAATACACTTTTCAGGAGCCTGAGTCTACACAGCAAGTTGCAGGACTGCCAGAGCTGCCTGGTTGGAGCCTGCTCTTCCCTGATGGCTTTCTTGTTTGTTCCCACGCCCCGACAAGCAAGCACACATGACAGTGCAGGGGTCAGTTTACCAGCTAACCCATCTCACTGGTCCCATCTAGGCAGGGTCTTCCTGGGTATAGTCTTAGCTTGGGCTTGAATTCACAGCAAATCTTCTGCCTTGAATTTACAGCAAATCTTCTGGGTGCTGGGATTACAAGCATAAGACACTAGTCGAACAGGCTCCAGGAAGGGGGTGGCAAACCTCATACCTTCCTAAGAAGTTAAAAAGGTTAGAAAAGTGGGGGGGAGCTCTCCACTGTGACACACGTCCTGAACTCCAACAAAGACACCTAAAACCCCTCGTCATTGAAGACTTTCAGCCCAACTCAGCTACTCATCCCCAGCAGCCTGGTGCCGCCATGATTCACATCTCACAGAACAGAGCACATGTAAATAAAGCAGAGGTCTCCTGCTCTGTTCCCTTTTCCTCCCCCCGGCCACAGGCTGTGTGAAAACACACATCCCAGGCATTGTAAGGAGGAGGAAGAGCCACCCAAAGCAGCTCGGAGTATCGCTTTGGCCGGCAACCAGAAGAATCTGCTCCAAAAGCAAGACTCATCATGCTGTTACTCAGGGTGGCCTGGGAACTTTCAATCCTCCTGCCTCAGCTGGAATGACAGCTACAGCCAACTAAAAAAATACTGTTTTAAGGAACGCAAGCACAACCTATGAGGTGTGGACTACAGCTGCAACCCCAGCACAAGGGGACAGCCTGAGCTTGGCTGAGGCTATCCTGGGCTACAGCTGTCTAAATAAACTTGGTGACCTGACTCCGTCTCCCAACAAAGCTAGAGAGAACCAGCTTGGCCTGCCTGTAATCCCAGCACTGAGAGCAGAGGTAGGTGGATCTCTGAGATCAAGTCTGCTCTTCACAGGGAGCTGCTGGCTAGCAAGGGCTACACAGTGAGACCCTACCTGCAACCAGGGGGAGGGAACACACTCCATCCATAAAGTTGTCCTCTGACCCCCATATGTGCACTTGTGAACACACAATAATGAATTATTTATCTCTACTAGATCTGTTTTTATTACCCCCACACTTATGTACACATTGGGCAAGTCACTGGCTAGAAGCCTATGATGGATTCTAAGTCAACACTATCTCCCTCCCTTTGGCATTGATCCCAGAGGGCAGAGACTGAAGCTACAGATGTTAAAATGTCCCACACACTGTACTCCTGTGCCTCAGGGGAGAAGTGCCCTATGGCTCACCGGAGGACTTGGGTTCCATGCCCACAAAAAAAGACAGAAAGAACTGAGGTTACTTGTATAGAAAAATGTTTAGTAAGGTGCAGTTTGCTTTTTGAGATGCGGACCAGCCTACACCACCCCGACCCCAGCTCCTCCTGCCTCAGCCTCCAGAGTAAATGGGACAGTTGGAAAGGGTGCCTGGCACTGACCTCGAAGTATTAGGGGATGAGCCATCTCCTGGCCCCAGAGGAAGGGGGGAATGTTTAACCATGCAAATGGTTATGGCTAGAAAGCAGCTCGAACCTGTAACTGACTACCGAATGACGCTGACAATGGGGAGATACAAAACTTTTGTTTGTTTTTTTTGGGGGGGCGGGGTGGGAGGGTGAGGAAGGGTTCTGTGTGGCTCTGGCTGTCCTGGAACTCACTCTGGAGACCAGGCTGGCCTCAAAGTCAGAGATCTGCCTCTTAAATGTCAGAATTAAAGGCGTGCGCCACCACTGTCTTTCCGCTCCAGTTCTTCTCAATTACTAATGTTCCAAAATCTAAGGCACCCCCTACCCCACACACAAACTATTTCATAGGGAGAACAAAGCCATGAAGCCCCTGTCCCGTCTATTTTATTCTAAACTTTTCTGTTGCAATCTGTTACCAGTCTGACACACATGCACACACACACAAATGCTTACAGAGAAATGACTACAGTCAAAAATTAACAGGAGCTAGAGATGGCTCAGCTCTTCCAGAGGACCCCAATTCAATCCCCAGCACCCACATGATTGCTCACAACCACTTGTAACCTCCACCAGCATCAGGCACATGTGTGGTACACACACACACACACACACAGGCAAAACATTCACACACATAAGGTTAACTTAAAAAAACTAACAGGAGCTGAGTCTGGTAGCGTACACACTCAGGAAGCAGAGGCAGAAGGATCTCTGTTGAGTTTAAGGCTAGCCTGGCCTACAAATCTAGTTTCAAGCCAGCCAAAGGTTTCTGCAGTGAGACTATAACTCAAAACAACAAAAACAAAAACACACCCACTCGGAATTAACAGAATGAACCAACTCATGCCAAAACCCCCCAATCAGCTTGTAACAGTCAGAAAGCAGACATCCTCAGAGACTACCTGCTCCAGAGGCATCTGGGTTGGACCTGGCAAGGTTCAGGGGTGGGAAAGGGAACCCCTCAATAGGTAGGGATGATCTGAGGATGGATTTTAAACTAATCTGAGAAATCTACCTGAAGGAAAAAAAACCAAACTAGTCTACTAGCAATACTCAGTGTTGGGATGGAGGAGGGCCCCCAAGAAAGAGTTCATTCTCCCTGTTCTATTCTCCCTACCAAGAAAGAAAGAAAGAAAGAAAGAGAGAGAGAGAGAGAGAGAGAAAGAAAGAAAGAAAGAAAGAAAGAAAAAGAAAGAAAGAAAGAAAGAAAGAAAGAAAGAAAGAAAGAAAGAAAGAAAGAAAGAAAGAAAGAAAGAGGCCAGTTGTAAACAAGCCCTGTTTTAAATTCTGACCCCAAGGGAGGGAGCTAAGTCACTTTCAGATGCAAATAAACCAGCACCTTACCTACAGCCTCCCCAGATTTGTTGAGGAGCCAATCAATCCTTTTGGGGGCTGGGGAGACTGTAGGTTCCCTGCTTCTGTAAACTCCTAAGGACCTGGTCTCAAAATTGAAGGTGATTGAGAACACGCCCAAAGTGGAAGAGAAACATGGACACCACAAACACAAGGAATACTTTAGTTTGGAGCAAGCAGATCTCAGCTGGAGGGGAAGGTGGAGGAGCCAAAAGGTGAGAAGGAAACCAGGAAGGCTGGAGGGTCTTCATCTGGGTGCCTGGGCGGCAAGGGCGGCAACTGTAACTCAGTATCCTTCTCTTGCCGTCTTTCAAAACAGAAGAGGCAAAAACAGCCTTTGGGGCACCATTAGCTCGTGGTATAAGTGAAGGAGAAAGGACTATTCTGAAACTGCAAAAAAAGGGGTAAAGCTCATCCCCACCCGTATTTACTAAGAATGAATGAAGCCCAGCTACAATAAACCTTGACCTGTGTTTGGGAGCGGATGGAGAAACAGTGAGGATAAGCAAGCCACGTGACTCTAAGCAGCCGGGAAGGATTAACTGTAGAACTGCAGACCTCAAGTAAGGGGCCCCTGCTGACCTCGCCCCTGGGGAGGCAGAGGCAGGAGGGCCAGCCCAGGCTACACAGCAAAACCCTGGCTCCAAAGGAGGTCAGGGAACACCAAATCAGAATCTCAAATAAATTAAAATGCTGCACACTTTCCACCACCCTGGCAAACTTCACAAACAAAACCCTGGCAGTAGCCACTTCACCTCATTTACTGCTCCCACAAGGACAGACACACATCCAAGCTGTGCTTCAGAAGATAAGGCTCAGCACCTGCTCAGCACCCGCTCAGGAGAAACTTACAACCATTTTAAGGAATGTTTTTAACAAACCAGACACTGTAGCCAAGTCTGAAGGGTTTCAACTTGTCTTAAAAAAAATTATATATATATATATATATATAGAGAGAGAGAGAGAGAGAGAGAGAGAATTTATCTGACTAAAATAAAAGGGAACACGGGGTTAGAATTAACAATTTCACTAGTCTCCAAACACTCAAGATTTCTCTATTCCAGATACAACTTTGAAAAATGTTCATGATAAAGGAAAGTAAATTGAAGCCTGTGAGTCTCTTTCCCCCTAAAATACCTTCACTGATATCCAAAACACATAATCCAAACACTGAAAATCAAACTTTTTAAACAACCATCAAGTCTACGCAATTTCAAAAACCAGATTTTCCTCCCCTCAAGATAGTTTCAGAAAGACACAGAAAGGTCTCCATGCCATGCAGATGCCACAGGCCCAGTTTTCGGCATCTGCTGCAACCTTATCAGGAGGCATGGACTGGCCAAACGAGCCACACTGATGAAGTTCTGCTCTGGCACTTGAAAAGATTCCAGGTAATATACCTCAGAGCTTAGCAGTCAGCAAGTGCCAGCCATCCCTCCTGAAATCCTGAACGAGATACAAGCAAGCACCTGAGACTCTCCTCTCTCCCTTCGGTGAGATTCCAGTTCAAATCCCACTTCTGGCACAAATTCAAAGTTTACCATCAATCTGGCCTCTAGGGACGGTGGGGTGAAGAACGGTTAGGATGGAGAGAAGATTTTTAGTCTGTTTGGTTGTGACACAACCAATCTCAGCTCTTAGACTGGCTGGTGTTCCTATAATCCTAGCACCCTTTGGCCTGCTGAGGCAGAAAAGTCGGGACGGGGTGAGACCTTCAGGGTATAGGAGGAAGAGTCCAGACTTGAAGCAAAAGCAAGAAAGGGGGGGAGGGAGGGAGCAAAAAAAAACAACTCTGCTGTTCAAGCAAACAAAAGTGTTTGGTTTTAAAAACCATTTTGCAAAGATTCTATATGCAGAATTAAAAGACACATAGACACTAAGTAGCAGCACACTAGAAGCAGCTCCAGTCCTGAGAATGCAGAAAGAAAAAAACAAGACAAAACAACAACAGCAATGATGAGCTGGGATGGTACCCGCCTTTAGTCCCACCCCCCAACTCTGGGAAGCAGAGGCAGGCGAATCTCTGTTCCAGGCCAGCTTGATCTGAGAGTTCCAGGCCAGCTTGGTCTACACGGCCCAAGGCCACACAGAACAAAACCCTGTCTTAAGAGGGGGGGAAAAAAACCAAAATATAAAACCAAACAAAAATCAGCCATATAGAATACTGGCATGACGTAATAAAAGGTAAGAAACAGGAACTCAGACGAGTACCAATTATTCTAAGGCAGCAGGTGGTAAAAGACAGTCCCAGGAGGACTCCATATTCCGAGTTAAATGGGTTTGGGATTAACTCTGGATCTTTCTAGCCATAATTCAGGCTAGATTATCTCTACCAGGACCTTCATTTCACAATGATTTTCTGACAAAGCCCAGCCAGGCCTCTCCTACAGCCGGGAACAACACTGCGCCAAACCTCCATCATCACCTACCGCTCCCCTAGGAATCCTGCCATGTTAACCAAGCTTACTGCCCAGCTCTGGGACTCTCAACACACTGATTTTCCTCCCAACATGCCTTCCAAACTAATCGAGAGGCTCCCAGCCTAGCTAGCTGCTGGGGAGGCAAAGGAGGATGGCAGGAGTCTCCAGAAGGTAGGCAGTGGCGCACCTCAGGAAACAGAAAACTCTCAGAAACCTCGCGCTTCTCACGAGACCTCAGGAACATGCAGCCACAGGGTCCCCGAACCTCGGATGGGAAGCCTTTCTCACTTCTCCGGCACAGTGCCAGGCAGAACTAACTGGTTCTCCAGGCACAGGCCCAGCCAAAAAGCCTAGGCACACAGGTCTCCCTTTACCAGAAAACACAAATGTCTCCTTCTTAAACTTTTCTTTTGGACTTTTTGAGGTAAGGTCTCACTTTGTAGCCCAGGCTTGCCTCAAAATCCTAGCCATGCAGACCCAGGGTCTGCAGGTGTACACCTATCCTCAGGCTCTTTCTAGGTTTCAAGGTACTTGTACATTTTTACTTAAACCAAATAAATGCTCAGACATCGTGCTTCAGTTTCCAAACTGGAGGCTTTGGTGGACACCTAAATAAGGTCACCTCCCAGAGAAGGCGCCTTTTCTCTGAAAAGCTGGGGACAAGCAAGGCTCTCCAGCCACAGCAAGATTATTCCCCGAAATTTTCCTTTCATTTCTCCCTGTTGACGCAGGATTCACTTGACAAGGTTTTAAAGACACTATGGCAGGGTGAAATTCAAGTGAGGTACCCTGTATACCATAGTCAAGACAGAGGTCCATCTATCATACCCCCTAAAAAAGTGAAGACAGCTATCCGCCTATCAATCGCCCCCCCCCCAACCCCAAAAGAGCCTCAGGTACGCTTTCCCAGCCAGGGACAATGACTTTTTAAACGAACACCTTGCGGAGACCCTTAA
The DNA here is from genome assembly GCA_028658305.1 of Pachyuromys duprasi. Lineage (NCBI taxonomy): Eukaryota > Metazoa > Chordata > Mammalia > Rodentia > Muridae > Pachyuromys > Pachyuromys duprasi. The sequence continues at coordinate 8,374,705 of CM053749.1, read as the reverse complement.
AGATCATTTCCATCAGAGGAGGGAAAAGGAGACTTGGACTTCTATCACCTCACACTTCAGGAACAGCCGGCTACCAATCTCCAACCTTCTAGGCAAACGTGGAGTCCCCTTCAACAGCCTCACATCTTAACGTTTCCTGACCGCACATGTTGAAAGGGGCTTTACAGACATCTGGGGCAGACCCAGGGTGGAAAGTGCTTCACATTCCTCACCCATGCTCTCTCTCCCACGCTGTTCAAATGCTTTGGTAATTTACAGTGAATAAATAGACACAGTAAATAATGAAGCGATGTCATCTGCAGAAAGCTGGATGGAAACTAGGCCCACCGGCCCCAATCAAGAAAAGACCGGACTTTTCCTCAATGTGGCCTGTGTGAGGACAAGGGACTTCAAAGATGGGGACGCAGGGAGGGCTGGGAAGGAAAACACAAAGCTTACATGGTAGCACAGACCCCAGACCTAGGTGTCTTGTTTATGACCTGAAAGTCAAGGAATAAACTACACAAGGGGGCGGTAGAAAAACATGGGTGAAGATGCCATCAAGAAACTCAGTATTTTATCTGTTTACTCAAAAATGTTTTGGTTTGTAGTGAAGCCAGTCACAGTGGCTCACACCTATAATCTCAGCATTTGGCAGGATAGCTGCTTCACAGACCAACCTGGGCCACAGAGTTCCAAGCCAGCCTAGGCTAAAGAAAAGACCTTTTCTCAAAATAAACAGTCAGCACCAAACACCTATAGCCGTGGCCCAAACGGGGAGTATTTTTGACTAAAGATTATCAAAAAGTCATTTCAACCCCTCTCCTCCCTTCTCTGGAGGAAGACAACCCCGGATTCAAGGGGCTCTCTTCCCGGACTAGTTCTCAAATTTGATCTTAATCTGCAAGGGAACTGGCTCCATCTTCCTGCTCAGGGATTTTCTAAAAGTAATGGGAAAAACATCCTAAAAATAAAGGTTTCCTCCTCACATTAGAATTTCCAACCTTGATCAACCTAAGGCCATCAGAGGGCAGCTCTGCCCTTCTCCCCCAGATAACTTGATAAAAAGTGGACCCGCGGGGGTGCCGGCACTCCCACTCTAAGTCACGAGGGACTGTGTTTGTTCCTTGCTCTCCTCCCAGCGAGAGGAATATCACCCGGATCGCACGGGTCTGATTTACAGGTAGGGCCAGGCGAGGTTGCCCAAGCCATCAAGGCTAAGGGTGGTCCCGCCAAGCTTCTGCCCTCGGCTTCCAGTGGGGTTCGTAAGTGGTGGTCCCACACAAAGTGAACTAAATCAAGAGCCCAAAGGGACGATCAGGTCCGAGGACGGACAGGGCAGCCCTCGGACTCTGCACGCCCAGGTTTGAGCTGTGGGTGCCTGAGGCTTTATCCCAAGGCAAGCGGAGTGCCTGTGGATGACGATGACGGGCAGAGTGGTGGCCCGTCCCCGAGAGGTGGGAGATGAGGCCGGCATGGATACTGCGCCAGAGACAAAGTTGCCGTGATCCCAATCTGGCTTCTCTCTCTCATGGACCCCCACGAGGCCACAGGTCACTGCACGTGGGCACTCACCAACCATAACATGCTTTACACGTAGTACGTATTGCAACTGTAGATGCAAAACTAAGGACTGAATACCAAGATTCCTTGGGTTTTTAAAAAGCCACAGAGAGGAATCCCTAACCGACAACCAGGCAGACAATGTGATAAATGCCAACCCGTGCCAATGACAACAATAACCGAGTGCTCCGGCCCTGCATGCACGCGGGAAGCAGCTCCGAAGCGCAAGCATCGCTTCCCCACCCCAGAGAGCTCGCTCAGCACGTCGGGCGGCCTCTGGCGGGCCCACACAAAAGCAGTCCACGGCTCCACAAACATACTTATCTCTACACAACTCGTGCCTAAATGGATACAGGCTCTGCACACTACACAGAAGGAAAAAAGAGAAGGGGGAAAAAGAAAGTAATAAATGAAGTTGGGCTGGCAAGATGGCTTACTGGTTAAGAGGCACTTGCCGCAAAACCTGAGAGACCTGACTTCGGTCCCCGGGTCCCACACGATAAAAAGGAGACACCGATTCCTAAAGCTGTCCTCTGAACTCCATACAGCTAAACAAATGAATGTAAAAAAGCGAAATCTTAAAAAAAAGAAACCCAGGTGCTTGGAGTCTTACTTCACGACTTGGGGAGCATACGTCCCCGGGTTCGAGCCTCCCTAATAAAAAACAAACTCAAAAAATGAAACAAGAAAGGGAGGGAATCTACTGTTTTGGGAACCTGGACACGCACAGGGAAGGAAGATGTCGCCAGGACCTACTTCTCCCACACAAGTCTGCAAAAGGGGCCCCTGCGCTCGCCCGCGCCCCACGCGCACTCACCTCGTCGTCGTGGTGCTGGCAGAAGCCCAGGCGCTCCGGGAACACCGAGAGGATGGAGAAGGGCGCGCCGGCGAAGGGCGGCCCGAGCCCGAGCTGCTGCGCCGCGGAGGCGGCCGCGGGCCCCGGCGGGCCGCGCTCGATGTAGTGGTCCTTCGTGAGGCGCACGCGCTGGTGCGCGCGGACACAGTTGTCGCACAGGTGCTCCTGGCAGTCGAGGCAGCGCGAGGACGCGGCGTTGCCCTCGTCGCACGAGCTGCAGCCGTGCGGCCGGCGCAGGAGCAGCGCGGCGGGGGAGGCGGCCGGGCCGGGCGGCGGAGGCGGCGGCGCCGGGGCGGCGGCGCGCTGGGCCGGGTGGTGCGCGTGGTGCCGGTGGTTGCTGTGGCCGCCCGCGCCCCCGGGGCCGCCGCCGCCGCCCGCGCGCCCGTTCTTGGGCGGCGGCTCGTCGGCGGTGGCCACCACGGCGTCCAGCAGGTTGCTGAGCAGGAAGGCGGACGACGGCAGCGCGTCCATGCCCGCCGCCTCGGCCAGGACCACCTTCTGGTCACACACGGGACAGCGCAGCTTGAGCGCGTCGGCCGGGCCGGCGCCGCCGGGCGCGGGCAGCCGGTGCGCCTCGAGGCACGGCCGGCAGAAGGCGTGCAGGCAGGGCAGGACGTGCAGGCGCCGCGCCGCCGCCCCGGGGCCGCCGCCGCCGCCCGCGGACGACGTGGACGTCTGCGAGGACGAGGACGAGGCGGACGAGCTGGAGGAGAGCGGCGCGGGCGAGCCGCACATCTCCTTGCACAGCAGGCAGATCTGGAAGTCGGTCTCCGGGAACGAAGCCATTGGCGGGCGGGCCGGAGGGGAGAGGGGGGAGGAGGAGGGCGCGCGGCTCACTCAGCGGCAGAGCGCATCGAGGACGCGGCGGAGGCGACCCCCGGGCCGCCTCGGCTGGGCGGGCATGCACCGCCACCCCGCAGCAAGCGAGCGCCCGCGCAAGTCTCCAAAGTCCGCCGTGGAATCCGGTCCCCGCGGCGCGAAAGAATCGGTCCCGAGTCTTGCTTGGGTTGCCTCCTCTTTTTTTTTTTTTCCCTTTTGCCCCGGGCTAAACGGACGGAGTCTCCTGGAGGGAGGGGGAAACGCTCCCAGGTCGCAGCAGCCCGAGTCCCCGCGCGCGACGCCGGCCGCCCCGCCGCATGTCGCGGCGGCAGGAGCTCCCGCGTGGCGGCCGAGGCTCCCCCGCGGCGCGGTCGGCTCGGGCGCGCAGCTGCACCTCGTGCGGGGGGCCCCCCGGCCCGCGGAAGCACGCGCGCCCAGTACGCACGCGCGCCCCACGCACTCCGCGTCCCCGCGCAGCCCCGGCGGGCCGCGGCCTCCCGGCGCTCACACGCACGCGCGCCCCACGGGCCCGGCCCCCGCGTGGCCCCCGGCCGCCTGGGCTCTCCCCCGGCGCGCGCCCCGACCCTGCTCCGGCCTCAGGCGCTCCGCGGCGCGGGGCCGCAGGTCCCCGCGGGCCGCCCTGAATTATTCATCGGCGGGGAGATATTGGATGTACCCGCCGCCCGCTCCGCGCGGGGCCGTCGTGCAATGCTATCCGCGTTCCGCGCGCGCCGCGCGCCCCTCCTCCTCCTCCTCACGGCCGTCCTCTCCGAAACCTGGGCAGCGAAGGGGGATCACATTTCCTTTGTCATCGGGCCACTTCACCCTGGCTCGGGTCCCCCCTGCAAATCCCGGAGCCTCGGGAGCCGAGTCTTCCCTCCCGGGCGCGCTGGAATCAGAGGAGCCGGCGAGGGACCCGCGCGGCCACTTCGGGAGCCGCGTGGCCAACGCCGCCCGCGGCTCCCGCCTGCGTCATCCTCCTGCGAACGAGTCGCCGAGCGGGGACGCGGGTGGCCCCGGCTGCGCTGCGCCTACCGGGCTCAGGCTTTCCCGGTGCCCTGGTCTGGCTCGCTTGGGGTTTTATTTTTTGCACGACTCCCCCGAACGGGGGGCTGCGTGCGCGCGCGCGTGTCCCCCTTCTTTCTCCGCTTTGCCGCCTCTCGGAACGCCGGTTATTGGGACTGATCGGAATTCGGAATCCTTTTAATCTCCAAAGGAGCAAACTCACTTCCGCCCGAGTGCTGGGCGGGGTGGGGGAGGGGAGGCCGGGGAGGGGGTTCCAGGCAAACAGGAAACATTAGCCCTCTTGGCCCGGCCCGCTTTTGTGTGCGCCTCCCCTCCTCCCACCGCCCCCCTCCCCCGCTCCGGCCGCGGGGGACACGCTCGCCCCCAGGCCCCAGTGTGACGACCTTTGGAACCTCCCGGGCGAGGAGCGCGGAGCGACTCTTCCGTTTATTTAAAAAAAAAAAAAAAGAAGAAGAAAAGAAAGAAAGAAAAAGAAAAAAAAAGACTTCGTTCGGAATCCCTGCCTCTTGGAGGCTGATGGTCACTGCCCGGGAGAGCTAGGGTTCCCCTCCACCACCACTCCCTTTTTTTTTTTCCTTCTCTCTTCCCTTTCCTTTGCCTTTCTCTAGGAGTCGACAGAGCAGTGACTGACCTCGAAGCACCGCACAGTTGTGCAGATGGACTCAAGGAACTAAGTGAATCTGAATTCTGCTCGTCCAAGGGGCCGGTTGCTCTCAGTTTTAATGGGAGCCCAGGCAGCTGTTAAGAGGAGGCGACCTACTGACGGCCCCGCGGCCATCTGGGTGGTGCCCCGGGCGGTTCTGAGAGAGGAACTTTAGGGCCCTCAGAAGAATGACTTGGAAAGGCTGCTCTCAGAACTTTTAAAAATGCCGTTTAAGACGGGCGTGGTGATTTTGACGTACCCATTATAGTTTAGCAGGCAGGAGGCTGTGGTTGCAGATGGATCTGAGCCTGGAGTACTCGTTGAGACCCTGCGTCAAATTAACGCACGAGTAAAATACATAAATAAATGCTATCAGGATGGGTATAAAGTTTCACTGTGTGGATTATACTCGGTTGGAAAAAAAGAAGATGGACATTGGAGCCTCAGATGTTCAAGACCTGGGCCACGTGAGACCTCTCAAGAAAGTGATGAAAGAGCTGGAGAGTTGGCTCTGCAGTCTGTCAAGAGGACTACAAGCCACTTTGGGTGGCTCAGAACTGACTGCAACTCCAGCTCCTGAGAATCCAACTTCTGGCAGCCGTCGGGAACCTAGATTCGTATATACATACCCCCACATCGACACACATAATTTACAAAAATAAGGGTGTTTTTTTTTTCTTGTCTTTTAAAGAGAAGTTGGCTTCCAATTCGAATAACCACGCCTGGATGGTAACGGTAAGGATGGGATGGAAGTCTAGATACCACCTTTCTCTTTTTTATTCATGGAAAAAAAACAAACAGGGAAGATGGTTCTGGAAACATGAATCAATCCAACTGGCTCGACTGCTGAAGAGCCAGAGCCCTAGGGGCTCAGAGGTGCTCCTGGGATGAGAGCTTCCCCAGCCCTCAAGCGCCTGCTGCACCATGGGAAGAGTGGCGACCAGCTGTTCTTCACCCCTCCTCACCGCCCAGACAACATGGAAGATCTGTGACTCTCCTTCTCTGACGTGGAAGTGAGGAAGAACTGAACAGAGCTCCCCTAAACAAAGATGGAAAGCTTTTAGTAATGTAAAAATGAGGACCAGGAGGAAATCTTGTTTCTGGTTATAATAAAATTGTTGGGGGCGCCTCAGTGTTTCCTTTAATGAACATCTGGGCACTGAAGTTGTCTGCAGGGTAAAGGCACTTGCTCCTAAGCCTGAGAACTGACTCTGGTCCCTGGGACCCACATGGAGAGCAAGGGTACATCACACACACACAAGTAAATATGAAATACTAATTTATTTAGAGATGTACTATGTTATACAGGTATTTAAAGAGACCAGAAAGCTGTGTCCCATACCTTGAAATTGGAGTTACAGGAATTTTTCAAGCTGCTGCTACGGGTGCTGGGGGCGCTGATGAAGCAATTAGCATACTTTAACTGTTCAACCATCTCCACAGCCCCTAAAAATTGACTTAGTAAAAATGAGGGGCAGAAGCTGAACATGATGTCTAAACACCTGTAATCTCAGCACTCAGACAGAGGTTAACTCAGGAGCATTGCTTTGTGTTCCTGGCCAGCCTTGACTACTACATATTGAGATCCTATCTTAAAACTCAAGGCAATAAAATGAGGGGCTAAAGCTTGATGTGGTGGAACAGCTGAAACGCCAGCCTCTGGGAGGCGCTAGCAAAGCTGAAAGGCTTAGGCCAGCCTGGGCTGCATAGTGGTATCCTGTCTCAAAAAAAAAAACAAAAAACAATAAATTTTTGGGTAGTGATGGCACACACCTTTAATCCCTGTACTCCGGAGGGAGGTAGACAGATCCCTTTGAGTTCCAGGCCAGCCTGGTCTACAGAGAATTCCAGGACATCCAGGGCTACATAGAGAAACCCTGTCTCAAAATACCAAAAAGAAAAGAAAAAAGTGAGTGTGTGTGTGTGAGTAGGGTTTCTTCAGACTGGCCTCAATCATCCACCTGCCTCAGCCTCCCAAGTGTCCTAGACAGTGGTCACCATGGCTGGATAGTGTTGCCTACTGACAATACAGAACTCTCCTATGATAATCTTAAGAGGTGACAAGCGCTCACCCAGGGAACCCACGCTCAGTTCCCAGCATGCATAGGGCTGCTCACAACCCTCTAACTGCAGCTCCAAGGGATCTCACCCCCTCTTCCGGCACCAGACACATGCACACACACCATGCATGCATGCAGACAAGACCATCATACACTCAAAAAAATGTTTAGCCAGGTACAGAATCATATACCTTTAATCCAAGCACTCAGACACAGGAAGATCTTTGAGTTCAAGGCCTGCTTGATCTATATATAGAATTCCAAAACAGGGCTGGAGAGATGGCTCAGAAGTTAAGAGCATTGGTTGCTCTTCCAGAGGTCCTGAGTTCAATTCCCAGCAACCACATGGTGGCTCAAAACCATCTATATTGGATCTGATGCCCTCTTCTGGCATGTAGGTATACAGTACGTGAAGATAGAGCATTAACATACATTAAAAAAGAAGAAGAAAATTCCAAAACAGCCAGAAGTATATACTGAAAACCTGTCTTAAAAACAAAAACAAAAAATATTGAGAAAGTAGTGATGAGTCTAAGCACACCTATAGTTTTCTACCATGCAGGCTTCCCTGTAAAAATAAAATACTTTTCAGTTTGATTTCTTTTTCTTTCTATAACTGACTTTAGTTTTGTTGTAGTTTTGAGGGCTTTTGTTTGTTTTTTCGGGACAGGGTTTCTCTGTGTAGCCTTGGCTGTATTGGACTTGCTTTGTTGACAAGGCTGGGCTAGAACTCACAGCTGATTTGCCTGCCTCTGCCTCTCAGAGTGCTGGGATTATAGTTGTGTTTTGAGTTTTTGTTCTTTGTTTTAAAAAAGAAAATTGCCCAGTGGTAGTATTGCATGCCTTTAATCCCAACACTCTGGATGGCAGAATCTCTAAATTTAGGCGAATCTCTAAATTTGAGGCCAGCCTGGTCTACAGACGGAGTTCCAGGAGAACCTGGGCTACATGGAGAAATCCCATCAGAAAGATAGATAGATAGGTAGGTAGGTAGATAGACAGACAGACAGATGGATAGATAGCTAGACAGATAGATAGATGACAAATGAAATAAGCACATGCCACATGTGCCAGGCCATATTTAGCAGGTTTATTGGGTGCTAAGAATCAAAGCTTCCCTATATTCAAAGCAAGCTATCTAGTGGTTGGACTAAATCCTAGGCTTCTGGTTTGTTGCTTAAAAACAGAGCAGCACTAGTGTTTAATCTCAGCACTCATGAAGCAGAGGCCATTAGCTCTCTGAGTTGGAGGCCAGCCTGGTCTACAGAATGTGTTCCAATACAGCCAGGACTACACAGAGGGATTCTATCTTGAAAATCCTAAATAAATATAAAACAAATAATCCAGGCGTGGTGGTGCACACATGTGATCCCAGCACTCTGGGAAACACAGGCAAGTGGATCTCTGTGAGTTTGAGGCCAGCCTGGTCTACAGAGTGAAAGCAAGTCCTAGGCAGCCAAGGCTACACAGAGAAACTCTGTCTCGAAAAAACAAACAAAAAAAAATGAACAAACAAAAAGTATATATATATATATATATATATATATATATATATATATATATATATAACAAAATGGGCAAAATAGATGGGGGAAGGGGAGGGCAGAGGGGGAGGGAAGGATAGAGGGGGAGGGGAGGATAGATGGGGAAGGGAGGACAGATGGGGAAGGGAAGAGCAGATGGGGAGGGGAGGACAGGCAGGGGAGGGGAGGACAGATGGAAGAGGTGCCAGAAAAGGGGAAGAAGAGAATTGCCAGAAAGAAGAAGGCTGCAGAGGATCAGAGTGAGCTTTGGCCAGCCTACCAACACAAAAAAGAGGAAGAGAGAGAGAGGCTGGAGAGATGGCCTGCTCGGAAGTTAAGAGCACTGGCTGCTCTTCAAGGAGTCCTGAGTTCAATTCCCAGCAACCACATGGTGGCTCACAACCACTTCTAATGAGATCTGGTGCCCTCTTCTGGTGTGCAGGTGGACATGCACTCATCTACATAAAATAAATAAATAAATAATCTTTAAAAAAAAAAAAGGAAAGACAGCACAATGGGAGGATACTAGGTCCTTTGGGTCCTAAAGTGTCCAGTCCCTGATGAACAGGGCATTGGGACTTGAGTTAAAGTGAGTTCTGAGTACAGTAGGTAAATTGGTGTCCTGAGCACAGTTGCTCAGAATAACCAGAGAGAAAAGAAAGGAGGAAGGAAGGAAGGAAGGAAGGAAGGAAGGAAGGAAGGAAGGAAGGAAGGAAGGAAGGAAGGAAGGAAGGAAGGCTATAATCCCAGCACTCAGGAGGCAGAGGCAGAACAAGCAGAAATTCAAGGTCATCCTTGGCTACATAACAAGTGCAAGGCTAGCTTGAGCTACGTGAGACTCTGTCTCAGAAACAAAAGTTACTTTGAACTCTAGTCTTGTGTCCATTTTTGGTTCCATTACTCTACTCTGTGACTTGGAAAGAGTTTACTTAATCTGTGTACATCCAATTCTCTGTCCACATAACAGGGATGATACAGCCAGTCAGAGCTAAATAAGCTAAGTGAACAGTGCTTTGCATAGTACCAAACACATACTAAGTCAATAGCTGTTTTCTAAGTCTTTATATGTATAGGTGTCCTGCCTTATGTGTGTCTATGATTCATACATCTGAGGGTCTGTGCAGGCAGAAGAGGACCTTGGTTCCTCGTGGAACAGCTACAGATGGTTGCGAGCCACCCTGTGAGTGCCCAGAACAGAACCTGGATCTCCTAGAATAGCCAGTGCTCTTAACTGCTAAGCCACCTTTCCAGCCCTCAGTGAATAGGCTTTTTTGGGATATTTTGTTTTCTTCTTTTGGCTTTTCAAGACAGGATTTCTCTCAGCTGGCCCAGCTGGCCTAGAACTCACTCTGTGGACCAGGCTGAACTCTCAGGAACTCGGACTCAGATTCACCTGCTTCTGCCTCCAGAGTGCTGGGATTAAAGGCCACCACCTGCAGTAAGCAGACTTTTTAAAACACTCCTGAGGAGCACCCAGCTGGGTGACTCAGCTTGCTGCTGAGTCTGACGATCTGGATTTGAACCCCAGACCTCATGCAGAAGGATGGAGCCTGCTGCGACTTGTACTGCTGCCTCCCCAGGCATGCCACCACACACATTTGCACACACCCCACCACACGCGGAATAAACAAACGCCTTCAAAGACAATTCTAAATTCTATAGGAAAAGACTGTGGAAAAGCGGTGTGTGCTTTTGCTCAGTTTTTGCCAATTATCATCCTCCACTCAGGGATCCCCTTAAAGCAGATAGCAGACCCCAAGATGCTTGGCCTGACAGTCCCTACGCAGTCCTCTCCTTCCAGTCTGTCTCCATCCTGGTCCCTAAGCCCTCCACACACCTCCAACCCCCCCCCCCCCCACTGCTTTGAAAGAAGAGAGGAAGCCTGGCTTTACCCTGCAGACAGACAGCTTGTGCCTTGGTCCAAAGGCCACAGCCGCTCTGGAAGACTGACTTCCTTCCCAGAAGAGCGTTAGAGGTTACTGGAGCAGAGAGGAGTCCTTGGTGCTCAGCTTCCTGGTTGTCCAGACAGGTATATGAGGGAAGCTTTTGGCTTTTGGCTTTTCGGCTTTTTGGCTCCTCCCACACACACACAGGGTTTCTCCATGTGGCCTAGGCTGTCCTGGACTACGTTTGTAGACCAGGCTGACCTCTGCCTCCCTGAATGCTGGGATTAAAGGTGTGTGGCTCCACACCCACTGAGTGAAGCCATCTTGCAGCCTCTCCAAACTGAAGCTATAGTCCAGTAGAGTCCGTCTGAATTCTCGGTCCACAAAATTATGAACAATGAGAAAATGGTAGCGGGCCATCTAGACAGCGTGGTGGGTGAAGCGGCTTGCAACCAAACCTGACATTAGTTTCAGTCCTACAAGAAAGAACCGATTCTTTTGTTTGTTTTGTTTTTTGACACAGAGTTTCTCTGTAGAGCCTTGGCTGTCCTGGACTTGTAGACCAGGCTGGCATTGGACTTAGAGATCCCCTGCCTCTGCTCCTGAGTGCTAGGATTACAGGCATGTGTCACCACACCCAACTTACTTTTTTTTTAAAGAACAGATTTTTGACAAGTGGTGCACGCTTTTAATCCTGGCACTCAGGAGACAGAGGCAGGTGGATCTCTGATTTTGAGGCCAGCCTGGTCTACAGAGTGAGTTCCAGGACATCCAGGACTACACAGAGAAACCCTGTCTCAAAACAAACAACACAAACAGTGAACCTCCTGGAACTCCCACCCTAGAACATCTGGCACTTGAGGGCACCCCTCCTGTGTGCTTAAATCCACACACAGATTCAAACACTTAACAATAAGATTAGTATCGAAGACTAGCTAGCATTCCATTTCCCGGGCCTATCTCTTGCTTTCTTTTCTTCTTCTCCCCTCCCATCCACCTGCAGTCCATTTGCCCATTCTCTTGTCCTCTCCTCCTCCTGAGACATTACCACATGGTTCTCTGATATCCTCACATTCCCGCCTCTCCTGCCTCAGCCTCCCAAGAGCTGAAGTGTTAGAATGAGAGGTACTGCTGTACCTACCAGCTTTCTCGTTTCCTTGATCTACTCTTACGTCAAAGGATACTAAGGCTGGGTTCACACCTTGGCTGCTATGAACACTGGAACATAGAAATCTCTTCAAAAGAGGCTGGGGAAATGGCTGCCAGGTTAAGAGCACTGGCTGCTCCTCCAGGGGACCTGGGTTCAATTCCCAGCACCCACATGGTGACTCACCACCATCTGTAACTCCTGCTCCAGGGGATCAGCTGCCACTGTCTTTGACCTCCTAGAGTGCCAGGCACACAGGCATACATGCAGGTGAAAATAGTCATACACATAAAAATAATAAAACTTTTCAAGACATCTCTCCCACGCGCTGAGTTTGGCTTCTCTGGGATGCGCCTGGTTGAATAGAGTGAGGTCTCTGTTCTCTCTCTCTCTCTCTCATGTTCTGCCCTTTTAAGGAAGCAGCACAGTTTGCCTCAGTGGCTCAGGTACCTTCCCTCTGACATTTCTTTCCAGCCAGGCCCATCCTGGGGGGACCCTGACTCCAGAACTGCAGCCCTCAGGCTGGTAATAATGAGCCCCTTGCGCAACCACCGCTGGTCCGATTCCGAGGCTCCGGGCATTTGTCTGCACAGGCCTGGCTTCTGCTGCCTTTGGTCCTGTCCCTGTCTGCAATTTTCCCATCCTCTCCAGCACAGCAGCCAGGGCTGTCAGTTTGATCCCTAGAACTGCAGGACAGAAGGAGAGAGCCACTACTTCCTGCAAGCTGCCCGCTGACATCCCTGGAAGAACATTAAAACAGGCACACCTGCCCCTTCACACCAAACAAATATATGGAAAATAATTTTACAGAGAGAACAACAGCAGTGAGACGGCCCACTCTTTCAACCCCAGCACTCCCAGGAAGCAGAAGCAGGCAGACCTCTGTGAGCTCAAGGCCAGCTTGAGAATTTGCCTTAAGAGAAATTGTTTTGGGGGCTGGAGAGAAGGCTCAGTGTTAAGAGCACTGGCTGTTCTTCCAGAGGACTCTGTTCAATTCCCAGCAACCACATGGCAGTTCACAACTGTCTGTAACCCAAATTCCGAGGGATCTGACACCTTCACACTAATGCACTAATGCACATACAATTAAATTAAGTAAATTATTTTTAAAATTTGTTTTGTTTTTTTTGAGACAGCTCAGGTTGTCCTGAAACTCACTTGTAAACCAGGCTGGTCTCAAATTCACAGACCTCCACCTGCCTTCAGAGTGCTGGGATTAAAGGACACCACTGCGTTCAGGAACCTTCACATTAAAAGAGAAATAGACAAACATGGACTGGAGAGAGGGCTCAGAGGTTAAGAGCACCCGCTGCCTCTCCAAGGAAAAACGGGCTTGATTCCCAGCCCTCACAGCGCACATACACACAGGCAGGCAAAAGTCATACACATGAAAAATTAAAAATAATAAATTAAAAATAAATGTAATTAGTTCAAAATTTTTAATAATTATATACACATATATATTGGTTTTTGTTTTTTTTTTGTTTGGTTGGTTAGTGGGTTTTTTGTTTGTTTGGTTTAGTTGGGTTTTGGTTTTGTTTTTTTGAGACAGGTCTTTCTGTGTAGCCTTGGTTGTCCTAGACTCGAATTGTAGACCAGCCTAGCCTGGAACTCACAGAGATCCACCTGTCTCTGCCTCCCTGAGTGCTGGGATTAAAGGTGTGTGCCACTGTGCCCGGCAGCTAAAATATTATTTTTAAAAGCTTTAGAATTGTGGGCAGAGAGATGGTTCAACAGAGACACTGCTCTTTCCGGCCTGAATTCCATCCCCAGCCTGTGTCAGGGGTTTGTGACTGCCTCTGCCTCCAGCCTCAGGAGGAAGCTCTGACTCCTCTTGTCTGATACCTGCACACACACGAGTGCATATACACCCAAGTTTTGGATTCTCCACTATGACTATGACTTCCTTCTTCAACATGCCTTCAAAATCTCAGCGTCAGGTCCACACACAGCAAGACTGTATCTCAAAACACAAACAAAGGTCTAAGGAGATGGCTCAGTAGGTACAATACTCATCACGCAGTCAGGAGGGCCCATCGGGTTTGTTTGCACGTTTTGTTCTTTTATTTTTCAACACAGGGTTTCTCTGTATAGCCTGGGGTGTCCCACTGTAAACAGGCAAAGAACTTACCTACATTTCACCTGTCTCTGCCTCCAGGGTGCTGCTGGGATTAAAGGCATGCACCGCAGCCGCCAGACCCCAGCCATCTCTCTCTTTCTTTTCCTATTGATTAATTTATTTATTCACTTTACACTCGGATCACAGCCCCCATTTCCTCCTCTTCTCCTAGTTTCTCCCTCACATAGCCTTCCCCCGCCCCCTTCTCCTCCAGAAGGGAGATGGCCCCATGGGTACAGACCTTTCCCGGCACAGTCACAGCAGGACTAACAGCACTCCCCCACCCCAACCCCCCCTCCCACACCCTTCCCCCGCCATCCTTTGAAAAGCTGGTCATTCTGCCACACCTTCAGTCCCAGCTCTTGGGGAGGCAGGGGCAGGAGGAATTTATGTGAGTTCCAGGCCAAGGTGGTCTAGAGAGTGAGCCAGCCAGGGCCCTACAGTGAGACCCTGCCTCAAAACAAATACATTAAATAAATGAATACAATGAATAAAATGAAAACTGGGCACAGGAAGGGTGTGCCATTAATCTAGGGCTGGAGAGAGTGCTCAGCATTTGGCTGCTCTTCCAGAGGACCTGAGTTCAATTCCCAGCAACCACATGATGGATCACAACCATCTGGTGCCCTCTTCTGGCGTGTATACATAGTAAATAGATCTTTAAAAAAAATTTTTTTTAAAATCCTAGTGCAGGGGAGACAGAGGCGGAAGGATTTCCAGGGCTTTCAAGTCCAGCCAGACTGATGAGTTTTCAGAATGTAAGGCGTGGGGCTTACAGTCCAGGGGTGCTGACGCCCTCTTCTGGCCGCCAGAGGCACTGCATGCACGTAGTATACATACAAGCAGGCAAAACCTAAGAGACAAAAATTGAAAAAAATAAAGGAACAAAGGTGAGGCGCTATGTTTGATCCTCGGCACTGCCAAAGTAACTAATAATACAATAATAAGAATATCAACCTGGTGGCTTACAGGCATACAGTTGTGCATTTGTACCCAGACCCATTCGCACACAAATACACACCAGCCACAAAACCCCATAGTAAATTGCTGCTCACTCGAGGCACCTGGCCTCTCAGGCCCGACAATCACAGATCAACTCTGCTTTTGCGGGGGGGGGGGGGCTCACCACGACTGTTTCCGGGTTCATTTCCTAAGACGGGAGCATTATCTTAACCGGGCAGAGTGTCCTTATCAAAATCAGGAAAGCCCGTGTTGATACAAGCCTACTATCTAATCCGCGGGCCGTTCACATTTCATCAGGTGCCCCAATAATGTCTTTTCTGGGTTTGTTTTTTCTTCCCAGGATCCCAAGTGCAAAGCGTTCAGGCTCCCGGGATCCAAGGCAGTCCCCAGCCTCCCTTGGTCCCCCGGGCCTCCATTTCGGTTGCTTTGCTATCACGCACATGTTTGAAAATTCCCCTCGCCTCCTGTCAGCATTTCTGTGCCTCCAGGACCCAGGGGACAGACTCTTTGCAGGGCCTTGTAAAACCTTAAATAAACTACGCGAACAAATTTCACTTTGACCACTATCTTGTTAAAATTCCTGAAAAAAAGTTAACTCATTGGGCCCAAAGTTCCTTAACAAAAGCCAGGCTGTGTTCCCCCAGTCTCTGCCAGTCCCTCAAAGCCTTTTATGTGCTCTTTAATGATTTTTTTTTTAACAAATACTTTCTCTTGCCTTTAAAGTTCGATTAATTGAATCTTAATTCAGTGGGATGTCCTCTTACTTAGGCAAGCCACCCTGGACTGGCAGGTGGGGCCTCGCTGGCAGACACAATTAGGGTTCGAGTCCAAGGAGAGCGGGATTGTGAGGGGTGCCTACTTGATGCCCCCATTTTGGATCAGAGTGAGGAGCCCCTTTCCTCCTCTGCCTGAGGGAGGAAACCTACATGTTAGCCCGCAGGCTTAATCTAGTCACGCTGCCTCAGCGCCTCCATGGCGCCTTCCCTGGCCCCATGGCACATCCTTTCTTCCATTTTCTTTCCTGTTTATGCTTTATAAACAATTAGTTTGGTTGTTTTTGAGACAGGGTTTCTCTGTGTAGCCTTGGCTGCCCTGGACTGGATTTGTAGACCAGGCTGGCCTCGAACTCACAGCTGATCTGCCTGCCTCTGCCTCCCAGAGTGCTGAGATCACAGGTGTGTGCCCCGCTAAGCCATTAGCTTTATTTTTAATTTGTATGTAACTGTGTCTGTGTGTAGGTATGTGTGCACATGTGTGTGTAGATGCCCAAGAAGTCCAGGAGAGGGAGTGTAACGTACGTACGTACACACACACCAGGGTTAGAGCTACAGGAGACTGTGAGCTGACTGATGTGGGCGGGCACTGGGAACCAAACTTGGGTCCCCCAGAAAAGCAGTGATTACACGGTGGGGGAGGGGCAGAGAACCCTCTGCTGCTAGTTGTCTTCTGACGTCCACTCATCCGTCCGCTCATCCGTCCGCTCATCCGTCCGCTCATCCGTCAGCAAACAGGCACGCCCTCACGGGCGCCACCCCTTTTCCCTCTCCATCGTGCGAGTGCAAAGAAATACAATATTTTTTTTTCTTTTTGACACAGGTGTAGAGGAATGTTAATTCAGAACCTGGCTGCTCTGGCAAGACCTCACATTCTAGGTCTCTGTGATCTGGCTGGAATACAAACAGGCCTTTAATCCAGGAGACAGAGACAAGCAGATCTCTGAGTTCAAGGCCAGCCTGGTCTGATTGGAGCAAGTTTCAGGTAAAGCAAAGCTTAGGGCCAGGTGAGGTGGTTCACACCTTCCATCCCAATGAAGGTAAAAAGAAGCACCCATGTTTGAAAGTGACATATAATTGAATGGCAGAAACGGTGACAAATCAGGGAAGAAGTTGACAGAATAGGATGTGTCCAACTCTCAGAGAAGGAGAAAGGAAAGGGAAGCTACTTTGGGTCAATGCAGGGAGAGGAGAAGGCAGTTTTTACCTTTTACCAGGACAATAATAGAGACAGGTTGCAGAGAGGGAGCTCGGGTGCAGAGTGAATGAGCCAGACAATGAGAAGGAGCCAAGAGATTAGAGCAGATTGCTGGAGTTAGTTTGAGGCCAAGAGAGCAATTCAGAGGCCGAGAGAAAAGCCAGATTGAATAATTTAGTTGGGAGAGTATTTTGAGCCAGAACAGGTGAGTTGAAACAGCCAGCTATGAGCTCAGAAAGAACAAGCAATGGTGAGCTTATTCAGCAGTGAGTGTGAGAGGTAGAAAATATTCTAGGTCTAGGTTAGAGTGTACAGAGGCTAGAAGCTTCCAGACTAGGCCTCAGTTAGCAGTCAGAGGCAGTAAGCCTCAAAGACAGCAATTAACTCAGGCAAATAAAAGTTCATTTTTACAGACAGGTTTTTGTATCCCTGACTGTCCTGGAACCAGCCTTGTAGACGAGGCTGGCCTTGAACTCACAGAGATCCGCCTGTCTCGACCTCCCAAGCGTTGGTTGGCATTAAAGGCACGCACCACCAACTGCATGCAAAACAGTTTTTTTAAATGGACTTTAATACTCATTAAAAGAATGGCCCCACTTAGGAGGCAGAAGCAGGCAATTGCTGAGATCCAGGCCAGCCTGGTCTACAAAGCAAGTCTAAGACAGCCAAGGCTACACAGAGAAATCCTGTCTCAAAAAAAAACAAAAAACAAAAAAACAAACAAAACAAAACAAAACAAAAAAAACCACTAAAAAAACCCTAAAGCTAAACAAATCAAAACCTCATTAACACTGTTCTTGGGGCCTGGTGAGATAGTGGGTGAAGGTGCTTGACAGCTGGAACCTGGAAAGGTGGAAGGAGAAAACGGAATCCACAGAACTACCCTCTGACCTTCACAGGGGCTCTGCAGTTTGTGCCCTCACGTGCGCACACAAAGTCTTGAAATATGCTCTTAGACTAGTGAGCTGGCGAAGCAGGTAAAGGTGCTGATCACTAAAGCTGATGAGACTTTGGTCCTTAGAACTCACATAGTGCAGAGAGAACACTAATTCTTCCCAAGCCATCCTCTGATCACAGGAGTACACACACACAGACACACACACACAAACACTCTCACCATGAATGGAGATGTGCACATCCATGCACACAAAGGCTCAAGAGAAGTGGAAGGGATGTCCTGAGTGGTAACGGTCTTCCTGAGGACCTGGGTTTGGTTTTCAGAGCAGCTCAAAGCTGCCTGGAAGGGATCCAGGACCTCTTGCTTCCACAGGTATCTGCATACCGCCCCCCCCCCAAGTTAAAAAACATTTGGTGGTAGCACATGCCTTTAGTCCCAGGACTCAGAGTGAGCTCCAGTCCAGTCAGGGCTTCACTGAGAAACCCTGTCTTGAAATAGCAACAAGATAATAATAATAATAAATCCTTTAAAAGAAAATTATCTTCAAGCAAACAAGCCTCCCCACCTCACTTAAAAAAAAAAATCCCACAAACCAGATTGGCTAAAGAAGAAATTGAATTTCTCATCTTTCTGACGCTGCCTCCTGTCTCTGCTTTTTTAATTTATTTCTTTTGGGAGAGGGTGCTGGGTCAGACCCCAGCCGTGTATGCTGAGCACAGGTTCTGTCTGAAGTCTTCTCCTTGTAGCCATGTTTGCTGGGCCCTGTTTCCAGTTTCCAGGGGCTTGACTGGGATAGTAAGAATTTTATTTTCACTTAAAAAAAAAAAGTAGGGGCTGGAGAGGTGGCTCAGAGGTTAAGAGCACTGACTATTGTTCCAAAGGTCCTGAGTTCAGTTCCCAGCAACCACATGGTGGCTCACAACCATCTACAGTGAGATATGGCCCTCTTCTGGTGTGCAGGCAGAACACTGTATAAATAATAAATAAATAAATCTTTAAAAAAAAAAAAGTAATCGGAGTGGAGGCAGTGCTGGAAAGATAGCGCAGCAGTTAAGAGCAACAGGTAGCCCTTCCATAAGACTCAGGTTCAATTCCCAGCACCCACATGGCAGCTCACAACTGTTTGTAACTCCAATTCCAGGGAACCTGACACCTTCACACAGACAGACACGCAAGAAAGAAAAAAAAAACAAAAACAAATTTAAAAAAATGCACATAGGGGCTGGAGAGATGGCTCAGCAGTTAAGAACACTAACTGTGCTTTCCGAGGTCCTGAGTTCAATTCCCAGCACCCACATGATGGCTCACGACTATACATGACTCCAGTTCCAGGGGATCTGATGCCCTCTTCTGGCCTCCTTGTACACCAGACACATTCATGGCGTGGACACGCAGAAATGCATGCAGGCAAAGTTTTTATACACATTAAAAAAAAGAGGCGGGGGGTGGGGGGTGGACTGGAGAAATGGCTCATAGGTGAAGAGCACCATTTGCTCTTCTAGAGGACCGAGTTCAATTCCCAATAACCACATGGTGTCTCACAGCCATCTAGCCTGAGATCTGGCGCCCTCTGCTGGAGTGCAGGTGTACATGCAGACAGAATACTGTATACGTAACAAATCTTTGAAAAACTAGAGAGAGAATAATCTGATTGTGTACGTGTGCAATCATATTACACCTGTGTGGGAGTGAGGGGGAACGTTTCTGGCGTGGAGCCCTTCCACCTTTATCTCGGGTCGGGGTCTCTCCTGTTCCATCACTGTGGTTTTGTGCTTCCAGCCAGTTCTTTCTTTTTGGTCCATCTACCAGAAAAGTGCTAGAGTTACAGCCATCTGACTTTTTTTTTTTAAGATGTATTTATTATGTATACAATATTCTGTCTAAGTGTACCCCTACAGGCCAGAAGAGGGCACCAGATCTCATTATAGATGGCTGTGAGCCACCATGTGGTTGCTGGGAATTGAACTCAGGACCTTTGGAAGAACAGCTGGTGCTCTTAACCTCTGAGCCATCTCTCCAGCCCCCGACTTTTTTTTTAATTAGTTTTTTTGTTTTGTTTTTCGAGACAGGTTTTCGAGACAGGGTTTCTCTGTGTAGCCTTGGCTGTCCTGGAATCAATTTGTAGACCAGGCTGGCCTTGAACTCACAGCAATCCGCCTGCCTCTGCCTCCCCGAGTGCTGGAATTACAGGTGTGTGCCACTATGCTTGGCTTGGCTCCTTTTTGTTTGCTTTTATTTATTTATTTATGTATTTATTTATTTTGGAGACTTATTTCTTTTTTATTTTATGTGCATCTGTGAAGGTGTCCTATCCTCTGGAGCTACAAACAGTTGTGAGCTGCCATCCTGGGAACTGAACTTGGGTCCTCTGGAAGAGCAGCCAGTGCTCTTAACCATTGAGCCATTCTACAGCCCCAAATCTTTCTTTCTTGTTTGTTTGTTTGTTTGTTTGTGTTTGTAGGCAGGATTTCTCTGTGTAGCTCTGGTTGTCCTAGAACTCACTCTGTAAACCAGGCTGGCCTCGAACTTACAAATCTGCCTGCCTCAAAAATCTCTTTCCCTCTCTCTCTCTTTTTTTTCTTTCAAATCTTGCTTTTTTATAAGGGCCCCCGGGATCAAACTCAGGTCATCAGACTCGTATGGAGAGTTTTCACCCACTGAACTATCTCCCAGACCCGCCCCCCAAGTTGTTTGTTTTGAGACAAGGTCTTCCTACATAGCCCAGCCTGGCTTTAAACTCATGGTAATTCTCCTGCCTCAGTCTCCTAAATGTTGGGATTACACACCTGGTTGTTGTGACTGAATCAGAGAGTGAAGGATAAATGTGTATCTTCCATCACCCTAGGCAACCTGTGACCCTGAAGGGGCTGACAGAGGGATTAAAGGTCACTACCACTTGGCTTTGGATTTTATACATTGTTCTTGTGAAAATGTACAAAGGTCAAAAGGGGCCTCTCCTCCCTTCAGGCAGGGGCAGCCAGAGTGGAAACTGAGGTTCAGAGAGGCCAAGATGCACAATGGTCACACAGCTAGGAAGAGGGAAAGCCAGGACGGGGTGGGTTCCTTTTTCTTTTGCCGACCTACCTCTGCCTCCCAGGGGAGGGCTTTAGAACTAGAATTTGAAACCAACAGGTAAATTTTGCCCAATGTATGTGTCTATGACAGCTGTGCTTAGGAGGCTGAGACAGAGGTGACCATGGGTCTGAGGTCAGAGAGGGCTACAGAGCGACATTCTGCCTCAAAAGAAGCCAGTAGATGCAGTCCATCTTCATGGAGTCATCTTACCCTCCGTTTTGATAAACTGGACAGCCAGGCAGTGGGGGCGCACACCTGTAATCCCAGCGCTCACGGGGCAGAGGTGCATCTCTGTGAGCTCCAGGTCAGCCTGGTCTACATAATGAGTTCTAGGACAGCCAGGACTATGTAGAGAGACCCTGTCTCAAAACCCCCCAAAAACAAACAACCAAAAAGGCAAAACTGAGGAAACGTGTCTTTTTGTCTGCCTGTTTTCTCTGCAGCGCTCACTTTTCTTACAATCTTCTGGTCCAGCCAAGCAAAAAGAAGCCTGCTTCACCGCTGTTGAAGGGGCAAACACAGATCTATTCCCAGCACTTAAACGGCAGATCACAACTGTCCCCAGCCCCAGGGGGTACAGCACCCTCCTCTGGCCTCCATGGATCCTCACACACGTGATGCATAAACACATACCCAATAAAGGTTTTAAGTGAAAAGTTTAATGTTTTAACTTATTGAGTCTTGTGGATGTACAGCATGTATTACAAGTGTGTTGGCCCCGGGGTTCACCCTGCATCTCTGCTCCGCACTCTCCTATCAATTTCATGCCTCCCTCCACCCCCAACACCTTGGTTAGTTCTGGATGTCTGGAACTCACTCTCTAGACTAGACCAGGCTGGACTCGACCTCACAAATATCCGCCTGCCTCTGCCTCCTGAGTGTCGGGATTAAAGGCTCTGGCAAGCACACCTCTTTTGATTTTTATTTATGTTTTGTGTTCGGGTCTGTGAACCACTTGCAGTGCCAAGAGAGACCAGAAGAGGGCGTCGGACTCCCTGGAGTTGACAGGACAGCGGGCTGTGAGCTGAGGCTTGAACCCGGGTACTCTTGAAGAGCAGCCCCTGTTCTTAACTGCGCAGCCACCTCTCCAGTCCCTGCCGTTTGAATTTTGCGACAAGCTCTCACTCCGTAGTTCAGGCTGACCTGGAACGCACCATGTTTCCAAACTTAAACTCTGAGCAATCCTCCTGCCTAAGTCTAGTGACCACAGGCATTAAAGGCTCGTGTCACAACGCTCGGCTGCAATGCTTATCCAATTAATAGATGCCTGCATGGCCCAGCGACGGACGCCGGAAAACCATAAAATCCTGTCCTTGACAAACATTTGGCGCATTTAGCTAAAGCAGTACTTTTTTCTTTCTTAACTTTCCCTCAGAACTCAGGCAGAAGAGCCACGGAAGAGTACAGAGCAAAGATAAGTCAAGGAACTGAAGCAAATAAAATAATTAAGTAACGTGTTACGGCAAAAAAAAATTAATACCCAAGCAGCGGAAAGACAAAGAGCTCAAGACGAAACGGCTGAAATACTTACTCAGCTAAAATCATCAAACATTGAAGTGACGTGAGTAAAACAAAGCTATATAAAACGACCTGGTTAAGTAAGTAGAATAAAGCGAGTGGAGGAAATGAGTAAACTGGAAATAAAGGAATAAAGCCGGCTCCGCTCTCAGCGGGGAAAGCCGCGCAACGCGAAGGGTGCGTGCGGGGCCCGCGGGTCTGCGCCGTGCGGGTGTGCGCCGTGCGGGTCTGCGCCGTGCGGGCCGCGGGTCTGCGGGTCTGCGCCGTGCGGGTCTGCGCCGTGCGGGTCTGCGCCGTGCGGGCCGCGGGTGTGCGCCGTGCGGGTCTGCGGGTCTGCGGGTCTGCGCCGTGCGGGTGTGCGCCGTGCGGGCCGCGGGTCTGCGGGTCTGCGCTGTGCGGGTCTGCGCCGTGCTGCCGCCAGGCGGCGCTCGGGGCCCCGGGGCGCGCAGCCGCCGCACCCCGAGCCTCGGGCTCCCGAGGGCGGCCCGTGCCGCTTCGCACGGCGCCCCTTCCTGTCTGTCCCCGCTGGGAACAGTCTGGAAGTCGCGGGGTGCGCGCAGGCCACGCTGGTCACAAAGACACACACAGATGGCAGCTGGACCGCCGACGTCCCGACGACCTGGACTTCCCTGGTGGGACGGTCACACTTTAAGCGTGGCGTGGAAACTCCCCGTCTGCCGCCCCGGTCAGCTTCCCGAGGCGGACAGGTAGACGAGACGCGGGCAGCTGCCCAGCGCCGGAGCCCCAGAAGTCCCCAGTCGGGGCCGAGGGGGAGGGGCGGGGTGGGGGCCGGGGCCGCTCTCATGCTAATGTGGCGGTGACAGTCGCGCTGGGCGCCTCCGCGCCTGGGGAGGCCGAGGCAGGAACAAAGCATCAGCGTCTCCTGCATGTGAAAGGGCCGCATTCCAGGGCGGGCAGCCCGGCCCTCCCCATTCACACCGGGGACCACACAGAGCGCCTCTCGCGCCAAATGCGGGAAGGTTCGGTTCAGCTTTTCTTTTGACCCGGGCGATGCATACGAAATGTAGATATTTCCCTAAACGCCGGGCTTGACATTTAATGCGTTCCTAAGTAGTCTGAAATGTGGACGGGATTAGGAGGAGGCTGGGGGCCCACCGGGACACTCGGGCAAATCCCCCTAAATCCTCCAAGACAATTGTGTGTCACCACACGGATTCGCTTTGCCCCAAATGAGTGGTCTAATGAACTTCACTGCCTCCTCCCGTGGCAGCCCACTCGCCCCGAGCCCCAGCCTCTGTGTCCCTCTCCGGCTTCGTCAGGTTGTGTGTACTTTAGGCCAGGCCAGCCGGCTTCCAGGATCCAGTCTGACAGTAACAGTGACTGGTACCTATCCTGGGGCACTCACAGTTCAACCCTCACTCCACAAGGCCCTGAGGGTCACCCTGGGATTATGTTATGAACTATCATCTCAGGCCCCTTGCAACACTGCCAGGCCCAGAAAGAAAAATCTGGTGTTATTTTTGTCTTACATGTATCAGTGTTTTGCCAGCACGTTATGTGCCCACAGAGGCCAGAAGAGGGAGCCGGATCCGTGGAACTGGGGCTATAGATGGGTTTTGAGCCACCATGTGGGTTCCGAGAATCAATCCTCGGTCCTCTGCGTGAACAGCCTCTAAGTCACTGAGCCAGACCTAGAGAAGCCCTTCCCAGCTTTCTTTCTTTCCTTTTCTATTCCACAGGACTCATTATGACTCCCTGGCTGGTTTGGAACTTGCTTTGTAGACCAGGGTGGCTTCAATCTCACATTTCTTTTTTCTTTCTTCTGCTTCTTTTTTGTTGTTGTTTTCCGAGAGAAGGCAAGGTTTTGAACTCAGAGATCCACCTGTCTCTGCCTCCCGGCATGCTGACATCACAGGTGTGCAGCACCATGCCTGGCTAACCTCATATATTTCAGTATCAGATTTATGGTTTGTGCAGTGCATGTAGCAAATTTTGTTTTGTTGAGACAGGGTTTCTCAGTGTAGCCCTGGCTGTCCTGGAACACACTTTGCAGACCAGGCTGGCCTTGAACTCAGAGATCCACCCATCTCTGCCTCTGGAGTCTGGGAGGCAGAGGCAGGTAGATCTGGGAGTTTGAGGCTAGTCTGATCTACATAGCATGTTCTAGGAGAGCAGGAATACAGATACCCTCTTTCAAAAGCAAACCACACTGTTAGGATTTACACAGCAGGAGGACCTTGGCAGGTCCAGGCCAAAGTAACCACAAAGATCACAGCATGCAATGGGTCTTACACAACAGATTTATTGAGGGGGACGGCAAAAGGCCATTGCAGAGAGAGAGAGAGAGAGGCAGGCACAGAGACAGAGACAGAGAGCAAGCAAGATCTGTGAGGGATGGCCAAGACCTTTCAAAGGGCTGCTGTTGGTGATGACAGCTCAGCTGATGAGTTGCTGAAGGAAGGCTGGGAGCACCTGATTTTTAAAAACTACAACCACACACGCCTCAAAAAAGAGAAAAGGCTGGGGTTTGATTCCCTGACCATGAAAACAAAACAGAATGTATGTAGATTTGTGGAATCTCATTAGCTCAACAGAAAATCCTTACCAGCCCCGGGTGCCCTCAAGAGCACCTGGAAAGGAAGAGACCTCTTTGGAGATACAGAGGGTGAAGAGCACTAAATACCTCAACTGTTAATGGGTAAGGGCCAGTTCCAGGCAGCTGAGCAGCCCAAGGCATTAATTGCCCCGAAAGGTGGCTATAGCTCAGTGGTAGAGTGTCATCCTGGAAGGTGCAAGGGGCCAGGTTCAACCTTCACTACTATGGTAGTTCACAGAAGAATGCCTCCTATAGACTTATATAATTGACTGTTTGGTCATCAGGGAGGGACACTACTTGAGAGGGCTTGGGAGGTGTGGCCTTATTGAAGGAAGCTCGTCACTGGGGTTGGGCTTTGAGCTTTCAAGGGCCTAAGCCGTGTGTGTGTGTGTGTGTGTGTGTCCACTTCTCTACACCACTCCTGCCTGCCACCATGCTCCCTGAAATAAAGATAATGGATTAAGCCTCAGAAACTGTAAACCAGCCTTTATAAGAGTTGTTGTGGTCACGGTGACACTTCATAGCAATAGAACAGTGCTACTAGACTAAGATGCTACCACAAAATAGCTAAGTAAATAAAGTTTTAGTTGTTTTGACACCAGCCTAGCCTACATGAGACCCTTATTTATGAACATATATTATATTAAATATTTTATAAGCTGAAGAGATGGTTCAGGGGTTGACTGCTGCTTTTCCAGAGGACCAGAGTTGGTTCCCAGCACTCAGGTCTGGTGGTTTACAACTGTCTTTAACTCCAGCTCCAAGGAACTCAAGGCTGTCTACGGTCTCCTTGGATACCTGTGTGCACACAGGTGCACACACAAAAGAACAGTAACATCAAGCAGGCCTGAAAGAGCTGACACACACTTCCCGAGCCCAGGAACACAGCACTCCCGCCAGTCAGCAGAGCATGGCACACAGCTGAGAACCTGGCTCCAGGTCAAGCCTGTCCCAGGAGAACCAAGGTCTTAAAGACTGACCCAAGGGTCTGTGACATCATCACTAGCTTTTGTTCCTGGTGGCTTCAAAGAACAAGGGTCCAACGAGAATTGTGCACAGGGTGACGTCAGCTGGACAGGGCATACAGGCAGCAGAGGGTGAATGGAATCATCTAGTCTGTGGGCCAGACTTCTCCTGTACTATAATGGCATTGTATTTTAATTATTTTCATTAATATATTAAAATTTTTACATTTACAGCCGGGCGAGGCGGTGCACACCTGCAATTCCAGCACTCAGAGGCAGATGGATCACTGTGATCTCAAGGCCAGCCTGGTGTACAAAGCCAGTCCAGAACATAGGGAAACCCTGTCCACTCACTTGTGTGTTATGCCTATGCCACAGCACAGGTATGGAGGCCGCAGAACAATCTGGTTCTCTCCTTCTACCACGAAGGACCTTAGGACAGATCTCAGGCCATCTAGCTTATTGGTAAATGCTTTTTCCCACTGAACCATTTCATTTGTCTTTTTAAAGAGTTGTAGCCCAGACTGGCCTTAAACTCTCTTCCTAACCCAAGCTGGCTCTGAATTTCTTACCCTCTGGTATTTGTGCCCCGCATGCTGGGATTACAGGCACACCCCATCATAGCATGTTTCTGAGGTGCTGGGGATGTTATCCAGGGCTTCCCACATGCTGGGCCTCTACCACCGGAGCCACAAAACTACCCAACCACCAGACTTCAGTCCTCCCACCAGGAACTAACAGAAGATCCTTGCTCTTTACAAATAGGCTAGGAAACCTCGGCATGATGGTAGACATCATCTCTAGATGTAGACAAATGTGTAATCTCAGCATTTGGAGGCTGAGGCACGGTGGTGTGGGGATGCTCAGAGCTTAAGGCCAGCCCGGAGTTCACAGTGAGACCTGCCTCAAAAAACATGGGGCTGGAGAGCTGCCTCAGAGCTTAAGAGCATTGTCTGAGTACAGCACTGTGGCCCTAGCGCTTGGGAGGCAGAGGCTGATGGGTCTCTGTGAGTTTAAGGCCAGCCTAGTCTATACAGGGAGACCTTGTCTCAAACGAACAAGAACATTGCTCCTGCAGAGGACCCAGGTTCAGTTTCTAGCACATACACGTGCAGGTTCACACTTGCAAGTTAAATAAACTCCAGAAAAAAACCCTTAGATACGGACGGCCAGAGTTCAGTTTAGTCCTCAGTTCACAACCTTCTGTAACTGGGGTTTCAGAGGCCCGCTTCTGGCCGCTACAGATAGCTGCAAACTCTCTCTCTCTCACATACATATACACACATACACAGTCACATAAATTTAAAAAACACACAAAATCAAACCCTACCCGCAACCCCTAGAGCAGCCTGGCTCCACTGTGTGCCCTACCTGGACTGTTTGGCACCAGGAGACCCATTTAAACAAAGCTCCAGACATCCCTTGTCCATTAGTCTCAAAGGACCTGAGAAGCCAGCAGCAGATATGGCTGTGGTGATTTTCATGAGCCCTGTCAGACTCAGTTGGTGGAACTGCTTGGGAAGGACTGGGTGTGGCCTTGTCGGAGCAGCTGTCGCTGAGGACCATGAAGGTCTGGCTCTGCCTTGTGCTTCAGATTAAGGTATGGGCTCTCAGCTACTGCCTCTGCATCCCCTGCCCTTTAACCTGCAGAAACTGTCAGCCCTAATAATCTGGCAAAATACCTCAAATAGCTGGTATATACACTTTCTATGCCAAGGTGGTCTCCCCACAGAGAACTGAAGAGAGGGAAGACACCCGCCCAGCACCTTGCCAACAGTGGGGTCAACTCACTTTTTCTAAAGGGCATCTATATTATTTTCCTACTTAAAGTTAGTGTGTGGCCTATCAACACATTCTCAGAACGGTGATCTTACAACACACTTGTTAATTTGTGAAAAAGCTTTTAAACTTTTGAATTCTTGCTCGCATTTTGAACATGGTATGTGGCCAAGGTAGACCTTGCACTCCTATTCCTACTGCTCTCCACCTCCTACGAGCTGGGATCACAGACATGCACCACCATACCAAGTTTATGTAGCGCAGAGGATAAAATCAAGGCCTTGTCCATGCTGGCGAGCATCCTATCAATGCTGACGCCCGCTACCGTCCTCACAGTTGTCAGGAACCATGTCTGCTGAAGCAGACCAGACTAGAGCAGTATCTGCCACGAGTTATGTTTCCTTTATTTCGCCATTTATTTATGTTTTGTTTGTTTGTCTGAGGTATTGTGTCATAGCCTTTGAAATACTGTGGCTGGCCTGGAACTCATTATGTAGAACAAGCTGGCTGAATTCATAAAAATTGGCCTGCCTATGCCTTTCAGCTGCTGAGATTAGAGGCACGACACAGCATACCCAGCTGCCCGTTTGTCTGTCTGTCTACCTACCTGTGTATTGGAGCATGCACGGAGCTTATGTGCATCTTATCTGTGGGTGCTCACAGAGGCCAGCTGCTGGGACGAAGAGCACAGTAAAGGACCCCAGTTCTTTACTTTCTTATGTTGTGAGCTTGCATCTCATCTCTGCAGGTGCTTAGAGCGCTGCAAGACGGTGTCAGACAGCCCTGGGACTGGAGAGCTACAGGCAGTTGTGAGCCACGCGAGTGTGTGGAAGAGAAGTCTGGCTCCCTATGAGACCAGCAACTGCTCCTAACTACTGAGCCATCTGTCCAGCCCTGCTGTCAGGTTTTCAATACACGATTCCCAGTGTACCAGCTAGCTCAACCCGATTCTACCCTGTGCTGTCTGGGTGAGATGGTCTCAAGGGCGCACAGACCTGAGTGCTGAGTCTCTAGGGAGAGGCAGTACTTGAAAGGATTAGAAGGCATGGCTGTGTTCGAGGAGTCACTGGGGATGGGCTTTGGGACTTTAAAAAGCCCACAGCACGTCCCGAGCCTCTCTCTTGGACCATAGTCTAGGACATGGTTCCAGCACCTCATGTGTCACCATGCTCTTCACCACGACAGGGGACTGACCTTCTGAAACTGCAAGCAAACCCAATTAAATGCTTTCTCTCCTAAGGAGCCCTGGTCATAGCGGCTCATCACAGCAACAGACAGACTTGGTAGGTGAGCCGGAATTTACCCATCTCCTTCGCTCCAAGGTCAGCTTCTGGACTGGCTAGAGCTGACGTTATTTTCTGTTAGTTTTTTCAACTCTGACATTAAATATGTTGCTAAACTAATCCAACAGTTGTAAGAAAGACTAAAACTGTTCTGATAAGAACATGTTTTAATGCCTAGACACAGACATAGCACACAATGGTTCACAATTAAAGCCTGGCAGAGTTTTAAATAAAAACCGGAAGTGGGCTTGAGTCCTTAATTTTAAGTAAATCTCTGGCAGGAAATGAGTGGAGTATGACAGTCTCAACCTGTCTTTAACCAGCACCTTGGCCACTGTATCCTCTTTATTAGTGGACAGCTGAGAGGCCACTGAGCATGCCCTGGGCCTCAGCTGACAGTTCCCCAAAGCAAGTCCTCACTTCCTCTGCACAGTGGTGAATGCAGGCATCTGGATGGGCTGGATGGGGTGCACAGGCTGGAACACAGGCTTCTTCCTCACATCAGAGTGTGCCTTCACTGCGGGGAGCAGCTGGTTCCGCTTGATCATCTGCAGGGCCAGTTGCGTGTTACCTAGAAAAACACGGCCCTTTAAAGACACCCAAGCACACGGCATAGAACTGCATAGAGCAAGGCGCGGGAAGCCTGAAGAGGAGACCAAAGAAGCCTGGACAGCTCTGCTCTGCAGCCCTGGATAGTGCCCAGGCCACATCCTTACGTGATGTGTGGTGTGGCTGGGTGATGTTCAGGTTTGTCTTGTGCTAGGGTTTAAACACAGACCCTGCACACTTCTGCTGTTCAGCTACACCCCGAGGCTAGTAACAGGGTTTTATAGATGTTTAAGGATTCTCAAGACAGCCCAGACAGACAACTTATATATATAGGCTGTCCAAAAGAAGGGGTCCAAGGGATTCAGGATCACAAACTCATTCAGGCTGTGGCTTTCAGTCAGCGGGCAGGTCCTCAGAGTACCAGGCACCTAATGGCTTATCAGCTATAAAAACACAAGAGGCTGGAGAGATGGCTCAGAGGTTAAGAGCACCAGGTACTCTTCCAGAGGACCCAGGTTCAATTCCTAAGTCCCTGGCTTCGATTTGTTTGACAATTCCTGTCAAAATGGGCCTGGACCAGTGGCATATACATTGAACTCTCAACAGTCAGGAGGCAGAGAGGCAGGTGGACAGCCTGGTTTACAAAGCAAGTTCCAGACAGGCCAGGGCTACATAGAGAGACCTACTTCATAAAAATAACAAAAACCAACCAACGACCAAAAAGGTACTGCACTATGCAACTCCAAGTAAGCAGCACTGTGACTCATGTTCTCAATTAAGAGTCAGTCAGCTGCCCAAGCAAAGCTTCATGTTCAGGGACTAATTTTGAGGGTCAGAAGTTAATACTTGGTATTTTTCACAGACTAAAGGGGATATTTTAATTTGTGGGCAGGAATCTGTTTGACATCAAAGCCTTGCTAACCCTAACTCCTCTTTCCCTCTTCCTGTCTGTGCAGTGCCACAAGCCTCTGTGTGTGTGTGTGTGTATGTGTGTAGGTCAGAGGACAACTTTGTAATTAAAGCTCAGGTCACCAGAAGGCAAATGCCCTTTACCTGCTGAGCCACTGTACTCAGCCCCGTGGTCATATATTTTACTCAGACAACCTGATGGGTCACATTCTCCAGGACTGTAAGGCTTTAAATTGTATTGTCTGAGGGACAGAACAGTTTTGATCACATGACCCTCCTGCCTCTGCACCTCAAATGCTTTAATTATAGGCAGGAACCAACATGCCTGGTCCTGAGTTTGAATTTGAAGAGAGATAGCAGGCACTAAAAATCTTGAGCACTCTGAAGAACAATACCCTAAAGAGAGACACTCACCATTCTGCAGTTCAAGGTAGACTGCCAGCAGGATGGCCTCAGGGGGTACCTCTTTAGGGTGGATCATAGAAGCCGCCTTCGCTCAAAAGGAAGAGAGACCAGTGAAAACCAACAGTTTAAGATACAACTCCAAGTACCACCACACACAAAGTCCTTAGTGACATTCTCCACTAGAAGCTGGCAAGCTGACTCCAAGCTTCTGTTCTCAGCACACCGCACTACCTCTGCTGTCTCCTAGCTGCCCTTGCTTGTCTTCAAAACAGTGTCTTCTACTATAGCCTGGGATGGCCTCACATTGAGTGTCTAGTGCTGGGAGCTATTATGCTTAGCATCTGAGGTCAAAGGAGGATGACTGGCCTTGAACAAAGCATGGAGTTCCTGCCTCATCCACTGAGTATAGCGTTGGGCTACATTGCCTTTTCTTGAAAACTACTATTAAACTCAATACATATTTTTCTCTCATACATGGAATAAAAAAATGTAGGTTTCTCAGCCTCCCACCCATTTCCCTAACTTTTTTTCCCTGGCTTTTTCCTCCCTTTATTATTTTTTGAGGCAACAACCCCAAACTCTATAATCAAGGATGACCTTGAACTTCTAACTCTAATCTCTACCTCCTTCATGGCTGATAGTTACAGGTCTGTATGACACTTATTTTTATGTGTATCCACGTTTTGCCTGTGTGTATGTGTATGCGCCACATGCATGCCTGACCAACCGAGGAAGCCGGCAGGCAGAACCAGATCCTCGGGCACTGGTTATAAAGAGTTGTGAGCCGCCAGTGTATGCTGAGAATCAAACCTGAGTTCTCTCCAAGAACAAATGCTCTTAACAGTGGAGCCATCACTGGGCAATGGGGCACAACCCTTAATCCCAGCAGATTAAGGGGCAGAGGCAGGTGTCTCTGAGTTCAAGGCCAGCCTGGTCTTAAAAGTGAGTTCTAGGATAGCCAGGGCTACATAGAAAAACCTTGTCTCGTAAAACCAAAATAACAAAAACAAACAAAAAGCTGAACACTTTCTAGTACCAAATTGAATTTTTTTTCTTATTTGTGTATGGGGGGGGGCAGTGTACACGCCACAGCGTACATGTGTAGGTCAGAGAACAATCTGTACAAGCTGCTTTTACCATGCTGCCTGTAGGGAACTGAACTTAGGTCGTCAGGCTGGATAGCAAGTGATTTTACCAGCTGAGTCACCTTACTGGTACTGATTTAAACTTAATTTTGTTTTTTCCAGGTAGGCTTTCTCTGTGCAGCCTTGGCTGTCCTGGACTCGCTTTGTAGACCAGGCTGGACTTGAACTCACAGAGATCCGCCTGCCTCTGCCTCCCTGAGTGCTGGCTTTCTTGCTGTTTTGAGATGGCTGCTCATGAAATTGTCCAAGTGAAACTAACATTTCAGGCTTTCTGCTTCAGTCTCTGTAGAGGGATTACAGTGCTGCACCACCAGGGCCATGTTCTCCTCCTCTGGGAGGTTTTATTATGTCCCTGCTGTACTGCACACAGAGTCTACACTACAGTCACATGACCAGGCTTACTCCTTTCTCTTCAGCACAGACTTTTTTTGGGGGGGGTGGGAAGGGTGGGTAGGTTGGGTTGATTCAGGGTTTCTTTGGGTAGGCCTGGCTGTCCTGGAACTCACTCTGTAGACGAGGCTGGCCTCGAACTCAGAGCTCCACCTGCCTCTGCCTGCTGGGCTCAAAGGTATGTACCACCATGCCTAACAGCTAGGTCTAGAAAGTGAAAATGTTCTCCCTGCCAGCCTGGCTTTCTGTGGGCAGGAGCATCGCTACATTTTGCAGCCATTAAGATTTTTTGTGTGTATGCGGGACACATTGAGATGGATCAGTGGATAAAGTAACTAACTCCCTTGAGCTGTCTTTTCTCACACACACAGACACACATTTTTTTTCCCCTAAAGTTCTGTTTTCTCTTAGTGGCTAGTAAACACACGTCATTTGCTGTTGTTTTTTGCATCAGGCATAGCCTGTATAGCTTTTTCTAGAATATGAGAACTCAAGGTAACAACTTTGAGACTTAATGGCATTTGGCTGCTGACTGTTCAGAATCACAGGGTGGAGACAGACTTCGGACGCATCAGTTCACAGCCCTTTCTGACTCTCCAAATCACTGTCTGCCCTCCTAGACAGGATGGGCCTCCCAATTAACAGTGGCCCCACCACTGGATTA
The DNA here is from genome assembly GCA_028658305.1 of Pachyuromys duprasi. Classification (NCBI taxonomy): domain Eukaryota; kingdom Metazoa; phylum Chordata; class Mammalia; order Rodentia; family Muridae; genus Pachyuromys; species Pachyuromys duprasi. The sequence goes on along the minus strand of CM053749.1, from coordinate 8,342,013 downwards.
ACCCAAAGAACAGAGACCAAACCAAGCCTGAGACCCTGAACCAGGACTGACCTCATCTGTCTCTTCTAGCATAGCAGCAGCCGGACCATCTGCCGTATGAGAACCTAGGCTGGGGTCAGGCAGTATCAGAAGGGCTGGTGAATACTCAGTCCCATCACTGAGAACAGTAGGACATTTCACCTCTTTAGCGTTCATAGCTCAGGGCTCAGCTCCTCAAGGTTCCCCGGAGAGTTCAGCATAGCTTTTCTGATTTTGCACTTGAAAGGCTGACTAAATACCATGAGGTGACCACAGCTCTTGGATTGTTATGTTCCATGATATAGCCCCATCACTTTTAGTCACATCAAGGTCACCTCTGCAGTGCACGGGCAGCTGCCATGTCTTCTCAGAGTCTCATCGGCTTAGCTTCCCTAAAAACATTTGAGAATGTAGGCTCTCTCATGATTTCCTTTTCTTGATTTTTGTTTGTTTGTTTCAAAGGCAGAGTTTTTCTAGCCATCCTGGACTCGCTTTGTAGATTAGGCTGGCTTCGAACTCACAAGCCTCTTCTGCTGGGATTACGGGCGTGTGCCATTGCCACCACCTGGCATAATATCCTTTTCTTAAATTTCTTAAATTTTGCTTTCAGGGTTTCCTGGAACTCAAGAGCTTTGCCTGCCTCTGCCTCCCAAGTGCTGGACTAAAGGCGTGTACAAACACTGCCTGGCTTTTAAAAAGTATTTTACTTTATTGAGACAGGTTGTCTTAAGCTTTTTATTGTGAAAAATGACATGAGCAAATCAGTTTGGGGAGGAAAAGGTTTATTTCCACTAATAGCTTACAGTCCATCATCCAGAGAGTCAGGGCAGGAACCTGGAGGCAGGAGCTGATGCAGAGGCCATGGAGGGCTTGCTTGGCCTGCTTTCTTACAGCACCCAGAACCACCAGCCCAGGGATGGCACTACCCACAATAGGATGGCTCCTGCATCAATCACTAATTGAGAAAATGCACCACAGCCTTATCTACAGCCTAATCTTATGGAGGCATTTCTTCAATGCCTCTAGTTTCTACAAAGCTGACATAAAACTAGGCAGCATACACGTCTCCCTACGCAGCCCTGGATGGCCTGGAACTATTTGTAGGCAAGGCTGGTCCCGAACTCAGAGATCTGCCTGTTTCTACCTCCCAAATGCTGGGATTAAAGGTGTGCCCCACCAGGCTCCCAAGAATATTTTAAACCTGGAAAAGTATTCAGATGTTTAAGAAACTGTGTATATACCTCAAATAAAATCACACACCCCATGAACCCTCAGGGCCTTAATGGCTGCTGTGCATGAAGGCTGCCCTCTCCCCATGTGCTCTCACCTGGTGCAGACACTTGCGGGCTTTGTCGTACTCACTCCTCAGGCAGTACGCACTGCCCAGGTTGAAGAGCATCACAGTCCGGGCAGAGTTGACAGAACTGGGGTAGCACTGAGGGGCACGCTTGCCAGCTGAGGAGAAAGCGTAGACACTGATGAAGGGGCTGTCAGAGGACAAGGGAGTGCCACTCCACCGCTGAGCACTTGGAACAAAGCACTACTCCTCAGGCTGACAGGTACACGGAGGACACAAGAGATGCAGGGTCTAATCTTTGGGATGCAGGCCAGGCTACTTAAGGATTTACAAAACTTCTTACTTACAGGATTCCATTGCTTCATTTTCACCCTTGTCTGATCCTACAAATACATGAAAATAAATCTGAGGGCAGGACAACAGCACATCTTCTAAACACCTAAGTTTCTTACCAAGTAGGAACTTAATGTGTGCACATGTTTGCTTTTGGTGTTGTGGAGGCTGTTAAAGGTGTCAGGATGCAACCTTACCACCACCCCACGTGAGCTAGCCATGAAGAGGGGACCACATGGTTTCACATACTCAGAAACTTAAACATGACTGAAAATTGTTTGAAAACCACATCTCTATTCCCTCTTGCACGGTGGAATCGGTTAAAAAATATATAGTGTCAGAACCAAACCAAAATGAATCTTAAGCCAGGTGAGTTGGCACAAACATCTGTAATCCTAGCACTCAAAAGGTCCAGCCAGGCCAGAGGGCGGCATAAGCCCAGGAGTTTGGAGTCAGCCTGAGCAAACAGTAAGACTATGTCTTTAAAAAAAAAAAAAGAATGGGGGGAGGAAGGAAAGAAGGAAGGAAAGGAAAAGGAAGAAGGGAGGAAGAAAGAAGGGAAGAGGGAATGGAAGGGAAGGGAAGAATCCTAACATTATCAGCCTGAGTGAGAATTTAGGCCATATGACAATCAGTTTCCAGGCTTACTTAGCAAACAATTACTACATAGCAGGAACAACCATAAACATGGAGAACAGACCTCAAACTTCCTTCCCTTCACAACCATGCCCTTAGGTCTCTACATATCCTGAATTACAACAGGAAGGAAGTGGCAACAGTGACCAGCTCTGATCAAATGTGTCCTCATTAACCTTGGTCTTGCTCATTTGAAGAGATCCCTAAGGAGACATCAGTGACATTCTCAGGGTTCAAGTGCGTAATGGCATCAGATATTCTGTCGAGGGAGATGAGGGCTTCTGCAGCATATAAATGGCCCAAAAATCTGAAATGAAAATGCAGATTCCAGTCTGAAGAACAGGTCATCACGGAAATGCTTAGTGTACACTAACACTAGGCATACGGTACACACACTTCATGCCCACGACCTAAGAACTACGTTTATTTAGGTTATTAGGCTATTCCAATCCAGAGAGGGGAAAGCCACTTGCTAGCAAGCCTCACATCTTGAGTTCGATCCTGGAGCTCATGAGCTGGAAGGAGAGCAAACTCTTGCAAGTTGTTCTCTGACCTCTACATGCACACTATCACACATACTTCTCCAACGACCACAGATAAACAAACAATACAATTAAAACAAAACAAAACAAAACAAAAAACCAAACTAGCCAGCTGCAGTGGTGCACACCTGCACTCCCAGCACTCAGGAAGGCAGAGGCAGGCTGATCTCTGTAAGCTCAAGGCCAGCCTGGTCTACAAAATGAGTCCACGATAGCCAAGGATACACAGAGACACCCTGTCTCAAAACAAACAAACAAAAACCAACAACCCAACCCAACCAACCAAACAACAGCAACAACAACAACAAAAACAGCCACGGGGTGGGGGGGTGGGGGGGGGTGGGGTGGCCTATGCCTTCAATCTTAGCAAGCACCTGGGAGGCAGAGGGGCAGAGGCAGACAGATCTCTGTGAGTTCAAAACCAGCCTGGTCTACAGTGTGAGTTCCAGGACAGCCAGGGCTACACAGAGAAACCCTGTATTGAAAAACCAACCAGCCAAACAAACAACAATAAAATCCAAGAACAAAAACATTGTAGGGAGGGCTAGAGAGGTGGCTAAATGGCTAAGAGCACTGGCTGCCCTTTAGAGGACTTGGGTTCAATTCCTAGTGACTCAAAACTGGCTGTCAACTCCAGTTCTAGGAGATCCAAAGCCCAGTCTCCACAAGCACTAGGGTGTGCTGCACAAACGCACACTACCCCCCAAACAGCAACAAAATCCCTTTACCAGATTAGAATCTGGTAGAGGTACTTGACAACCCAAGCCTGGTGATCTGAGTTCAACTCCCATAAAACTGGAAGGAGAGAACTACTTCCAAACAAAGCTGTCCTCTAAGCTCCATCTGAGTACCATGGAAGGGCCCCATGCCTGCCACCCACAACACACACTGGTGTTGCGTCCTTCCATCATCACTGCCCAAGTACACAGTGCCATGGCAGAAACCACAGGCGATGCTGGCCTGAGTGAGAACGGACCCTGAAGGGCTGTCATGAATATGACCCCAACATTCACACACACATACTCGAATAATAAATTAAATATAACCCCCAGACAAATAGACAGACAAACAAAAAACCACATCGCAAGCCAGGCAAGGTGGAGCACACCTTTAGTCCCAGCACAGGCGGTGGAGGTGGGGAGCCAGGCCAGTCAGAGCCACACAGTGAAGTCCTGTGTGAAAGTAATAAAAATTGAGATGCAGTTCCAAACCTTTACTTTCTGATCCTCTGGCCACCCTGTGTGGCCACTGCTAGGATCATATGCGCATGTGGCACATGCTGTGAGGATGCTGCCACTGGACACAGGGCTTCATACATGTGCAGCAAGCACACTTTGCACTGGGTCACATTTGTGGCATTTTTTAATGCTTCTTTTTCTGTTTTGTTTTTAAGATAGAGCCCTGGATGGCTTTGAACATGAAGCAACTAATCCTCCCGCCTCAACTTCTGAGTTCTAAGACTACAGTCATGTGCTATGACTGCCTGCCTGTCCTTCCTTCCTTTTCTCAAGTAGCTCAGGATAACTTGGGATTCATTTATGACTGGCTCTGATTCCTGATCCTCCTGCCTCCATCTCCTAGAGTCCCAGGACTAACAGTCACACGTATCAGGCTCATGTGAGTTCTTCACCGGCACATATCCCACTGGAAGGTAAAAGCAAACCCTGCAGAAGAGGAAGCAGGAACTTTGAAACAAGCGAGGACACAGGTGAAGCCACACTTACTTAAGAGAGCCCGAAAGCTTGGGCTGCTGAAGGAGCTGATCTGCATGATTCAAAGCCATGAGGTTGTCACCTAAGGCCAGAGCCACATAAGCGCTGCAAGCAAGGACGGAACACCTGCAACACAAGAGGTCAGAAGCCAAGTCACACATGTGATGACGGTGTCTCTGTCCATTACCAAAAGGCCAGCCATGAAAACCAGTAACAGGTTGTATTTATATAGTTAGGAATGCACACACACTCAAACAGCCAAGAAAAGAGGCCCTCAATTTGACAGGATGCATGGAAGGGATTGTAGGAAAGAAAAGAGGAGAAATAATAATTATACCATAATCCCAAAATATAATTTTAAAAATGCAGGGAAAATTGAAACACAAATGTTAGAATGTGATACTACATGTAGAATACTTGTTTCCAGGTAAAAATTTAAAGATGTTTGTGTGAGCTGGAGAGATAGCTCAGCAGTTAAGAGTACTATCTGCTCTTCCAGAGGTCCTGAGTTCAATCCCAGCAACCACATAGTGGTTCATAACCATCTACACTGGAATCTGATGCCCTCTTCTGACATGCAGGTATACCTGGAGACAGAACACTCGTATACATAAAATAAATCCTAAAAAAAAGATAGTATTAAATTTCCATACTTAGTAACACACTAGAATCCCAGTGCTAGAAAGACAGAGATAGTAAGGGCTCCAGTTTGGGAGCAGCCTGGGATGCCTAGGGAGCTTGTGAAATGGTTCCTCTTCATTTTTAATATATTTTTATTGTTGAGATTATAATTAATCATTTCCCCCCCTTTTCACTCTACCTTCCCATGGACACTGCCCCCATAGCTCGCTTTCAAATTCTTAGCCTTTCCTCAACTTAATTTTTTTTTGAAAAAAAAAAAAAAAAAAAGATGTACTATGTATACAATGTTCTGTCTGCATGTACACCTGCCAGACAGAAGAGAGCACCAGATCTCACTACAGCTGGTTGTGATCCACCATGTGGTTGCTGGGAATTGAACTCAGGACCTTCGGAAGAACAGCCAGTGCTCTTAACCTCTGAGCCATCTCTCCAGCCCCCTCCCCCACTTAATTCTCATGTCATCCTTTTGCAGAGGCCATTCATTCTTCTCTATATTTATCGGATTTCAGTACATATGCTGCCAGAGCGAGCAGGGAAACAGGGTCTTACTCCAAAGTAAAGACTCTCCTGAAACTTACAGTCTAAGCTGCACTTACACTTGAGCTTCCCACATGTTGAACAACAGGCACAAGCCCCAGCAAGTGCTCAACGACCGCAGGACTGTTTGGTTTTCTTTTTCCAAGACACGGTCTTCCTCTGTAGTCTAGGCTGTCCTCAAAACTCACAGCAATTCTACTGTCTTGGCTTCCCACCTGCTTCTGCCTCCAGAGTACGGGGATGAAAGCTGTAAGTCACCATACTTGGCTTTCTCTAATTCTTTTTTTTTTTTCAATTACTATTTTTTATTTATTTGTCTAGGTGTATGTGTACCACATGTGTTCCTGGTCCTTCATAGGCCAGAAGAGGACATCAGATCCTCTGGACTGTAGTTACAGATGTTTGTCGGTACTGGCAACTGAATCTAGGTCTTCTCGTGCTTTTAGCTGTTGAACCATCTTTTCAGACCCCTCTAATCTTTTCATTTGTTTGAGACAGGGTCTCTCTACATAGCCATGACTGTCCAGTAATTCACTATATAGATCAGGCTCAACTTGAACTCACAGAGATCCACCTGCCTCTGCTTTCCAAGCACTGGGATTAAAGGCATGTGCCACCACCCAGCTGCCTATCTAACTCTTGATAAGCAACAGTACCCAGTAATTTAAGGCTGGAGACATGGCTCAGTGGTAGAGTACTTACCCAGCACAGGCAAGATCCTGAACCCAGTCTCCAGAACCACAAAAAGAAAAAAGGGCTGCGATGGCTTGAATGAGAGCTGTCCCTACAGCTACTGCATTTGAACACCTGGTCCCCAGCCAGTGTCACTGTCTGCGGAGGTTATGGAACTATTAGGAGGTGCACCCTTAATGGAGGAAGGTGGGCACTGGGGGCAAGTTAGTGGCTTTACAGTCCTGTGCCACTTCCTGTTACCTCCTTACTTGATTACTGGTGGTGGCTGGAATCTCCCACTAGTTTCAGGAAAAGGTTACCTGTGGCTATGGTCCCCGTGGCAGCCATCTCTTGGCTGGAAGACGAAAGGGACCAAGGGAGGGGAGCACTGGCTAGCTGGGGACATATCTTTAGAAACATGTCAGTAGTTAGAGCTGTGTGACAAGACTAATTTTTTTTAGCGTAATTTTTTCTTTTGGCTTGTTTTCTTCACTATATTTATTTGATTAAGTGGTGTTTTAGAAGGTCTCATGTAGGCCAGATTGTCTCAAACTCATTCTGTGGTCAAGGATGACCTTGAACTAATATTATTCTTGCCTCTACTTCCTAAGTGCTGGTATTACCGGCATAGACCATCATACCTGTTTGTTTTGATTTTAGTTTAAAAAAAAATTAAGATAGTGTCTCATTAGCTTCAGTCCAGATTAGCCTTCAACTCACTATACAACTGAGGATGACTTTGGCTGGCAAGTTTGCCAACTGAGCCAAACCAATCTTATTTCTATTTTATTATAGAAACTTTTTACTTTAATAAAATTTATTTTCTGTGTGTGAACATGTATGTGCCATAGCACATGTGTTAGGGTTGGTTCTCTCCCTCTACCATGCACAGATTCTGAGGAGTGAACTCAGGTCTTATTGGCGGCAAGCACTTTTACCCGCTGAGCTAACCTGCAGGTATAAGCTATCTTCCAGGCAGGTCCAACAACCCCGTGTTTTTATTTAGAAATAGCACTGCGTGTTCCTACATGCTATAAGTACGCAGTACACTCAGGAGGCAGAAGCAAAAGGATGGTGGTTTGGAGGCCACCTTGGGTTACATTTGAAAAAAAAATCAATAAAAATAAAAGGAGGGGAGTGTTGAAGAGATCGCTCAGAGGTTGAGCACTGACTGCTCTTGCAGAAGACCTGAGTTCAATTCCTAGCACTCTAGTTCCAGGGGATAGGATGTTCTCTTCTGTCCTCCATAGGCACCAGGCACACAGGTGGTGTACAGATATGTATGCAGGCAAAGCCACATATACACAAGTAGAAAAAAAAATTTTTTAAACATATATATTGTCTTAAATTACTTCTTTTTAAAATTTATTTAATTTTATTTTATGTGCATTACTATGAAGGTGTCAGATCCCTTGGAATTGGGGTTACAGACAGTTGTGAGCTGCCATGTGGGTGCTGGGAATTGAACCCAGGTCCTTTGGAAAAACAGACAGTGCTTTTAACCATTGAGCCATCTCTCCAGCCCCCTTAAATCACTTCTTTATTAGCATTTGGGATTAAATACAGGCCCTTGCACATGCTAGCCAGAAGAAAAAAAAATCTATGATGACTTGTGTGTGAATGATGCTCACAGAATTTAATCTTTTTAAACCCAGTTTTATCTGTGACTCTTCCAATAAGCAAAGTAAAAAGCAAGTCCTTTCAAAGCAGGAACAGCAGTTTTTCCTTCACTTATCCAGTATCTCAATGTCCTCCAGGAGAAATCCAGGTGACTGCTGAAGAACATGGGCTGCGCTAGGCATGGTGGTACACATCTGTATTCCTACCTCTCGGGGGGCAGAGGCAGGAGGGCAGTGTTCCAGGCTGTCCTGGACTGCACAGCAAGACCCTGTCTCAAGAAAACCAAGAAAACCAAAGGCTTCAGCAGGCATGCTCAGAGCACTCTTTCTTTGGCTCCAGCGGCCAGAGGCTGTCCCTGCACACTGTAGCTCCTGAAAGCAGAACAGGACCACCTGAGGCAGGCACACTGGGAACTGCCGGCCTGAGGTTCTCCTGACAGTAGGTGGCTATTACTGCTCCAGCACACTGTCAAGCTCACTCTGGATCCAGAAATCAGTCATGTGAGCTCTGCAGCAGGACAGTTCCCAGCAAACCCACATCGTACCTACGTGTAACAAAGTGTTTCCCAACTTTTACCATAGCACCATTAATAAAATCAACCTCTTAAAATATTTAAATAAGTCAATGTAAAGCTGGGGGCCAGGGACAGGTGTATGGTAGAGACCTTGGCTAACATTCAGTCCTCAGCAAAGAAAAACAACAAATTTGGCTGGCATCCTGATCAAGGGCCACGGAATTAAAGCGGTTTCACTGCCCTGAACTGATACCAGCTTTTATGATGCCTTCTTCCTGAAGCCTGATAATCCACTCCAGATCACTTCTCAACGCTCTCTCCACTCAGTTTCCTGTTAGAAAACAGTACTTCCCGCAGGCTCTGAACAACAAAAAGAAACATGCATGGCTCTACCTACTAAGCCCTTGCAGAAAATCATTTTACTTTTGATCATTCCTACTTAAAATACTCCCCCAGCCCCAACACACACTACACCCTGGAGTCACTGTCCAATCCATTTTACCTGACGCTCAGTGGATGTGACAGCTCATCGGACTAGAAGATGGAGGAAGCAAGGGCAGAGACACTCTAGCTTCTGCCCCCTGTGGAGATTCTGACAAAACCCTCACTCTATTGCACATGCCTGAGGGCTAGCTAAGTCCTTAGACAACAACCAGAGAGACAGAAGAAAGGAAGGGAAAGCAAGGGGGGAGCCTCCTTAGACAGAAGTTACAATCAGCTGCAGATGAGGCATTAAAAACTGTCAAAGAGATATCCTGGGGACTAAATGAATGCAGTCCAGACACCTCCAACTTCAACAACCAGTAAAGGAGCTGACACGGCTGAAATCAGTCACTATTTACCAAGAGAAAAATGCCTTTACAATAAATTTTCACAAGTATCATTTGAAAAACGGGCTAACAAAACCAGTGCACAGCAAAGTGAACAACGTAAAATTTCAAAGAAATAAAACCACAACAACAGCCCCCAAACTACAAACTTATTCCACTTCTCTACAAGTAGTTCAGAAAAAACAAAAACAAAAAACAACAACAACAAAAAAACCTGATGGAAATACCGTCTGACTCCTTATTCTCTGCCTTCGCTTCCAGAGTGTGGCTACCATGGTCCTGTGATGTGGTGGGTGCGAACTCAAGGGCTCGGCACTTGCTGGGCAGACACTCCACCAAATAGCTTCATTAGCGAGGGCAAGACATACACACATAAAACAAAATACAGTGAGCCTTCATGACCTTGGATTTATCAAAGGATTCTTCTTTCTTCTTTTTTTTGAGACCTCTACCTCCTCTGTGCTGACATTATATGAATACATCTACAGGAATACATTACCACAACTTTAAAAAAAACAAAACAAAACAGGGTTTCTCTGTGTAGCCATGGCTGTCCTGGAACTTGTTCTGTAAACCAAGTTGGCCTTGAACTCAGAGATTCACCTGCCTATGCCTCCGGAGTACTAGGATTTAAGGCATGAGACACCACTGCCTGGCTCTTATTCATTTTCTTTAAATGATTTTTAGATTTTATGTGCATTGGTGTTTTGCCTGCATGTATGTCGGTGTCAGACCCCTGGAGCTGCAGTTTATAGACAGTTGTGAGTGACCACATGAGTGCTGGGAATTGAACCTGTATCCTCTAGAAGAGCAGCCACCACCACCCCCTTTTAAAAAACATTTTATTTAATTTTGTTTTAGGTGCATTAGTGAGAAAGTGTCAGATCCCTTGGAATTGGGGTTACAGACAGTTGTGAGCAGCCACGTGGGTGCTGGGAATTGAACCCAGGTCCTTTGGAAGAGCAGACAGTGCTCTTAACCACTGAGCCATCTCTTTGCCCCCGCCCCCCTTCACCCCTATTTTTAATGTCAAATAAATTTCTGGAAGTGCTAGGCATAGAACTACCAAGTTTCAAGAAGCCCTGTCCCATGATTCGTGATAATAGTATCCTTTGTTGTTGTTTTGAGTTTTATCTGTATGTACATGAACGTCTACCATGTGCATGCAGGAGTGAGCCTATGGAATCCAGGACATCAGATCTCCTGAAACTGGAACAACACCCAGTTTGCTGATGAACCAGCATGTACCCATCTTGGGTTGAAAGCCATCTTATGGTAAAAACAAGCTGGATTCACGCCTGTTTATGATCAAATCTGTTTCTCAAGGGCAGGCCTCATCTGTAACCTTAACTACAAATGGTTTACTACCTGTTCAGGAAACAGCAACTATGTCTTTGTTTCAGGGGGTTGTTATGACCATCTTCTAACCCAACTTTTGTTTCAAAAGGTTATTTAAGGCCACCCTGAAACCACGCCTGTTTCTGAAGGTTGTCAGGACCAACTTACTATGTTTATGTTTTGCTTCTGTAATCCCACTTATTTGTCTGCCAAATCCCCCACTTGGAAATCCCCTACCCCTGAGCTAATATACCTTATCTTCCCCACGCCCAATGGTGACCTCTTGAAACCCAACTTTAGGGGAGCCAGCCCATGTACAAAATTTAAAAGGCTTGCTTTAATTAATTTGTCCATGATGATTTGGGTTGGGGGTTTTTCTCACATTTCAGGATTAACAGTCGTGAACTACCACATGGGTGCTGGGAATTGAATCCAGGTCCTCTAGAAGAACAGCCAGTGCTTTTAACCTCTAAGCCACCTCTCCAACCCTGAGGTTTTGTTTTTTTGAGACAAGATGTCATAACTATACAACCTGGGCTCAAATTCAGATCTGCTACCCCTGCCTACTAAGAGCTGGAATGTAAGGCACATGCCATCCTGAGCCCACGTTCTTTTTTTCTTTTTAAAATTTTATTTTTAATTGTGTGTGTTGTCATAGTCACATGAGCAGGAGCCCTTGGTGACCACAGAAGGGCATTGGATCTCCTGTAGCAATCTGACCTGGGTGCTAGGGTTCTCTCAAAAAGCAACATGTCCTTTTAAAGATTTGTTTGTATTATCTCATGTGTATGAATGCTTTGCCTACATGGATGTTATGTATACCAGGTATATACCTGGTATCCATGGAAGTCAGAAAAGGGTATCAGATTCTTTGGAAATGGAGTTACAGGTGGTTTTGATTCACTATATGAGTGCTGGAATCAAACCCAGGTCCTCTATGAAAACAAAGCTCTTAACCACCAAGTCATCTCTCTAGCAGCTCCCCTGCTTTTTAAAAGTCATCATAATTTTTTATGTATATGGACATTTTGCATATTATGTATGAATGTGAGCAAGGGTGTCTGCTGCCCTTAGAGGCAAGAGGGTATCTGACCCCTTAGAACTGCAATTACAGAGGACTGTGAAACTCCCAGTGGGTGCTGGGAGCTGCACCTGGGTCCTCTGAGAACTAGAGCTCCGAGTCTACTCTCCAATGCCCAGCAAGTGCGTTGGACCCATTAGCTGATTCCTTATGTACTTCCTAACTGGGAGAAATGAGTATTTTTTAAAGGTTTACTTACTTTTATGTGTATGAATGGTTTGCATAAGTTAAATGTGCACATGGAAGTCAGAGACAGCATTCCACTAACTCCTGGAACTGGAGTTAACAATGTTGTGAGCCGACCGATTTTGAGTGCTGGTCCTCTAGAAGAATAGCAAGTGCCCTGAAACACAGAGCCATGTCTCCAGCCCTGTTTTTGTTTCTCCTTTGTTTATTTAAGATGCTATTTTCTCTATTGTATAGCCCTGGCTGACCTGAATTTACTATATGTAAACCCGGTATGTCTCTGCCTCTGAATTGCTGGGATTAGAACCAGGACCACCAAGCCTGACCCACCACTTTTTTTTTGAGACAAGGTCTTATCTATTATAGGCTGGCTTTGTAGCCAAGGATGACCCTGAACTGATCCTCTAGCCTTCACCTTCAAAGTGTTGTGACCACAAGCCTGCATGACCACGGCTGTAAGCATTCTACCAACTCAACTATATCCTCAGCCCCCAGGATATTTTCAAAAGACACTTTGATTTAACACAGAACTTCACAACTACGTCAACTGTCACCTGTTGTTAGCTTGTCTAGAATAAATTTTTTTAGACTTGTTTTCTTTACTCAAGTCAGCTGTGTTGGAAATAGGAAATGGTCCTGCTCTGGTACTTTCAGTGTTACTGAGCACAGGGGTCGAATACAATACAATAGAAAGTAAGCTTCACTCCAGTTACACGTTATAACCACATAGAAGAAGTCAGGAGAAGGCTAAGTCTTTTATGGCCAACATCATGACAAAGACGCATCATGCTCCGGCTGTCTTCTGCCTCACAGCTCAACACAGCCAACTGTGTCTCCAGGTTATTACTGCTGCTGTCCAGCACTACCTAGGCTAGCTCTTTTCAAGCTAGCTGCATTCCCTTGCACAGGAAGGGCTGGCGTGTCCTAGAGACCCTGTCTTTGCCTCATTTTATCATGCACTTCTCTATAAACATCCATGCCTCTTTCCACACAAAGAAGAAAAACTCTATTATCTCTGAAAATTACCAGCTGTCTTGATAGGATGAAAGAAAACAGAATTATGCCATTTGGTACAATTGTGCCATTAGGTACAAAACTGAGAGGACTCCAGGCTATGTTCACCTTTTGTCAGTATTATTCTCAGGAAGCAGAGTGGGCACAGGGTGTGCAGGCACGGGGCCTGCCTCTGCCTCCCCCGGAACCCAGGGAACAGGCCAGGCACGGCTGCAGACTCCATAGCACTGAGAGAGGAAGGGGCAAGGCTGGACCTCTGGGTCATGGGTTCACCCTCTGCCAGTGTAGGCTGAGGTCAAAGTGTGCTCATCCCAGTGGATGCTCACTGCATCAGGTACTCACTTTAGGTTTTCTAATTCCTGTTTCCTCAGTGGAGAAGAAGGTGGAGCTGGAATGAACTTATCTCCATCATGGCTTTTACTGCTGAAACAGAGAGAGACTCTCAGATGTGAAAAGAAACCAACCAGTGTGCAATTTGTTCTCCTACCCCACCTTACCACTCCAACACAGTTCTTACAACAGAAGGATGAGAGTTGGAACAACTAATGCATCAACACCTGTCACTACAAATATGCTAACTAAAGCTGGAGCTGTGGCGCACACCCGTAATCCCAGCACTCTGGGAGGCAGAGGCAGGAAGATCTCTGTGATTTAGAGGCCAGCCTGGTCTACAAAGCAAGCCCAGGACAGCCAAGGCTACACAGAGAAACCTTGACTTGAAAAAATTTTTAAAAACCCAACCAAACACAAACAAAAACCAAAACCCTAACTCTGCTACCCACTACTGTATTTTCCCTAGTACACAGTATCTAGAACAAACATCTCTGAAACGTATCTTCACATATTCTAACTTTACTTCAAATTTTCTTTTTTTCCTTTTGTTCTTGTTTTTCCAGTCAGGGTTCCTCTGTGCACTCCTGGCTGTCCTGGAGCTCACTCTGTGAACCGGGTTGGTCCCAAACCCAGATTTGCGTGCCTCTGCCTCCCAAGGTTTAAGGCGTGTGCCCCAGCTGCCCCACTCAAAATTTCTTCAGTAAGTAAGCTGAGGTTGAGGCTCAGCTGACAATTATCTAACATGCATGAAGCTCTGGGATCCGTTCCCAGCATTGCATGAGCCAGGCATGATAGTGTGTGCCTTTTTACCCCAGTGTATGGGAGGTAGCAGCCAAAGGACTTGACTTGGGTCAGCCTGGTCTATGTGAGGCCTTGTCTTAAATTTTCTATGACAAATACTAAAAAACTATAACCAAGAAAAGGGGTGTTGGAACGGAGACTTGGTTTAAGGGTCACGTGTAGAGAGCAGGTGGCGGCTCACACTTTAATTCAGCAGCACTCAGGAAGCTGAGGCAGAAGGTGCACTAGAAATTTGAAGCTGACTTGGCCTTGGCTATAGACCTAGATCAACACAAAAACAGAAACAAAAAGAGTAATAATAATAATAAAGTAGGCTTTTCTTTCTTAATATTTTTTTGTGTGTGTTTTGTTTTTTCAAGACAGGGTTTCTCTGTGTAACAGCCCTGGATGTCCTGGAACTTGTTTTGTAGATCAGGCTGACTTTAAACTTACAGAGCTCTGTCTCTGTCTCCTGAGTGCTGGGACTAAACGTATGTGCTTCCATGCCTTGCTGGTGCCTTTTAAAAAAATGCAACACATTTTTTAAAATGTGCGTATTATGTGGCCATGTATATCTGCCTGCCTTTGCCTCCCAAGTGTTTGAATTAAAAGTGTACTCCACCTTGTCCCAGCCTGGCTCCTAACAGTCAATAAACGGAAAAAAACAAAAAACAAAAAAGCTTTTCCTTATACCTACAAGACTTTCAAATACCCCCACTGTTAGGTTAAAGGTGCTTCTTCCTTTTCTATTTCTTCAGACGTGTCACTCTCCTACTCCCAGAACTGACTACAGATGTGTACCATCGTACCTGGCTCTGGCCTCAAAGCTGCTCCTTTAAAAGATAAGAACCCAGACCCAATGTCTGTTTCTATCTTGTCCCAAAGCATTCTCCTCACTTAGCTTTCACCTTGTTTCTCTTCAGAAACACCAGAAACAGTCTCCTTTGGTATGAATGAATTTTGGAATTGTCAACTTGACAAAAGCTACAGTAACTTGGTATGAAGGAACCTTAACTGAGAAAAAAAAAAAAGTTTCCATCAGACTGGCCTACGTAAGCCTGTCGGGCACATTTTCTTGATTTCTGACTGATAAGGAAGGACCCAGTCCACTGTGGGTGGTGCCACCCCTGGGCAGATGATTCTGGGGTGTGCAAAAAAACCAGTGAACAAAAAAACAGTGTGCAAAAAAACAGTGAACTATGGGAAGCAAGTCATGTGGAAAAAGCCTGTAAGCAGAGTTCTTCCTCGGCTTCTGCTTCAGTTCCTTCTTTGAGTTCCTGTCCTCACTTCCTTCAGTGATGGTGTATGATCAAGACTTAACCCCTTCCCTTCCTGTGGTGGGTTGAATAAGAATGGCCCCCTTAAACTTGCTGCTGGCAGCACTCACAGAAGCAAGGGATCTCTGAGTTTGAGACCAGCCTGGTCTACAGAGTGAGTTCCAGGACAGCCAGAGCTACATAGAGAAACTAAAAAAGATTTAAAAAATGGACTCCCAGACTCATAATTTGAATGCTTAGTCAACAGTAAGTGGTATTTTTAAAGGATTTAAATATTATTGAAGGTTAAGAGGTCGGCCTTGTTGAAGGAAGTGTGTCACTAGGGGTGAACTTTGAGGGTATGGACCCAGATGTAAAACTCTGAGCTACCTTCTCCAGCATAATGTCTGCCCTTGCGCCGTCACACTGTCTACCATGACAATAATGGGCTAACCCTCTGAAACTGTAAGCCAGCTCCAATTAGATACTTCTTCCCAAACTGCTTTTAGTCATAGCAGTAGGAAGCAACAGGACAGGAGGTATGTAGGAGGGGTACCTGCATGTCTCACTGCTCTCGCTGCTCTCTGTGTTCCCTCCAAGCTGGCTGCTGTTCTTGGAGCCATTTTCCTGCTTTAGGTCTTGCTGTTCTTCCGGCAACAGCAACAAGGCATTTCTGAGGCAGATGGCTGCAAACTCCACACTGGCTACAGGAATGGCTGAAGACTGCCCATCACTTCAAAGAATAAAATGAATAAGCTGAACAGACAACAGAAAATAAACCAGACTTTGCTGCTATAAGGATTCACTAACTGATGACGCACACCTTTAATCCCAGTGCTCGGGAAGCAGAGGCAGGCCGACCTCTGTCTGAGTTTGAGGACAGCCAGGCAGCCAGGGCTACACAGAGAAAACCCTGTCTCAACAAAACAAAATGAAGTAAAACAAAAAAGAATCATTAACTGATAATGAAAAATTTCTCCTATGATGGACAGAAGTTTTAACAAAAGCTGCTATAAACCCTGACTCTCAGATAAGATACAAAACACAAAGGACTGTAAATACACATGTTAAACCAGGATGAGACTCAAGGACTCTGCACCATCTGTACTAAGGCAAGAGAGCTATGGATGAAGCCATGAAAATGCAGGGAAGGACAGTACTATAAGGATGCTAAAGGGGTGCGGATAGGGCAGAGATAGAGGTCAGAGGTTAAAAGCACTGGCTGTTCTTGCAGCACTCACTTGGTGGCTCACAACCATCTGTAACTTCAGTTCCAGGGGACCTGATGTCTCTTCTGGCCTCTATGAGAACCAGACTTGGATGTGGAACACATAAATAAATGGCCACAAAATATTTACACTCAAAGTAAAAATACATAAATCTTCAAATAAACAAACAAACAAGGACTTAAGTCAGTACATGTTCAATATAGTTATATTTTTGCTTGTGAATGTTTTCAATCAGAGGTTGGTTGAATTCATGGATGGAGACTCACTGACTCAGGGTGAGAGCAGGCATCTTTCCCAAAAGCAAACATGATCCAAAAAGGAGAAACCAAAATGCCCTCTTCTGTACATTCCAATTCATGGCAATGAACTGTCTTGCTTTCTTAGGATATGGACAGTTTTAGCACCGGCAGATGCTAAATCATTATTACAGTAGACAGACCAACTCACTGTGAACTAACTCAGGATAGGCCTATTTACTGATATAGCAATAAAATGTCATCACAGAGCAATTTCTCCTGTGAAACGATACAGCCCAGGCTACTTCCCACTAAAAACCACAGCATGAATAGTGTTATTACAGGGACACATTGGCTCATGGAAAAATACTTACTTGTAGACAGTGTTCTGAATAGACTGTGATGCCAGAACTATTTTACGGTGATACCCTTGACCAACAATAGACTGTACAATTCCCTTTTTGGTGGGAAGACCTTTAGTTTCTTGCTCAGAAGTCTACAAAACAAAAAATATTTCAAATAAAATTTAAAGGAACTATAAGATTCGGCATAAAATATAATCAATTAACTTATAATTATTATATTTCATAAACTTATTTTCTTTATGTATATAATGTTTGCCTGTTGCTATGTATGTATACCATATGTGTGCCTGGTGCCTGCAGAAACTGAAGAGGGCACTGGATTCCCTGAACTACAGGCAATTGTGTCCCACTAAGTGACTACTACCTAACGTGGGTTCTCAGCAAGAGAAGCAAGTGTCCAACTCTCCAGTACCAAATTTTATAATTATTAAGTGTGTGTGGATGCACATACATGTTTAGGAGACAGGGTTTGGTTATGTAGCTCAAGCTGGCCTCAAACTTGCAATCCTCCTGCTTCAGCCTCCTATATGCTAGGATTAACCTCACAGCCACTTTGTGAAGCCATATTTCCCCTATATATCTGTATCTGTGATGAATATGTGCCTGTCTATAAATGTTAAGGCTGGAGGGTAACATATGGAGTTGCCCTAGTTTTTCTCCTGTTTACTTTTTGAAACAGAGTGTCTCAACAGAACTGTGGTGATTTGAATAGATATGGCCCCATGGACTCATGAATGCTTGGCCCACAGGGAGAGGCAATATTAGGAGGTGTGGCCTTGTTAGAGGAAGTGTCACTGTGGAGGTGGGTTTTGTGGTCATATATGTTCAAGAGATGTCCAATGTTGTACGCAGTTGCTTCTGCTGCCTGCAATCAAAATGTAGTACTCTTAGCGCCTTTTCTAGCACCATGTCTGCTTGCATACTGCAAGGACAATAATGGACTAAACCTAAAACTGGAAGCCAGCTCCAATCAAATGTTTTCCTTTATAGGAGAGTCACCATGGTTGCTGTACCTCTTCACAGCAACAGGAACTCTAAGGCCAGAAGCCAGGGCTGGCTGGTGAGGCTGGTCTAGCTCGCTCCAGAGGTCCCAATGACACTCCAGTGCTGCAATTACACTAACCCTACTCACGGCGCTCCGAAGCCAGACTCCAGTCCTTATGTTTATTATAAGCTGTATCTCTCCTGCCACTACCCACCTCCCTGTCACCATGTGTTTCTGTTACTTTTACTATGCAGCCCTGCCTGTCCTGAAGTTGCTATGTAGGCCAGGGTAGCTTTTAGACAGCCCTCCTTTGTGCTGCCTCCCCAGTGCTGAGATGATAGGTTCTACCTTGCCCTGCATCTTTACATCACCAGAAATATTCTCTAACAAGCTACATATGGAGTTCACATGGGTATAATTCTTGCCATCTATGCAATTTAAACCCCCAATCCATAAAACGAATGAACAGCTAAACTAAAAGGTACAGATGACTTTCCCACAGGAGCTTGGTAATGGCAATGGCACACTCCTCTTCTTCCACCTTATTCTAGTTACTGTGAAGTAAATCCCACCGAGTCATTGTCAGGTGAGCTATCCAGAATCTTCTCTAAAGTAACAACTGGAGCCAGCCGGCAGGACAGCGGAACTAAGCTCTGCTCTGTGGCCTTTTTTCTAAACACAAAGGGTCCTTACAATTGACATTCATGAAAGGATTAAGAAGATGAACAAGTGATTTCTAGGTATTCATTCATTAATTTATTCACTCATTTAAATTTATTTTTAGGTAAATTTATAAATAAATTATGTGCATGTGTGTGCTAGTGAGGGTTTATGCACAAGAGTGCAGTGCCCAAGGAGGCCAGAAGAGGACATCAGATCCAGTCTACATTCCAGCATCTAGAACTTGAGTTACAGACAATTTGTGAGCCATCTGATGTGGTTGCTGGGCACCAAATTCAGATCCTCTAAAAAACCAGCAAATACACTTAATTGCTAAGCTATTCCTCCAGTCCTCAGGTCCAGTTAACAAGTTTTCTTAACAAGTGTAAGTCTGCCTAGAATTTATCAGTTAATTTAAAAATGATTCAAATAAGGACGCTTTTGTTTGTTTCTGACATGAAGTTTTAGGTAGCTCAGGATGATCTCACCAGGAATTCTTGATTCTCTCGTCCCTACTCTGAAGTCCCTTTCCCCCCTGAAGTCCTTTTTTAGGAACTAAAGCACAGGAAAGATGGCTCAGTGGTTGGGAGCACTTGCTGCTCTTGCAGAGCACCCAGGTTGTTTCCAGGACCCACATGACAACTTGAATTCTAGGGGCTCAGTGATGCCCCTTTCTGGCCTCTGTATGCACGGCATACACACGTGGTAGATACATATATACGCAGGCAAAACACTCACATACATGAAAATAAATCTTAAGAAGAAAACCCCCTAAGTATAGGGCTAAAGAAGTGGCTCAGTGGTAGACATATTTTCTTATTATGTACAAGGTGCATACACACACACACACACACACACACAATCTCTTTCTCCACGCCATGAAAGGCAAAGTGAATTAAATACATCATTAAAGTATCTTAAGAGCATCATTACTCCTTCTAAGTAGTCATCAACTACTTAAATACTGAGAGCAGAACTGCCCAGCACACATGCTTCTTTCAAACCCCTGGTTCTTTTGCTTGCTTTTCAGAAAATGCTTTTCAGTAAAGAACCTCAGCATCCTGCATACCCTATGGCGAGCAGGCATGCCAGGCAAGACCTTAGGAAGCCAACTCCTCCAACTTCCACACATCCCCCAAGGGGTATGGGAAGAAAGGTGAGGGGAACACAGACACCTGGAAGCTATTATTTCTCCCACTTTGCACTGACCCCTCTCAAACAAACTCAGAAGGCTACTACCAACCTCCAGATAACAATGCAGGGTGAAGCCTATTTTTAGACACTGAGGACCAGTGTGTCAGAGAGGATACTCAATTGTTATGTGCTTCATTGGATGGAATGCTGTTTAATGTACTCCTGCCCATACTCTATCAGAACCGGCGTGTTTTTACCATCCTCATGCTTGCAGATGGCACAGCCCGGTAGGGGTCATCATTGCTGACACAGTCTTCTCACTTGCCAGCCCTTTGCCAAGAATTAGAACTAAGCAAGTGACATTTTGAAGCTAAATTCCATCCCCCAACTGCTATAAATTCAGTGACAGTGAAAAAGGAAATGAGGTCTTAGATTCTCAAGTATCATTTAGTTTCCATGTATCAAGAGATAGCCTGGACTGGAGAGATGGCTCAGGGGTTACGAACACTGTTCTTCCAACGGTCCTGAGTTCAATTCCCCGCAACCACATGGTGGCTCACAACCATCTATAATGAGATCTGGTGCCCTCTTTTGACCTGCAGGTACAAATGCAGGCAGAATACTGTATAAATAATAAATAAATAAATCTTAAAAAAAAAAAAAAAGAGAGATGCCAAGGCAGCACTCACCCCTTTATTGGCAGCAATGCAGCATTCGGCCAGCCGTAGCCAAAGACGAGGATTTGCATGGTATACCTGCACAGCTTCAATCAGACACTCAAAGGCAGCAAGAGGCCTCCCAACATGCAGCAGCTGGATCCCACAGTTATACAGCAGCTCATACCTTTTGTTGGTTAGCAATGTACACATGGGTCTTCCAGAAAACTTCCTGCCTAGTGATAACATGTGGAGAATAGATCACTGACGTTCAGTTGCATGAAAGCGTTTCTTCTCCCAAGAAACAATTCCACATTGAGCACCAACAACCCCAATTTGAAACTGCAGTAAATGGCTCTCTCCAAGGTGCTCTCTCCATGCCTACCCCAGCCACACGTACCTGCATTCAGTGAGATGCCTGTGCCAGTAAGGACAGAGATGTCCTCGTTTGTGTCAGCTCCTCCAGCAGTGTTGCTTCATGGGGCAAAGACCTGAGGTCGGGGTCACTGGCCTTCTGAACCTCACAGCACCTTGCCCTACTTCAGCTTGCTTGGCCATCTTGTTAGCACATGCGACACTTTTTCAGTGAGTCAGTTTACAATATGACCACTTGCCGTTTAAAATATATTTGTCATCAACTGAATAGGTGTTTATGATTTTACAAATTAGAGTTGCTTGATTTTAAGCATTTCTGATCAAAGGCCCATATAATCTGAACATAACCAGCAAACCATAGCAAGTTGCTTTCAGGCTGTGAGATACCACATCCATCCATCACTTGTGAGGTTCTGCCAACAGTTCAAAATAATGCTAGTCAAGAAATTCTACTGACTAATTAAAATGTGAATCAGCAAGATTCCTGATTCAAATACATAACAGACTGAGGATAATGGAATTTTTTTGTTGTTGTTAGTCCTTTCTTTTTCCAACCTTGTCTATGTGTGTTTTCATGTGTGTGTGGAAGCCCAAGCTTAAGGTAAAAAATCTTACTCAATCATTTTTCTGTCTTATTCTTGCAGGCAGGGTCTTTCAATCAAACTGAACCTCCCTGAAAGAGCTAGTTAGCTTGCTCAAGGATCTCACCTTTGCTTTCCAAGGCTGGAATTACAGGTGAGTCACCATGGGCATATAGCATTTATGCAGGTTCTGGGGTCTAAAGTCTGCTTCTCTTGTTTAAATGCTGAGCCATTTCCCCAGCTGTCATCTTTTTGTAGTTAAAAAAAACTCTTACTTTCTAACATCAAACGGACAACAGTTACAATATGACCACTGGTTCTCCAGAGCCAAGTCTGTCCACATGGCCTGCGTCGTTGACTGGATGGCTGCTATTCCTTTTATTATGACATCTTAAAACAAAACTTGTCTCATCCTGAGCCCTGAATGTATCTCCCACACCCCAGGGTCCCTGCTCGACACTTGCTATTTCAATCATGTGTTTCTGAAGTACCGCAGGTCCCCAGGGTTAGCTTACCTGGATCTGTACTACCCGCACTGAGCTGGGCACAGACATTGTCATTTTCCTGCAGAGCCTTCTTGAAGTAGAAGATCCCCAAATTGTGCTTGCTCATAGCAAAATGGATGCAACCAAGATTATTCCAGAACATGCATCTCAAGCATTCTCCTGAAAACAACACAAACCACCTTATCCATAGAATTTTTCCCTCATATAAAAATCAGACCTAAGCTGAGCATGGTAGTACATGCCTGTAATCCCAGTACTCAGGGAGGCAGAGGAGGGCAGATCTCTGTGAGTTGGAGGACAGCCTGCTCAACAAAGTGAGTCCAGGACAGCCACAAAACTACATAAAGAAACCGTGCCTCAAAAAAACAAAACAAACAAAACACCACCAACCAACTAAACAAACAACAAAACAACACAACAACAACAAAAAAGACCTAATTGCTTCCAGTTACTAAGCTATCTGAAGTGTCACTAAGTTCCTATAGGACAGTTTAGGAGGCATAGTATAAATAGAAGGACTGGGTAGGGTGATATAGACACCTTTCTGGTGGACAATACTATTTTTAAAAAAACACTGCATACATTTCCACTGATCTCATTTTTTAAGGAAGTGACAAAAATAACTTAATATATATGCCATACATCCAACTGAAATACTGTACAAACTGCAATGAAGCAATCTAAACATGGAGATTGAAGTCCAGCTCAATGGTAGAGCTGGCTTAGCATGTATAAGGTTCTGAGTTGAACATGTCCACGTGTGCGCACACACAGAAACAGTGAAGATACATTCAGAATAGCAGGGAGAACATATGCAATAGAACAGAGTACACAAACTCTGCTTCATTTTAAGTCCAAATGTCCACTCTTTATTTGCCCCATCTATCTACCTATCCGTCCGTCATACTACCTACCATCCAGGGCAGAATCTTGTGTAGAAAAGGCTGGCCTCATCTGCACTCTCTGCAATAGAGAATGACCCCTCTGCCTTCCAGAGTGTAGGATCACAGACAGGTACCAGCACACTAAGTCTGTGTGCTGCTGGGGAGGACACCCCGAGCTTTGTGCATGATAGGGGAACACTCTACCAACTGACACAACCCTGGCACTATTTTCCTTATTCTGAGAAAGGGTCTTACAGTGTGGTCCTGGTGGCCCAGAACTAAGTGGCTGAAACTTTGAACTTTTGACAGTCTTTCTGCCTCAGCCTCCCCAGTGCAGGGATTACAGGTGTTACCTGCCACACCACCTGGGCATTGTTTCTTAGCTTATGCTCATCTGGCTATCAGTTGCTCCTGGACTAGTATGTCAGAGAAGCCTTCTGTCACATGTTTCAAATACTCATGCCCACCAACATTTGTCATTTGTTTTGTGACTTGATCTTCTATGTGTTATCTGTGGGTTTTTGTTTGTTTGATGTTGTTTTTCTGTGGGACAGATTTCTCTGTGTAGCCCTGGCTGGTCTCTGCCTCTTGAGCACTGGGACTAAAGGCGTGTGCTAGCATGTTGTGTTTTGAGTCATGAAAAAGTGAACTTTTTTTGTGGTAAAAACCTTTAGCTAGCTCTCCAAACTCTATGGCACTACAATTTTGGATAAAGCAAGCCTTCTTTAACACAAAATAAAATATTCATCCCGGTTTCATTCTGTGCTTTAATTTTTTCTACATTTTTTTTTCACCTACACTGGTGTTTTACCTGTATGTATGTGTATGTGAATGAGGGTGTCAGATCTTGGAATTACAATTGTGAGCTGCCATGTGGGTGCTGGGAATTGAACCTAAGTCTTCTGGAAGAGCAGTCAGTGCTCCTAATCACTAAGCCATCTGTGGTTTTATTTTACTTTTACATTCCAATCCTATACCTTGATAGATATTTTTTTTACCCTGGTTTAATGAAAGTAACAAGAGAACAGTAAGCACACTAACACTTCCACCAAGTCACTCTAGGTATGGTATATGGGCCCTTTAAGCTAAATTTTATTTTCCAATTATTCTTTACTAAGCATATTTTATCAATAGCAAAAACTAAAATTTACATAGGAGATAAAAATTAAAGATTTTACATTAGAAACAATAAAACATAAAATATACAACTACAAAAATCTTCCCATCAGAGTCCAGCTCTTGACAGCCTGCAGAGTTCCCTCAGAGCACATTTCTGACTTGAGAGATCATTTTATACCACGACAATAAAAACAGAAATAAAAATGAATATGTGAGGGGTGTAACTTATGAATATGTGAGGGGTCAGGTGCTTCCTAGCGTTCCGAAGGCCTGGGGTCACCCCAAGCACCACATAATGGGGTGGTGGCACTCCCCTGTAATTCTGTCACTAGGGAGGCAGAGGTGAGAGGACAACACTCAAGAGCATCCTCCATTCATGGAGCTTAACAAGGAAGGCCAGCCTAGGGTACAGGACACCCAAGACACAAGGCTAATCAAACAAGGAGAATTAGGGATGGTGTTTACTAGAAGAGAATATGGAAGCAAGCTAAAATATTAAAATCTCAAGATATTTTCTGCAGGAAGAAATATGAAAACCTTGTTTTAAGACAGAGCTTCAAAAAGCAGCCCAGGCTGGCCTCAGTTTCAAGACCCTCTGCTTCAGTCTACCCAGTGATGAGATTACAGTGTGCAACCATACCAGGGTTAGAACATTTCCACTTAAAAATGAACAAGTCACTCTGAAGAAACCTTTGGTATGGAGGTGGGAGAATCCCAAGCAATGAGTAAACCAACTAACATTCTACAGTTTTCTTTTACCTGTTTTCATGAAGCCTGGATGCTCGGCAATGTTTGAACTATTTAACAGCTTCACCGCTTTTCGATAATTGCCCCTTAAGTACTCAAAATTGCTTTTAAGAAACAAGGAAGGTGCAGACTGTAAAGGAATATAAAAGTGATTTAAAATTTGTTTTCAGTTGTCCTTTGCATGATTGTGTCTATACTGTTGTGCATGGAAGTGGTTAGGATATTAACCAGTCAGCTGAATCATGCCACAGAAAATGGTTTCTAAACACCGCCCTGATCCTGCTATCTATTTAAAGTACTCACACTTCGAAAGAGACTATCCTGTGAGTATACACCTAAGAATATTACTGTAACATGTATGCGCAAGAACAGAGATCAGAGGGTCACCGGGCTGCTCTCATTTGTCACAGTCTCCCTGCACCCAGTCTGGTCTATGTTGGAGTGAGCTTCTCGCCTTAGCCTCTTAAGTAGTCGGGGATACAAGCACAGAACCCTGGTTCTGGTTTAACTGACTGCCAATTTTACAATTACAAAGCACAAATTAGCACTTTTGTTTTAATGGTTATTGCAAAATTGATGATAATGGTAGTTTGAATGAGAAGGTCCCATAAACTCAGATATTCAAACACTTGATCCCCCATTGGTGGAACCATTTGGGAAGGATTAGGAGGTATGGCCTTGTTGAAGGAAGTGTGTTACTGGAGCCAGGCTTTGAGGTTTAAAAAGCCCGCTTCATTCCCAGATAGCTTTCTATGCCTTGTGCTTATGGATCAACTACTGCTCCAGCTCATGCCTGCCTCATTGCCATGTTCCTGCCATCACAGCCATGGACTCTAATTCTCTGGAACCATGAGCCCACAAATTTAAAACTCCTCACAGCAGTAGAATGGTATTTTAGAGAGTGATCTTCCTTATTTCTTATTTATCTTAAAAGACTGTGTGGTTTGAATAAGAATGGCCCCCATCAGCTCATATATTTGAATGCTTTGTCATCAAGAAGTATTACTACTTGAGAGGGATTAGGAGGTGTGGCCTGGTTGAGGAAGTGTGTCACTGGGGTGTGGACTTTGCAGTTTCAAAATCTCAAGTCAGGCCCAGTGTCTCTCTTTCTGCTCTCTGGGGATCCTGATGTAGAACTCACAGCTCCTTTTCCGGTGGCATGCCTGGGTGAATGCCTGGGTGCCACCATTCTCCACACCATGTTGATTATGAACTAAACCTCTAAAACTGTAAGTAACCCCCAACTAAATGCTTTCTTTCATAAGAGTTTCCTCGGTCATGGTATCGCTTTACAGCAATAGAACACTAAGACAAAAGGCTTAGGTTATTTTTTTAAATTATGTGTGTGTGAGCAGGGGACACAATGAGTACAGGTGCCTATGGAGACCAGAATAGGATGTCAGATGCCCTGGAGCTGGGGTCTATAGCTGCCTGTGAGCCACCCAACATGGTTGATGGAAACAAAACTCAGGGACCCCCTTAAGAGCAGTATACACTGCTCATCACTGACCGACCCCTCCAGCCTCCAGACCCCTCCCCTTTTGAAAAAAAAAGGGAGCATGCAGGAGCCCAGGCTAGTCTTGAACTCAGTATTTGACCTTGAACTTCTGATCTTCCTGCCTCTGCTAGCTACCCAAGCTCTGGTAGTATAAGACTGAACCATCACACCTAGGCCTTTTCTTTATGTGTACACCATGGAAAGATGTCTTTTTCGTTATTGCTATTTATTTACTTTTATTATTATTATTTTCGGCTTTTTGAAACAAGGGTTTCTCTGTGTAGCCTTGGCTGTCCTGGACCCGCTTTGTAGCCCAGGCTGGCCTTGAACTCGGAGATCTGCCTGCCTCTGCCTCCACAAGTGCTGGGATCACAGATTTTATTTTTAAATTATTATATGCATAGTAGAGTAGTAGTTTGTGCACTAGAGCACAGTGCTCTTAGAGGTTAGAAGAGGGCTTTGGATTCCCTGGACCTGGAGTTACAGGCAACTGTGAGCTGCCTCATGTGGGTGCTGGGAACCAAACTCATGTTGCAAGAGCAGTGAGTGGTCTTAACTGATGAGCTGGCTCTCTAGCCCTTGTTTTTAAGATGGCCACACTGTGCCCAGGCTGGCCTTGAATTCCTGATCCTCCTGCCTCCACCTGTGAAGTGACAGAACTGTATCCTGTTTGTGTTTGTGCCTGAGCTTGAGGCTGAACCCAGGGAGGACTGCCTGCTAGGCCAGTGCTCTACCACTGAGCTATCCTCATCCTTTCTTGTTCCTTAGCATTTACGTTCAGCTTTTGTTAATACCTATGACAGTTATTCTTCCAAGTATAAAAGGACACCATGTCACTACTGTGTGAACAGAAGAACTTTCAGACAAAGTTTGTTTGCAGGCACCAATCTTTCTATTCCAAAATTCTTGTTTTGGATTTCAGATCACTCAGAAAATCTCCATGCTAGAGCGGCCTCCAGAAAGTACTGATTTAGGGTCTGGACACTGTACTTTGAGAATCTCCATCCCAGGAATGTTCTCCTTCTATGGCCTAGTTCTTTCTCTCTCTGTTCTGCCTCCAATCAGCCCAGAGGTCTTCTGGTCACTAAAAAATCATAGCCTCTGGGATTATTCTAGGTGGAGGCACTTCCATCTCAAACGTTCATGGCCTCAGGTATAAGCAGTGAACTGTACAACAATTAGCAGTTTTTAAAAACAAGATTTATTAGCTAGGTGGTGGCAGCAGTGGGAGTTCGGAGTGAGTTCCAGGACAGCCAGGGCTACACAGAGAGACCCTGTCTTGAAAAACCAAACTAACCAAACAAACAAAAAAACATCACCACCAATTCCCCTCCTCCCCCCAAAACCCCAAGATTTGTTTATCCATGTGTATGCTTATAGGTGTGCATGCCTATGTACAGAGGGTACAAAAAGGTGACATGTGTCCCCTCTCTCTTTTCTACAGAGCCTGTTGTGGCAGGGTCTCTCCCTGAACTTGGACCACGTTTCCAATGGTAGGCTGTTCCCCAGAGAGCTGGAGTTAAAGACATGTGTTCTACCACTGCACACTGACAAAGCCTCACAGTCTAAGTAAGAAAGCAGAAACTGACAACCAAGAAGAAAGCCCAGGAGGCACTCACATTTCCAGCTGTATTCATGACAGATTTGATCTCCCTTTTGCATGCCTTCAGGGACTTCATCTGGATGTATGCTCTGACTTTGTACTGTCAAGGAGGAATAGAGACAGAAAAGGAATGGGTCATTTATTCATGCTCATGTTTTGCTTCCTAGTCCAGGACATTAAATCACACTTAATTACAACATAGTCAAATACCAGGCACATGCAAATGAAACTTTAAAATTATTATAAATATTTGTTTCCTTCTTTTCTTTCTTTCTTTCCTTCCTTTCTTTCTTTCTTTTTTTTTTTTTTTTTTTTGTGGTGTTGGGGATTGAAACTAAGGTTTCAAGCACTGCAGGCCATTATTCTACTCCTGAGCAAAAACCTACAAATCCAAATCTATGTAAGATAATTATTTGCATAAGACAATCTTAAAAATTCCATATATTACTTTATCATCCACTCTAGGCTACTTCAAGCTTCTGTACAGTAATTTACAGAAGTTATATTGTATGTATCTCAAGCAAAATATATGGAGAGGGATAACTGCACTCTAAACCACAAGCCTTTCACTTGAGTGAACACATACTGCCTTGACAGTATTCACGAGCCTCTCATGACGCTTCAGTGCACAACCCCTCTTTGAACATACCTACCTGGTGTATCTTGGACTTTGCAGCCTCTATTAAAGCTCCACTCTCAGCCTTAGAATTGGATCCATCTTTGCTGCTATTATTGCCAGTCTGTAGTGAGACAAAATCAATCAAATATTTGTAACCGTAACTGATTTCCAACTGAGCTAAGTTCAAAATGCCCTAGTCAAGTACCCAGAGACCTTTTCTAAGTTGAACCTACCGCAGAGCCCACTCTTGGGGATGAAGAGTCAGTGTGGCATGCCTACCAGGAAACTGACAGATGAACATAACCATGGACCTGTCATAAAATTGTAGGTGCCACTCAGACTCCCTCTCTAAAACTCAAAGTCAGACCCTGTCTTCTTACACCCTCTTCCGCTATGAACACTGCCAACACCACTGAACCCTAATTTCCCAAGAAACACTCAATCTCCCACTTTCCTTATGAGCAGACCCACTTTCCCTCTAGTGACATCATCCCAGCTACTCTTCATGCTTCCACGCTCTCCACACTGCTCATTTTCAGTACCAGAAACAACTCTGACCCACCACTCATTCCTCCCTGCTGTTTTCTCTAGTTATTCTGATGTGTCAGACTATTTGAATATTCAAATCAAATACTAAACCAAAAAATATTCAAATCAAACAGGACAAAATTCCTGGACACTTCTAATTTTCTTCCTTTCTACCCAGGAACTCACTGAACTCCACCCATCCTTTGGAGCAGAGGGCCCAGGGGGCAAGGAATGCAGTGCAGTCAGATGATTAGAACCTACTACAAATATACACATGTACTCAACAAAGGCCTATTTCTCCAAATACAAGTACCAAATACAAAAATGAAGTATCTTACAACACAAGGTTTAGGAATAATGCTGAGAGCATTCAACTGGAATCCCAACATACTTGTTGGGTTGAAAAATGTAAAACACACAAATGTTAATAAATGAAAAGTTTTAAAAGGCAGTTTACAAGTTTTGGGCAGACACTACAGTTGTGTGAATCACATTTCCATGGAGCTGCTACAATACTCTCTCTCATGAGAGACATGGGTCACACTTTTAAGTCTCAGTCTAATGCCTGGGAACTCACCTCGTTCTTTCCGTTTTTGTTGTTGCTACCCTGTGAAATCATTTTTTCTAGGACAGCAAGAAGATGCAGAGCTTTCTCAGCTTGGTGGGTTAATATATACAAGTCTACAAGCAGAAAGCACACTGCTTGGGCAAATTTTTCTTCTGGCAAAACAAAGACACGAATAAGTTACAATCCAAGGTTGAGCACACAACTCTGCTTACCTACAAACAGCACACAGAGCTCTGTAAAACAAACATCTTCACTCAAACAAAGGACAAGGAGGTCATTAAAGCCATGAATGACAGCAGCGTGCTATCCAAGCACTGCTGTTCTTCTATGGGACCTCCAGGCTGTTCTTGGTAGTCTTTAAAGCTGGCCATGTAATAGGAAGAAGCCTCAATTTCAGTTCTTGCTTTAGTAATGCACAGTAACTTTGCATACCACTTAAATTCCAATTTTTATTTATTTTATTGTGACTATGCCTGTGCATGTACGCTCATGTGTGAGTGAGTGCATGCATGTGCCTGGGCATATGTGTACCATACAGCATGCCTGGTGACTCAGAGGCTTTGCTTAATTACTGTATCTGAAAATACCTACACAACCTCAATCCTCTGAGCTGATTTTAGCACTCCCTCACAGCATCCAACTACCTCATAAAATGTCTGCTCTTTCTCCAGTAAGAGTGACAAGGGCCACAGTTTCTGTTTAGCTCACTGTAATAACCCCACACTCCAGAGCCATGCCTGGCTCATAGCATCAGTCTATGGCACTTAGTGTACGAGTTATATGAAGAGCATGACTAATCAGGGCTCTGATTTGGATACTCTGGAAGAAGTACAACTATAAAGATGGCAGAAAGCTCAGTGTCTGAGGGAGAGAAGAGAAGACAGCCAGAAAACAGCATTTTCGGCAGTGGCTATACTTGGGACAATTCCCCAGTAAGAAGGTACTTTGTCCAGATGCAAAGTGTACATCAGGAGTAAATCCTACTGGTAAGCTATGTCTTTGTGGGACTGTGATGTGTTGGTGTGGCTCATCCTCTGTAGCACACACATTGATACTTACCAGTGAGGGGCAGCTGTGATGGGGAATGTTGATGAGTGAGGACAATAGGAAATAGGAAATAGTTGTGCCCGATTTTGCTATGAACCCAAAACTGCTCAAAATAAAACAAAAAGAAACCAAACCCAAGAAGTAAACAATTGGCTGCACATGCTGTTGCATGCCTTGCACCCCAAGTGCCCAGGAAAGGCAGAGAGTTCCAGGCAAGGCTGGTCCGCGTAGCCAGGGCTACATAGTGAAACTGTCTCAAAAATAAAAAAAGAGGCTAGGGGGTGGCTCAAATGGTAAGAAGAGCTTGCTGCTCTTCCAGAGGACCCAAGTTCAGTTCTCATTACCCACATCAGGTAGTTTACAACTGCCTGTCACTTTAGCTCTAGGGTACCCCGTGTTTTTGATTTCCAGACACTTGCACTCATGCACGCACACCCACACACAGACATATCCAAACACACATAATCAAAAACAAATATATTTCATATAAATACTTTTAAATAGAAACACTGAAACAATTTTCACAAAAAAAAAATGGATCTAAATGACTTAACAGTGTTTTATAGCCTCTTAGCCGCAGTATAGATTAACAGCATTTTATGAGCTGTTGGAGGAATTCAGAATAAGCACTGTCACTCTGACATGTGGCTTCATGGAGACTCAGAGCCACATCACACAGCCCTAACCACATCGAGACTGAAGAAACAAGCAACTCAAAACAACTCCCTCAAGGCAGTTATCAACGAGCCAGGGCGGCTCATTAGCCATCGGAACCTAACAGGGAGAGCAGACCGCATGTGGCTGAAGGCAGCGGTGTTCTCTAACCGTGCACCCGCCTGCTGCTGACCTGCTGGCAGCTCTTGCCTTTCTCAGTACTTCCACTCAAGCCAGCTTGAGTGTGCAAAAACAAAGCCATATTAGCTCTCTCTGCATGTAGACATTTCAGAATGGCAACAGAGAAATGAAATACTACAACATGTCCTCTAGCATTCCAGAATGTTCTTTTAAAATGTTTGTTTTATGCACATGAGTGTTTTGCCTGCATGTATGGAGGTGTATCTCTGGTCATACTGAGGCCAGAACAGGGGGGTGCTGGATCCCTTGAACTGAAGTTACAGACAGTTGTTGGTGGCCGTGTAGGGCTGGGAACCAAACCCAGGTCTTCCACAAGAGCAGCGAGTGCTCCAAACCACTGAGCCAGCATTTCTCCAGTCCTCCCAATCTTTTAAAATGTTCATTAAGGCAAGAAAGGCTTCAGGTCACTAAGGGATATTTAATAGCAAAGAAAGGACAAAAAGTCTTTCTACTACCCAACAGCTTTTTTTTTTTCCTTTCCCCCTTCTTTCCTTCCTTTTTGACAAGGTCTGATGAAGCCCAGCTGGCCTCAAACCCAGTATGTATCAGAGGATGACGTGAACATCTAGTCCTTCTGTCTGTGAGTTCAGGATGCTAGGGTTACAGGTGTGTGACAGCATGTGAGGCACCAAAAAACTCAGGTAGGAAGGAGTCCTAAAGGAAAACTGGCCTTCTCTAGGTTAAAAACAAATTTAGAAAAGTTGAAACAGCATTATGTTTTGTTATTTTTGGTCACTTCATACGCATGCAGTTGAATATATACATGCGTGTGTGGAACACAGAGGAGACTCTGCTCTTGTGGCTTAGTGTTCATTTTAGCTGTTTTATTTGCATATATGTCTATGTACCACATACATGCCTGGTGCCTGATTAGGTCAGAAGAAGGCATTAGATCTTCCAAGAGTGACAGATGATTGTGAGCAGCTATGTGGGTGCTGGGAATTGAATCCATGTCCTAGAAGAACAGCCAGTACTCTAAACCACTGAGCCATCTCTCCAGTCTCTGACTTTAGTTTTCTGAGACAGGTATTTCAATAGCTCAATAGCTAATTCTGAGACAGGTAGCTCAATACCTAGAGCTTGTCAAGCAGGCCAAGCCATCTACCCAGCAAACTCTATCTGTGCCTGCCTCCCCAGCACTGGATTATAAGCATACACTACCAGGCACAGCTATTATTATGTGGCAATGAAGTCAGGTCCTCACATTTGCAAGGCAAGCACTCTACTGGTTGAGCCATCTATTTTCCCCACTCTTTTTTTTCCCTTTAAATGCTAACATTGAGCTCTGATATAGGTCGTCTAGATAAAAAACACAAAGTAAGAGGGTGAGATATCTGGCTCGACAAATAACATACCAAAAGGTTCTATGAACTGATAAAGTTTTTCACCAACAGAGATGGCCTCTGTATACTGCCGCAGATGATAAAGAATGACTGCTTGATTATAATACAACATGCTGTTTTCAACATCATCCAATCCATCCATTTCTTCAACAGCTGAGTGAACCT
>CM053749.1:8288321-8308469 GCA_028658305.1 Pachyuromys duprasi | reverse complement strand
TGCAGGGATCCCTTGTAGGGATAATCTGTGAAGTGTTCCATACTTAATACAAAACAGACGAAGGCAAGGTGGTAGTGGTGTTGGCGGAGTGGCAGAGGTGCATGCCTAGCAGTTAAGGTCTTGGGTCTGAGCCCCAGAACCACAGGGGTGGAGTGGAGGAGTGACTGGAGATGTAACAACTGAAAGCTAGAACGATGTCTAATATGTGGTGCAGCCTAGGTTCACTGCCCAGTCTCACAAGCCAACCAACATCCTTGCCCCAACCCAACATGATTTTGTAAATCAAAACCATGTTTTATAAAAATATGAGTCAAGGCTATACATTCAACTTTAAATGGTCACCTCTGAGATGGAGAATTTTACTCTACTTCACACTCCTCTTTAAAATTCTCTTAACTGGGAGCTAGGGAGATGGCTCATCACTTACCAGCATTTGTTGCTCTCGTAGGATGAAGGTTCAATTCCTAACATCCACCTGGTAACTCACAACCTTTTAACTCCAGTTCCAGGGTACCCAACACTCTCTCCTGAACTCTGAGGGCATCAGGCATGCGAAATACTCACATACATAAATTAAAATAAATATTGAAAAACTTAAGTATGAATTATTACTACTTTGGTGTGGCTTTTTTTTTTTTTGAAACAGGATCTCATGTAGCCCAGGCTGCCCCTGAACTCTTTGTACAGTGAAAGCCAGCTCTGAACTGCTGATTCTCCTGCCTCCATCTCTCAAGTCCTGGGACTGCAGGTATGCAGCACAACACTAGGTTTGGATTACATTCTTTTTTTTTTAGGGATTAATTTATGTGTGTGTTTATATCTATCTATCTATCTATCTATCTATCTATCTATCTATCTATCTATCTATCTAATCTATCTATGGATACTCTTGTCTGTATGTACCTCAGACAGTTGTGAGCTGCCATGTGGTTGCTGGGAATTGAATGCAGGACCTTCAGAAGAGCAGTGAACGTTCTTAACCATTGAGCCACCTCTCTAGACCCCTGGATGACATTCGTTAATGCATCATCAGCAACTTTGAAGCACAGATCAGAGCAGCCAGACACTCTTATAACCCTGGCACTAAGGAGGTAGAGGGAAGAGGAGGAGGCGGCCATCTTGGGTTACACAGTGAGCACACACAGGGGAGGGGGCTATAACTGGGATACAAAGTGAATAAACTGTAATTAATAAAAAAATAAAAAATTTAAAAAATCAACACACAGAAACACATATACCTGAGACAGCTACCTCAGGCTAGCCTCTGCTTCCCAAGTGCTGGGCTTACAGGTTGAGTCACAATGCCTATCTAGGACATCGAAGACTTTAAGCATTTATCCTTCACTAAAATCAGATGCAGGGAGCTGGCAGCATCCCTAAAAACACAAAGTCTCAAAATTCCCCAGAACCGGCCAACCCCAAGGTAAAGTGCGCAGCTCTGAAACTCATTTCTATGTGTATTTTAGAGCTTAGCTACGCGAGCACTCCTCTACACAGGTCAACTAAGCATGGCTTATCCACACCTTTACTTCAGTGAGATTTCTTTATTTGAACTTATTGTGCACTGAAGGTTGTAAGCAGGTTTTCAGATGTTGTAACGACACACACGTGTAGTTCCCAACTTCTTACCAGACAGCGTCTGCACATAATCCCACAATGCGCCTTTGCTTGTCCAGAAGTAGTCCCCATTGCCAATGGAGAGCGGGTACGAACGCTCCTGCAGGAGCTTCACTTTCCTTCTGCCCTGGCCTAGTGAGCATGGCTGGCGCAGGCGAACAGAGCTCTTAGATGCACAAACTTTGACACTCTTTAAGCTAAGAGACTTCATTTCCAACCACACACACACAAACATGCACACATGCACCTCTAGGTTTCAACTACACAGAAAAGAAACGTAACACCTCTTCCAAACTGAAAGTCAGTTAACTGAAAGCACACACATATTCCAACACAGAATGTTAACCCTTCAAAGCTGATTGGAGGATGACTACAGAAGGCACTGTCCAAACATAGCCGCTGGGAAGGACTGAAAACATAACAGCGCTGAAAGGAACAGACAGCACAGTCACAAAATATCAGCAATGCCTTGGCAAGGCAAGGTGTAAACTGCGTCTTTTCCTTTCCCTTTGTTTTGTTTTGAGACAGGCTAGCCTCAAACTCACTGTGTAGCCAAGGAGTAATCTGCAGGCCTCTGGCCTCCACCTTATAGGTGCTGACATGACAGCCCTCACTCAAGTCACCAGACAGCTGCCAGGATAGCTCAGATGTTATTTCTACCACCCAGAGGAAAAACTGAGCTCCTCTAAACTCCACATATACATGGCTTCAATATGACGCAGAGAAGTTACATGACCAGAGGGGTACTGTAGGCTGAGAAGGGCTCTGCAGCGGTAGCGCGTGGAGGCAGGGTCATCATGAGGGTAAGGCCAGCTCTGAACACTAACCACATGGGAAGCCTGGCCTCCATCTGCTCTTTAGCTTCTTTGTGTTTGCTTTTGTTGATTCAGGGTGTCTCACAGTCTGTCGCCGGGAAAGGCCTGGAATTCACTACATTTCCCAAGCCAACCTCAACCTTGCAGGCAATTCTTCTACCTCAAACTCCTAAGTTCTGGGACTTCAGACCTGTGTCAGCACACCCAGCTGACTTCCTATTTGATCACCAGATCTCTCACACACACACATTGGCACCCTCGCCACATCTAACAGCCACAGGGCTCCTCACCAGAGGTTGAAATGCTGCCATTTGATCTTGGACACTTAGCATCCAGCACTGAGGTAAACAGGGCAGGGTGACACATATTTGTAATTTCAGCGCCTCAGGAGGCTGAGGCAGGAAGATTCTGAGGCTGAGGCCAGATTAGCCTCATACTGGCCAATCAACTGCCAAGAAGCCACACAAGAAAATCTGTTAGATGACCCTGTTAGATGACCTTAACCAACTGCAAGGAGAAAGCAGGAGGAAGCCACACAGACCAGTCCCCCCCACCTCTCTGCTATGTGCTACTTTCAAAACCTGCTTCCAGAGGCTATGTGTCCAAGGGTGAGGCTCCCTTAAAAACACCCCACAGGAAGTGACTGCCATGGCTTCTCACAGTTCCTGGTGGATCAAGAGCAGGGATGGAACACACTGTCTTCCCTTGTTGCCTTCTCTTCTTCACTTCCTGTACCCTGGGCTAACACTTAACCAAATTTAAGTTCAGTTTTACTCAGAAGCCATTAGCTAAAACACACCTTCTTTTTAGGTGGATTCTAACAATCTATAACCCTCTGAAATAAGAAAACTAGAAAGCTATTAAAATTACCACTTAATGAGCTGTCATGGTGGCATGCACCTATGATTCCAGCACTCTGGGAGGCACAGGCAGGCAGATCTCTGTGGGTTGAGGCCAGCCTGGTCTACAAAGTGAGGCTAGGATAGCCAAGGCTACAGAGAGAAACCTGGTTTAAATAAAAACAAAAATTCCACTCAACAAATAAAGAAAATGAGGCTCAACTATGAGGACAACTTAGAGAAGGTGGTTTTCTCTTACTATATGGATCCTGGGAATGGAACTCAGGGTTCCAGGCTTGAAAGAAAACACCTTTAGCCACTGAGCCATCTCACAGACCCTTAGCAGACAGTTGAAAAGGCCGGGCACAGCCAGGTGGTGGTGGTACCTGCGGCAATGGCACATGTCTTTGATCCCAGCTCTCTGAGGTGGAGGCAGAGGCAGGCGGATCTCTTGAGTTCGACGCTGACCTGGCCTACAGAGCAAGTTCAAGGACAGCTAGGACTACACAGAGAAGCCCAGTCTTGAAAAACAAACATACAAACACCACTGCCACCACCAAAACACCCAAAAGGCTGGGCATGGTGCTGTTGTATTCCTTTAAGTCCAGCACTTGGGAGGCAGAGACAGACGGGTTTCTCAGAGTTTGAGGCCATCCTGGTCTACATAGAGAATTCTCAAGACAGCCAAGGCTACCAGTGAGACCTCGGCTTAAAAAGTATAAAAGCAAACAACCCTCACCAGGCCACCCAGCTGATGTCATTTGAGCCTTTACTAGCTCTAGAAGGCACTATCACCATTTTTACTGTACACATAGGAACACTGCCACTTAAAAAGCTTGAGGGAGGGGGCGGTGGGAGAGATGGCTCAGAGGTTAAGAGCACTGGCTACTCTTCCAAAGGTCCTGAGTTCAATTCCCAGCAACCACATGGTGGCTCACAACCATCTATAGTGAGATCTGGTGCCCTCTTCTGGTGTGCAGGTGTACATGCTGACAGAACACTATACATAATAAATCTTAAAAAACCAAAAACTTCTTAGGCCACCAAGTCAGCTCAGTACGCCACCAAGCCTGACGACCCAAGTTCAATTTTTGGACAGAGAGAACTGGTCGGAGAGAACTGACTCCCACAAGTTGTCCTCTGACCGCTACATATGTATTAGGGCATGGAGAGAGAGATTGATTGAAGAAGCTCACAAGCCATATTAAAGAGTAAGGACTTGGTGGCTAACCATAGAGACATTCCTAGGAAATTTATAGAGAAGAAAACAGAGTTTAGAAAAAATAAAGCACAGTGAGAGACTGGAGATAGCTTAACGGGTGAAAGTGCTTGGCACACAAGCCTTACAACCTAAGTTCAGATCCTCAGAACCTGTTTAAAGCTAGGGTGGCATGTGCCTGTAATCCCAGCACTCCCACAGTAAAGACAAGCAAACCCCTTGGAAACTTGGAGGGCAACTAGCTTGGAGTATACAGCACAGTAGCAAACAACCAGAAAGATCTTGCTGCACATACAGAGTGGGCAGCTGGACAGATGGCTCAATGGTTAAGAGCAGCACACTATTCTTCTAGAGTTTGGTTCCCAGCACCCATGTCAGGAGGTTCACAACTGCCTGTAACTTCACTTCGAGAAGACTGACACCCTCTTCTGAATTCTGAAGGCACTACACTCACAGGCATATAACCACACTCAGATACACAAACGAACATATAATTCAAATTCAAATAAATGTTTTTTTTATCAGCATGAGCTCTTTTAAAAATTTGCTTTTATGTTATGTGCGTTTGTGTCTTGGCTGTGTGTATGTCTTATGAGGGTGTCAGATCTTGAAGATATAGATAGTTGTGAGCTGCCATGTGGGTACTGGGAATTGAACCCCAGACCTCTGGAAGAGCAGTCAGTGCTCTTAACCGCTGAGCCATCTCTCCAGCCCCATAACATGAATTTAAAAAAACAATACGGTGGGGGGCTAGAGAGATAGCATAGCGGTTAAGTGCGCTGACTGCTCACACAAAAACATGTACACATACTATATACACACATTCACAAAAATGAAAAATGGAACAGATTAGTGAAGCAAACAGACTGGGATAGAAAGGGACTAACACACTTTCTGAAGACTGCTGTGAATAGACCCAATTTTAAAAAGTGTGTGCTGTTCTTCTAGAAGACCAAAGTTTGGATCCCAACAGCCACATCAGGCAGTTCGGAACTGTTGTAACTGGAGCTCCAGGGTATCAAAACACCTTCGTCTGGCATCCTTTGATACCTCTCTCCAGATATGCATATACCCACACAAAGACATGCATACAAATATAAATTAAAAATAAGCCCTAAAAAGAAACTAGTGTGAAAGAGAAAATATGGAGAACTGTAGGCCAGAAACATGTCACTTAAGCCTTGATTTTTGTTGTTATTTTTCTGAGACAGGGTTTCTCTAGTAACCTTGGCTGCTCTGAACTCACAAAGATCCATCTGCCTATGCTTCCCAGGTGCTAAGATCATAGGCATGTGCCACTGCTCACAGCCAGAACCATGCCACTTAAAACAGCACAGATTCATGAGAACTTTACCAACCAAACTCAGGTACTTTATACAAATTCAACATCTCAGCAAGTACAGTGTCCTAGTCCAAGAACATCAAGGTTACTCTGGATCTTTTCAATTAGACATATTACACAGCTCTTACCAAACAGGAGCACAAGTCCTCAGAGGCAGGCTGTGTTGCACTTACTTAAACATTTGAAGGAGTGTCTGCACAGAATCTTTGTGAATAAATGAACCAGTGGAACAATGCAATATGACTGAATTAGGACTTAAAGATAGTTCCAGGGAGATGAATGTAATGGCCTCTACAAGCAGGAAGCCATGTCTTAATTAACAAGGACGGGTGTTG
The DNA here is from genome assembly GCA_028658305.1 of Pachyuromys duprasi. Taxonomy (NCBI): domain Eukaryota; kingdom Metazoa; phylum Chordata; class Mammalia; order Rodentia; family Muridae; genus Pachyuromys; species Pachyuromys duprasi. The sequence continues at coordinate 8,302,302 of CM053749.1, read as the reverse complement.
GTTCCTTGTCTAGACTTGGACAGGCCATACACACTCTTCATTTACCATACAGATCATTCATTTTATTCAGATCTCCATTCAAATATTATCCCAGCAGGGGTTGGCTCAGCAGGTGGCTCAGTCGGTAAAGATGCCTGCAACTGAGGATGTAAGCCTGATGATTTGAGTTCAATTCTTGAAAGCCAAAGCACGCACGTACACACATGCATTCACACACACACTCCCAAATAAAAAATAAAAAACCAAAACACCTTGGAGCACATACTGCTCTTCAGAGGACCTGAGTTTGAGTCCACAACTCCAACTCCAGGAGACCCAACTCTGCTGAAAGCCTTCAGGCATCTGCACTCACAATTAAAAACAGCTAAAAAAAAAAAAAAAATCACCTCACAAGAAGCTTTCACTGACCAACCTATTAAAATCCTATAGCAGTGGGTTTGGTGGCACACACCTTTAATCCAGCATGCGGGAAGCAGAGGCTTTAAATCTCTGTGAGTCTGAGAAGAGCCTGATCTACACAGCAAGCTCCAGGCCAGCCTGGACTCTAGAGTGAGACCCTGTCTCAATCACTAATCGATCAGTCAATCAACCAAACAAACAAATGCACAATTCCACAGTACACTCTCTGTTTTGTTAAAGGACCACTGAGAATATTCTCCAATGGTTCTGTTTAGGCGTACCTGAATTGGGATAGACTCATTTGTCAGTTGTTGGGATAAAGACCATCTAAAATCTATGCCCCCTGAGATTTCTTTTTTTTCTTTTCACTGTAAAAGGTACGCTGATCACTTTAGATTCTTTATGTTTCTTTCACTAAAACCTGAATACCACAACAAATATTACTTTCTTGAAAGAAAAATAGCAGACTTTCCAGGTAATGAATGAGTTTGAAACTCTTATTTCCAGAATGGGAAAAATTCTACAGGGGGCACCACAGAAAACCATAGAGATTAAGAACTTAATCTTGGCGCTGGAAAGATGGCTCAGCGGTTAACAGCACTTGCTGCTCTTGAAGAGGACCAAGACTGGGTTCCCAGCACCCGAAAGAGGCGGCCCACAATGGTAACTGCAGCTCCACAAGATACAACAACCTCTTCTGGGCTCTGCAGGCACCTACATTCACACACATAATTAGGACTTTTTAAAAGAAGCTGATCTCGGGGACCTAGAGAAAAGCAAGTATCCAAACAAGAAAACTGAGTGCAGGCAAAAGACACACTGAAACTTCACGTCTTTTTAAACAGTTTTCAAAAGGAGGATTCACAGGACACGCCGACCAGAGGGAACTTTCGGTGACAGAGCCTGAGGCCCTTAAGGCAACTGTGTATGCTCGGGAACACCTTGCCTAAAAGCATCTGGAAAGCGGAGTGACACATTTGAGCTTCCTGGGCCACAATTATCTTGGAGAGCAAGGAAGGATGGTCCGCAGTGGATTCAAGGCGAGTCACTGCAGAAGACCACTGGACACGCAGCAAAAACAGCTAGGAAGACACAAGCGAAGTCAAGTGGCCCTCGAGTCCCCCACCCAGAGCCCGCCGTCCCCGCGCGCGGTATGTCAGCCCCTGGGTGTCAGCCCCTGGGTCGCGGCGCGGACGGTTCACCTGCGGGCTTGTCTGCAGCCATCTTCCCGCCTCGGCTCGAGTTCTTCCCTGCAGGTGGCGTGGCCTCGACTCCCGCCGCCCGGCTGGCCGCGGATCCTGCACGGCGTGGGACAACTCTGAAGCTCAACCCGGGTCCGGCCGCCTCTGGTTCGGTGCTGAGCGGACTACGGGCTGAGGAAGTGACGAAGCTACGGCTCGTCGTCTAGCAACAGCACCAACATATGCGCCTGTGCAGGGCTGTTTTCCCCGCCATCCACAGCTTCCGTCCTGTAGCGGCCAAGGGACACTCTACTTCCGGGGCGGGGCCAGTTGCTCGGCCATCTGTGCGTAGGAATCGGGGCTGGCCTCGGCCCCGGAAGCGCGCCTTTGTGTAAAGCCGGAAGTGCTCTAGTGCAGATCCTGACTGAAACACGAAAGGAGCCGAGCTTTTAGTTCCGCGATTCACCAAATTGACGGGCACCACACCTGAAGCTTAAATGCCAAATGCTGAGTCGCACAGGGCCTGGCCTGTCTCACTGCTTTCCCACAACAACCCTGTGAGGAAGGCGTTGTTGCAGGCCACACCCCCCAGATAAAAGACATTTTTTAAAATTTTAGAGCCGTTTTGTTATTTGTGGCCACGTTGCAAAAAAAATCATTCACAGTTTCTGCATTATGCATCCGGTTTCTCTTATTGTGAATACTGCATCGTTAATATACTATGGGACAGCGGTCACATCTAAGACATCAACTTGGCGCATCACTATTAGTAAGCACAATGATTTAGATTCAAGTTTAGATTTTCTGCAAGAATAATAACCACTCTTAACCACCAAGCCATATCCAACATATCTTGACAGTTCGTTGTTGCTGTTTGTTTACTTTCCTGAGACAGGGTCTCACTGTGTATCCCTAGCTGGAAATCTTTGTGGCAAAGGTTTATTCCTGAACTGGTTTTGATCAGTGACCACAGCCTTGGGCTCCAGAAGCACCTATTCCATCCCTCCTTTCCCATCTAGGGAACAGCCAAAGTTTATGGTAACAGGTTCAAAGACATATTGGCTTCGGGGTGGAAGCCGAGAAAACTCACTTCAGAGATGGAAGATTAAAAATAAAAGCTTTATTTCCTGAGCATGCAGGGAAATGGGCAGTTAAGGATCTGAACAGTGTCCCTAAGGGAGATTACACATTTTTAAAGGACGGGAGTGCTCGTGCGCGCGCGCGCGCGCGCGCGCACACACACACACACACACACTGAGAGACCAAAGAATTAAAACTTTAAAGCACAAGCCTAAAAATTAAAAGTAAAGCACACACACAAATAAATGAACAAATAAATAATGTCAAAAAATAATTAAGCAAGTCATGATGGGATGCAGCCACAGGACTCAACAGGCTGCAGGAGGAGGATTTTTAGTCTAGGGCCACTCAGGGATATAACAAGATCAGACCATGCATCCAAAAAAAGCAATAAAGTATTTTATTACAGTGTTTACAGAGTTGTTTTTTTTTTCCCCCAAACAGGGTTTCTCTGTGTTGCCTTGGCTGTCCTGGACTCGTTTTGTAGACCAGTCTGGTCTCAAACTCACAGAGATCCACCTGCCTCTGCTTCCCTGAGTGCTGGGATTACACAGGTGTACCACCTTGCCCTACTTATGGTTCCTATTTTTAAAGCTAGACCCCAGCTGGTATAAATCTTGGGAAAAAGATTCAGAGGTCAGATTGTTAGTATTCTGCAACAACCTTGCTTCTGGTTACCTAGCAACAATGACATCATCTCTTAGTGCCCAGCCAGGTGGCCACACCTGGGGGCGTGGTTAATAATTACCTGACCATTACCTGACCTATAAAAGGACCATCAGACATGTGTTCACTCTCTTATTCCTCATTCTCTTACCTCTCACCCTCTCATTCCTCTCACCCTCTTACTCTCTCTATGGGGCGCCCTACCCCTCCTCCCCTTTCCTCCTCTCCCTCTCCCTTCCCCCATCTTGGCCCACGCCTGTTCCCCCTTCTCCCCTAATAAACCCCTTTCATAGAAAACCTGTTGTAAGCCTCATCTTATTTTTTATTTCTAATACAGATGTGGTAGCACAAATGTAATATCCCAGCCCCTGGCAGGCAGAAACAGAAGGATTTTGAGTTTGAGAGCAACCTGGACTGAAACAAGATCTTCTCTAAAATGTAATTAAAAAAAAAAGATGCAGAAGAAAACTTTAGACTCTCTATTGTTCTCTCCTTGAAGGTTTTTGTTTTGTTTTGCTTTGCTTTGCTTTTCAGGACAGGGTTTGTCTGTGTAGCCTTGGCTGTCCTAGACTTGATTTGTAGACCAGGCTGGCCTTGAATTCACAGAGATCTATCTGCCTGCCTCTGCTTCCCTGAGCGCTGGGATTAGAGGTATGTGCCACTGTCCCCAGCTTGTTGTTTTTAATCTTACAGTTTAAAGCATTGCTACGAAGATCACCCCCTCAGCATGTGCAGAGCTAAGAGCCATTCTTCAGGATACAGACAGTGGAGAGCAGTTAAGGTGCACGACAACATCATCATGAAAATTTTATTGTAAAAACGTTCCAATATATGTGATAGCAGTGAGCATCACAACTCTCATGTGCACAGTGCAATTTTTCTGCATATTAGTTTGCTCTGTGTTCCTTTGCATTTTGTGTTTTGACGCTAAAGAAGGTTGAAGTAAGTCCAGAGACTTCAGTATGCAATTTGTGGGAAAAGAAATGTGTGGGGCTGGCCAGGAGTGGTTGTGCATGCCTTTAATCATAGCATTCATTAGGAAAAGGCAGGTTGATCTGAGTTCAAGGTCACCATGTTCTGTAGAGTGAGTTCCAGGACAGCCAGGGCTACACAGAGAAACCCTGCCTTAAAGAATGCCAGCTGTAAGGCCTGGGGAGACGGTTCAGGACTCTCGCCCACCACCATGCCTGATGACCTGAGTTTGACTCTGGGATCCACATGGTAGCAGGAGAGGACTCTTGAAAGTTGTTCTATAATGTACACATGTACAATGTGGCATGTGTACTGTGGCAGGAGTATAACGTATACACATGTGCACTCACACATTCTCTTTCTCTCATATACATATGCACACACATGTACACACATACACACACACACACTATATATATATATAAAAGCAGTGTTTGGTGGTACATGTGTTTGATTCCAGTATTTGGAAAGCTGTGGTCCAGAGGATCAATATGAGTTCCGGGACAGCCTGGGTAAAAGAGTCCAAAAAACCCAAACCATGTGTGGTGGCACATGGGTATCATCACTGCATTTAGGAGGCAGAGAAGCAGAAGGAGCAGATGTATAAAGTCACCCACAGCTTCGTAGCCAGCTGGAGGCTAGCTTGGTAAGATACAGAGGACCCTGTTTACAAACAACAGCAACAAAACCAAAAGGCCAAAAAAAAAATCAAAAAGCCAAACAAAACCAGAAAACCAAACAAACAGGGATGGGGCAGGTGGGAACACAAAACGGACTAGAGAGATGATGGCTCAGTGGCCAAGGGTCCCTGCTGCTCTTTCAGAGGACAGTTCAGTTCCCAGCACCCATGCCAAGTAGTGCACAAACTCCCTGTAAGTAGCTCCAGCACATCCCTTGGGCAAATCACACAGATTGTTTTTCCCTACCTAAAGGAGACAGAAATGTGAAGAATGAGAAACAACACAACAAACCAAACCAAATGAATCACCAGTGTTTTTTGGAAGATCAGTAGTGATAAGAATCCCATCATGAGTATGTGAACCTCATGACAGGAGGATTGGCAATAGACTATCCATTAGCTACTTTTTTCCTTCCGAGCCAGTAAGAGGTAACATGCGCGGGAGAGAGGGTTTATTCTAGTTTACAGCTTGAGGGGCTATAGTTTGTTGTAGTGGGGACATCTCGGCTACAGGTGGCTTCATGGCTTTAGTGGGAAGCTGCTTGCTCACATCGCTGTGGATCAAGAAGCAAAGAGAAGGGGATTCTAGCACTCAGCTGGCTTTCTACTTCAAAGGGGAAAAACAGTGTGGCTGCAGAGACAGCTCAGCGGCATTCACTCCAGAGGACTGGAGTTGGCGTTCTATTCCCTCACTGGAATGGTGGCTCCAAACTGTCTGTAACTGCAGTTCCAGCGGATCTGATGTTCTCTTCTGGCCTCCACCAGAAGAGGCACACCAGACATGGACAGGATACACACACACAAAAAAAAAATCATACACATTTTTAAAAAGTGTGTGTACATGTGTTCGTGTGTCCGTGTGTGTGTGTGTGTGTATGTGTAGGTTAGAAGACTACTTTTGGGAGTCAGTTCTCTCCAGCCCACCACTGGGTTCCAGGGGTTGTTGGACTTGGTGACAAGAGCCTTTACCCATTGTGTCTTCTCATTGACTCTGAATGTTTCCATGCAGATGTGTCAGTATGCTCTTTACAAATGTGTTTAAGGCAGAGTCTCACCCCATATCCCTGACTGCCTTTGGAACCCGATTTGTAGACCAGGTTGCGTAGAGCTCACAGAAATCCACCTGCCTCCAAGGTGCTAGGATTTAAGGCATGCACCACCAGACAGGGTCTGTGTCTGTGTCCTCTTTCTTTCCCCCTAGTTATTCGGTCTGGGAGCCCAGGCCGTGGGATGGTGTATGTGGTTTTATATTAACCTGACACAAACTAATGCAGCAGTTCACAGCCTGTTGGCTGAAAATCACATATCCTCACATCAGATATTTATATGACCAATTATAACACTAGCAAAATTACAGTTATGAAGTAGCAATGAAATAATATTAAGATTTGGAGTCACCACAACATGAGGACCCATAAAAGGTTGTGGCATTAGGAAGTTGAGAACCACTGAGCTAGAATCATCAGAGAGGAAAGAACTGCAATTGAGAAAATGCCTTCATAAGATCCAGCTGAAGGCATTTTCTTTCTTTTTCCAAGACAGGGTAGCCTTGGCTGTCCTGGACTTGCTCTGTAGACCAGGCTGGCCTCAAACGTATACAAATCTGCCTAACTTTGCCTCCTTGAGTGCTGGGATTACAGATGTGCACCACTACGCCTGGCTGTAAGGTGTTTTCTTTTTAAATATTTTATTTATTTTATGTGTATGAGTGCTCTATCTACATGTATGCCTGCATGCCAGAAGAGGGCATCAGATCCCAGTGTAGATGTTGTGAGCCACCATGTGGTTGCTGGGAATTGAACTCAAGGACCTCTGGAAGAGCAGACAGTGCTCTTAACCCCTGAGCCATTTCTCCAGCCCTTAAGGCATTTTCTTAATTAATGATCAGTGTGTGAGGGAACAGCCCATTGTGGATGGTGCCATCCCTGGACTGGTGGTCTTGGGTTCTATAACAAAGCAGGCTGAGCAAGCCAATGGGAAGCAAGCCAGTAAGCAACACTCCTCCAAGGCCCCTGCCTCAGCTCCTGCCTCCAGGTTTCTGCCCTGTTTAAGTTCCTGTCCTGACTTCCCTTTAGTGATGAATAATAATGTGGAAATGTAAGCTGAATTAACCCTTTTACCCCCAACTTGTTTCTGGTCGTGGTGTTTTGTTGTAGCAATAGAAACCCTAACTAAGACAGATGATAGCGCCCACCAGCAGCCTGTATCTTCCCTCCTCAGCTCATCTTCTCTGGAAACCCCCTCACAGATACACCCAGTGATGTGACTCCAAATCATTGTCAAGTTAGTAGTAAAAATTAATAATCCCAACTGTGCAGGATGAAGTTACAGGAAGCCTCTCTGTGTATGAAGGAGCCTGAATATGTGCTAAGACAGGTAGCCTTTCATACACAGAGTATTTAACATGCTATAGGATTTTGGGACATCAGTCCACTACCCTCAGCTGAAAAGTCTTTATCCATCCCTCTTCCTGATCATATAAACACAGCCTAGCCCAAATCATTCCTGAATTCAGAACAATAACCCTGGGCAAATCACAGTGTTCTAGGGTTTTGTAGACCAACAACAAACTCATTAGACCAGGGAGCTAGAGGGATGGCTCAGTGGCTAAGAGCACTTGTTGCTCTTGCAGAGGACCTGGGTTTGGCTCCCAACAACCACATGGTGGTTCATAACCTTCTGTAACTTCAGTTCCAGAGGCTTAGATAACCCCTTTTGGCTTCTGCAGACATCAGACATGCACAAGGTGCACAGACATATGTGCAGGCAAAACACCCACATGCATAAAATTAAAATAATTTGAAAAAATATTTTAAGAGAAAGATTTTAGTTGATTTCAAGGTCCTAGCTACAAGCCCCGGGGGTCAAGCCCTAGAGCCATGTTACACTTGACCCTCTATCACCTATGTTCACAGATGATGCTGTGGTCTGCTCCAGGACCTCACATTCTTACCTTAGAAATGGTCCTCCTAGTCTCAGGTTCTTTCTACACTAATTTCATGTGCTACTGCAGCACGTGCATTAAGCACCACTTTCAGACCAATATGACTTTGGTTTCATACTCCCAACAGAAAATCCCAAACTTATGACTGGCCACTAGATGGTACCACCTCACAGACTATGCTATTGTGCGTTTTGAGACAGCTTTGCAAGTGTCTGATCTGAACAAGACACCTTCCCTGAGAGTGTCAAGTTTAAACATTGGGGATCCTGTCCCAACATGAATGTAAAAAATCCTGACCAAAGTCACCACGGTGGCCTGTAATCCCAGCACTAGGGAGGCAGAATAAAGAAGAATTCTGGGAGTTTGAGGCCAACCTACTACTACTCTGCATTGTGAGTTCCAGGGCAGCTAGAGCTATGTAGAGACCTTGTCTCAAAAAGAACAAAAACAAAACTAAAATAAAAGTCCTATAGTCTTGAATATATATATATATATATATCATATTACAGTGTAGTATGTATATATATATATAACATACATACATACTGGTCATAAGAGAAGCAACAGATCAAACAGGTTTGCCAGGAAGAATTTTAAAAAGTAGAGTGTGCCTTTTCCTGACTGCTACCCACTGTCTGTACATGTAGGCTGTGTCTAGACAGGGAAATGAACACAATTGTTCAGCAAAATTATTTCTATTGTTTATGGGGCTGAGTCAGCATGGGGAGGGCTGATTAATGAAGGCGTTAACCACATTTTCTCCTTCCTACTCAAATGCAGACTGGAACTACAGCGTGGATTGGGACTAACACAACATTGCAAAGGTAAAATAATGCGCTGGATAGCTTTCTTAGGCCCATTCACTGATTTCCCTTTACTCTAGTCCCTGTGATGGTGGGTGTGCAGGGTAGGCTCTGATGTTCTTTTTGTTTGCTTTTTGTTTTTGTTTTGTCAACTTGACATAAGCTAGAGTCATCCAGGAAGAGGGAAGGCAATTGGAGAATTACCTCCATCAAATTGGCTTGTAGCAAGTCTGTGGGGCTATTTTTTGATTCATGACTGATGTAGGAGGGCTTAGCCAATTGGGAGTGATGATATCCTTGAACACCAGGTAATATATATGTATATATATCAGGCTGGGTGGGAAGTGGTAGTGCACACCTTTAGTCACAGCACTCAGAGGAGGCAGAGGCAGATGAATCTCTGTGAGTTCGAGGCCAGCCTGCTCTACAAAGTGAGTTACAGGACAGCCAGGGCTACAGGGAGAAACCCTGTCTCGAAAACAAAACAAAACAAAAATCAGGCTGTGGTCTAGGAGCCGCTGTGCAGAAGCAAGGGAGCCTGCCGCTTTAGCTGCTGTCACAGCTGCTTACTCTTGGCTACACAGCCCTGTCCTACTTAGGATTTCCATTGCTGTGACGAACACCATCACCAAAAAGCAACCTGAAGAGGAAATGATTTACTTGGCTCACACTTCCCTATCACTGTTCATCATCAAAGGAAGTCAGGACAGGAACTCAAACAAGGCAGGAACCTGGAGGCAGGAGCTGATGCAGGGGCCCTAGAGAGGTGCTGCTTCCTGACTTGTTCCCCAGGGTTTGCTCAGTCTGCCCTCTTTTTTTTCTTTTGGTTTTTAGTTTTTTGAGACAGAGTTTCTCTGTGTAACCTTGGCTGTCCTGGACTGGCTTTGTAGACCAGGCTGGCCTGGAATTCACAGAGACCCACCTGCCACTGTCTCCCCAAGTGCTGGGATTACAGGCCAGCACCACCTCGCCTGGCCGGCCTGCTGTCTTATAGAACCTCGGACTACCAGCCCAACGATGGCACCACATTCTATCAATAATTAATTAAGAAAACGGCCTACGGCCAGATCTTATGGAGGTATTTTTTCAGTTGAGGTTCTCTGCTTTCAGTTGACTCTAACTTGTGTCAGGCTGACATAAGAACAGGCCTGCACACACCCTAACTGCAGTTTACTGAACCTCAGTGTCTCCTCTGAGAACTCAGGCAAGCGTGATGCTCAACTCGTTACACAGATTCACTGGGACGGGATAAGCAGGCAGTGTGGGTTCGGCTCCTTGTGAAAACCTGCAGCATCTGTTGCTATGCTCACCGGGTTTGGGTGGGCCTGCGGAGGAGGCGACAACATCTGCTGGAGGAAGTGACTTAGCTGGAAAAGAACAAATGCTACCTGTTCTCCAGGAGGGTAACGTGTCTCTGTTGGCAAACCAAACTGACGCAGCAGCAAACCTGAGCTCAGCCTGCTCAGTACACAGAGACAGAAGCAGCTCCGGCCTGACGCAGAGGAAACGATCCATGCAATGAAGTGGTGAAGGCAGAGACCTGTACCTGCTTAGGATGCAAAGAGTAAGCAATGGGTGAGGTTCTAGCCCTAAGCAGCCTGACACCACTACCTCTAAATCTCAGAGAAAACTGCCGAAGAAGGTGCGGAAAGTTGGTGTTTATGTGTATCTGTTTGTGAGTGCACAAGTGTATGCCACAGTGTGTATACAGCGTTCAAAGGACAACTTTCAGGAGTTGTTTTTTTTTTTTTGTCTTTTATCTTGTTTTTGAAGCAGGGTCTTTCTTGTGTCTGCCACATTGCATATTCTGGGGCAGCTGGCACACAAGCTTCCAGGAAATTCTCGTGCTTCGGCAATGATGGGATTACAGATGAAGACGTGTGGGCTCCGGGAATTAAATTCAAATCATGAAGCTTCCATGTCGTTTGACTTAACCTGTTGAGTTATCTCACTGGCCTGCTTATCTGGATTTTTGTTTTGTTTTGTTTTTGTTCTCTTTCAACCTGAGTTAGAAGATTATTATAACACTAAAATACATTTTATTCTGTCTGCACACTTTCAGTCCTGGTGCTCAGAAGGCAAAGGCTCCGAGGTAGCCGTGAGTTTGAGGTTAGCCTGGTCTACACAGTGACATAGTGAGTTCCAGACCTACATCATAAAACCCTGTGTCAGATAGATATAGATAGACAGACAGATAGAAAGGTTTCATTCTGAGGTAAAAATTTCGAGAAACTAGCAGATTTTGAGAAAATTACTTCTTCCCTATAAAATGTTCACAGAGAAGGAAAACAATCTTTTGACCTTGAGTTAGGCAAAGATTTCTCAACTCTAGGTGTCATGGTGCACACCTCGAATCTCAGCTCTCAGGGTATGGAAGCAGGAAGATTAGGAGTTACATTGGGAATACCATGTAGTGAGTTTAAGGCTAGCCAAAGTTATATGGACTTTGCGCTATGGTAGGCACTGTTGGTGTGCTGGATAGTTTTATGTCAACTTGGCACAAGCTAAAGTCACCTGAGAGGAAGGAACCTCAATTTAAAAGAAATGGCTCCATAAGACTGAGTTGTAGGCAAGCCTGTAGGGAATTTTCTAAAATTAGTGATTAATGAGGGAGGGACCAGCCTACTGCTGGTTATTCCACCCCAGATGATAAGAAAGCAGGTTAAGGGCTGGAGAGATGGCTCAGTGGTTAAGAGCACACTGTCTGTTCTTCCAAAGTATCTGGGTCCAATTCCCAGCACTCTCATGGCAGCTCACAACTGTCTGTACCACCAATTCCAAGGGATCTGACATCTTCATACTAATGCACATAAAATGAAATTAAATAAATTATTTTTAAAAAAGAAAGAAAGCAGGTTGAGGGGGGCTAGAGATGGCTAAGATGCACTGTCTGTTCTTCCAAAGATCCTGAGTTCAATTCCCAGCAACCACATGGTGGCTCACAACCATCTATATGAGATCTGGTGCCCTTTTCTGGTGTGCAGGTGTACACAGAATACTGTATAAATAATAAACAAATCTAAGCAAGCAAGCAAGCAGCTGAGTAAGATAGAGCAAGCCACCAAGCAGCACCCCTCCATGGCCTCTGCATCAGCTCCTGCTTCCAGGTTCCTGCCCTATTTGCATTCCTGTCCTGTCTTTTAATGATGAACAGTGATAACCCAAATAAATCCTTTAATTCCCCAGCTTGCTTTGGTCATAGTGTTTCATCACAGCAATAGTAACCCTGACGAAGACAGGAACAATACATTTATCAATGATTGCTGTCTTACGTGGCCTTGAGCTCACTGTGATGAGGCTAGCCTTGAACTCCTGATCTCTTACCTTTACTTTCTCAGTGATGGAATAGTAGACATTCATTACAATATCCAGTTACATATGCTCCTAGGGATCCAGGATTCTTGGTCTCTGTCTGTATCTCAAGAATCTGTTTGGTTTGGATTCTCTATGTATAACTGGCTGATCTGGAACTCACTATGTAGACCAAGTCCACCCGCTTCTGCCTCTAGACTGCTGGGACTAAAGGGGTGGGTCCCATGCCCAGCTATTTTTTTGGCTTTTTGAGACAGAATCTCAGGTAGTCTAGGTTGGCCTTGAACTCCTCCTCCTCAGGAGTGTTGGGGCTACAGGCACAGGCTGTTAAAGTCCGTACCTGCTGCAGGGCATGGCTGCCTTACTCTGCCTTCCACCTAGGCTTCTCCCTCCTCACCCCAGCGCGTGCTCCCCTTCCCCCTTGCTGCTCCCAATAAACCTGCATTTATATAATACAGCTCATTCTGTTTTATTTAATCTACCACACCTGGCTCACTGAGCCTCATAACTTCTATTTGAAACCATGCCTCTCACCAACAAAGAAAGTGGCACCTTTCTTTGTTGGCCACCTCAGTGGCTCACAACCACCTGCACTATAGCTTCAGGGGATCGGGTGCCCTCGCCTGGCCTCACATGCATATGCGCATGAACGGAGGCCTATATATAAATAAAATAAATCTTTGATTTTAAAATTATGTGCTTATATGCATGGGGGAGGGGGGTTGCACATGTGTGCAGTGTCTGCCGAGGTCAGAAAAGGGAGTTACAGGCAGCTGTGAGCCTCCTGGATTGGGTCTTCTGAAAGAGGACTATGCACTCTCAACCACTAAGTCATCTCTCTAGACGACTTAATCTTTTTTTTTTAAGTGGCATCTCAGGTGTCCCCAAAGACCCTTGCTGTTGGTCCCTCTGTGGTCTTCCTCTCTGCCAGCACACCATATATCCTCTGTGTTTCAGGGTTAAACATATTCAACCTTGTTTTTATTTTATTTTATGGGTGAGTGCTCTATCAGCATGTTCACACCTGTGAGCCCCACGACCCCCCCCCTTTTAAGGCAATTTTGTTTTTAAAATGAAAAAGATTAAACAATCCTTTCAATTTTTGTTTTGTTTGTTTTACAAGACAGGGCTTCCCTGTGTAGCGTTGGCTGTCCTGGACTCGTTTTGTGGTCCAGGCTGCCCTCAAACTCACCCAGATCTGAATGTCAGCCTCCCAGACTGCTGGGATTAAAGGCATGAGCTACCGCACCCGGCTCTTCTTTAAATTTTTAAATGTTAAAAGAACTATTTTTTTCCTTTTTCTTTTTCTTTTTTTTTTGCCAGAAAATTTCATGCAAATAAAAACAATAAGTATTGTTGCCAGGCAACAAATAAAAGAGAGCATTATTTTTATGCTTTTTGGGAGAGATATCATCTCACTCTGCAGTTTCCATGGAGAATTCCAATTATCAGGATTAATCAAACACTACAACACTGAAATTTTATGCAAAGAGACTTGCTTTAGTAAGCAACTACTAAGGGACAAGGAGGAGGAGTTTTTAGATGAAACCTCCTAGGTGGGCATAGCTGCACAGCAAGGGCTGAGAGCCATCTCTCCAGGGAACTGCATTCTTGTGGAAGGAGAGCTATGCAGAGGATGTTTGGAGGACAAAAGGGTTTTATTTCACTGTGGTAACCTGGGGGAGCTTACCAAAGCTGTTTGTTCAGACTCCTGCTGGCATCTGGAGAAGATCTTTCTCTCTTGGGATGGAGAAGTATCTTCTGTCTTGGGATGGAGAAGCATCTGCAGGGCAGAAGACTGGGGAGTGGTGCCTGGCCTGCTTCAGGGAGGAGAACCAGAGAATTCAGAGGTTCGGAGCGCTTGCTGCTCCTTCAGAGGACCTGACCTCAGTTCTCAGCACCCACTGTAGGCAGCGCACGTGTTCCTGTAACTCCAACTCCAGGT
>CM053749.1:8271669-8288221 GCA_028658305.1 Pachyuromys duprasi | reverse complement strand
TCTGCTTCCTGACTACTGAAGTGGTATGAAAAGCTGCCTCAGCTTCTGGGCTTCCTTATCTTCAGCGGGGTTGAAGATTCTGAATCTGTGAGATATGTGAACCTTTCCTCCTTTGGGTAATTCGTATAGCAGGATGTTTTTGTACACTATGTATTCAAATGCTGATTTATGTGCCCAGAGATCTGGTTACAGTCTGGACTTTGGTATTGCCATTACCATAAAGCATCTCCTGTCTTGGTGTTGTCAACATTGTTCTCCATCACCTTCTGATTGGACAAATAAAGCGCTGACTGGCCAGTAGCTGCTCTGGAGAATTAAGGCAGGACTTCCAACCCCACCTGGACACCAAGAAGTCACCATAAGAATGGAGAAGGAACCAAGGTACCACTAAGATGGTAGGTAATTGGCCAAATGGCTAGGAAGCAGACCAGGCCAGCATAGTTGGGTTAGAAGAGCTCAGTATCTGCCCAGCTATGGTACATGAAGCTTTTAATAAAAATAATAGGTTTCTGTGCCGTTATTCAGGAGCTAGATGGAGAAGTAACAAATACATGCTTACATGAACCTTTAATTTATCAAGTTTAGAAGTTTTTTATAGGTCTATAAGTCAGTCAGCTTCAAGGTAGGTTAGAAAAATAAAGCCCTCACCCACTAATGTGTTAGAGAAAATTTAATACAGTTCTAAGTGTATAAAACTGATGTTTTTAATTGGGGTGCTTTTGTGCCACCCTTCCCAAATTTGGCAATGTATGTTGTGCTTTTTAAACTTGATAGTTTACTTGATGGTATTTATAATCCCCATGAAGATGTCTGTGATGAAATTTCCAGACTGGGTTAATTGAGGTATGAAGACCTACCCTGAATGTGGGAGGCACTATTCCCTGGGCTAGGGTCCTTGGATGAATAAAAAGAAGAAAGAAATCTGAGCACCAGCATTCATTCATTTCTGCTTCCTGACTGTGGATGCCATGTGACCATGCCTCATGCTTCAGCCACCAAGCCTTTTGGGTCATGAGGAACTGTACTTTTAGACTGGGAGCCTTTAACTGTACTTTCAGACTGTGAGCCACAATGAACTCTTCTTTGCTTAAGTAGCATTCATCAGTTTGTTTGTTTCAGCAATGAAATAACTAACACATCTGGAGACATTCTTTGTTGTTACAGCTCTGTGGGTAGAATTTATGTAGGGAAGGTGTTAGCTGGCTTATAAAAATTAAGCTGCCACCCTTAATCACCTCACAACACAAATTATCCAGCCTAAAACATTGAAATCGAGGGCTCCTGGGCTAGAGAGATGCAAAGTAAAATGAAGGGAGCACTAAGATCAACATAACTGCAGAAAGAGACTTCTCTCCACAGAGGTGATCAGATAGGCCCTGCCTTTACAGGGTTGAGGCAGTAGCTTGGCAAGAGCCAAAACTGAGGCTGGAGGGTAGAAGCAGCTGTCCAGAGAAGAGAGTGGAAAGAAGCAGCATTCTGATTGTCCTTTGCGTAACTTGCCAAACTCCTACCCCAATTCCCATTGGCTGAACTGCTCAGATTCATAATTAAGGTCCAGGAAGCCTGGATCATAGCAGCCCTGTGAAATATGTAATATGAGCCCAGAAGGGCAAAAGCAGGGAATGCGTTTGAGAGCAAACAGGCAAATGCCTAGCATTGTCATCATGGAAGACAAAAAAAAAATAAATATATATATATATATATATATACACATATATATATACACACACACATATATATACATTCTCTCTATATATATACATATATATGTATATAGAATCTATATATACATATATGTATAAACATTATATATACATATACATATATATGTATATACATTCTATAGCTCATTAGCTACATACCAAATGAAAGGTGGCTGTACTGTACATGGCAGGCAGTTACAACACAGTGGTAAGGATTTATGTATCTAAAGACATTTAAATATAGATAGGTACAGTAAGGAGCTAGGGAAATGGCTCAGTGATTAAGAGCACTGGCTGCTCTGTCAGAAGACCTGGATTCAATTCCCAGCACCCACATGGCAGCTCACAACCAAGGTCATTGCATGAACATGGCTGCAGATACATACATACAGGCAAAACACCCATACACATAAAATAAAAATAAAGTAAACTTTAAAAAGAAGAAAGGCACAATAGGGATCATAGGCAATGGGACTCTCAGTCCCAGCATGATCTCAGGGGACCGATGTCATCTCTGTGGTCTGCTGTGGACCAGGATGTCAATATGAGTTGTGTGAATGTTTACTGTTAATCTTAAGTAATGAATGACATGGCTTATTTATGTCATAAATGTTGCTAGTCAAAATGACAGCCATCTTCGTCTACATCTTTTGCTTTTCCTGGAGTTAATAATAGCTACGTTTGGGGGTTGGAAAGATGGCTTGGCATTTAAAAGTGCTGCTTGCTGCTGGACGCAGTGGCGCACACCTGTAACCCCAGCACTCATGGAGGCAGAGGCAGGCAGATCTCTGTGAGTTTGAGGCCAGCCTGGTCTACAGTTCCAATCTAGGACAGGCAAGGCTACACAGAGAAACCCTGTTTCAAAAAACAAACAAACAAAAAAAGTGCTGCTTTTCTTCCAGAAGACCCTAGTTCAGTTCCCAGCACCCACGCTGTAACTCCAGCCCCAGGGGGATCTGACACCCTCTTCTGGGTGCTTTGGACACTGTATTCATACCTGTATATAAATCACACTAATACACACACATAGACAAAACTGAAACAAAAAACCCAGTTTTGTCTACTTTTTGTGTACCTGTCACTAATTACTCCCAAACTGTCCACCACTGATCTATGTAAGTTCTTCAGTATTATCTTTTATGTCAGGTTTCTTCAGATGCATTAGGAAGTCTATAGTTGTTTGTTTTCCAGTGAAAAGTAACTTTTATTCCTCTGGTTTGATTGTCGCCTGGAAGGCTTACTGCCTCCTTCTGCTAATCTAGGCCTAGTCCGGGAAGCTTCTTGCCTCCGTACAATCTAACCTGGAATGTTTTCTGCCTCTAAGATTTACAGCTTAATAAGTTCACCCTTTCCTGTTCTTTCTGAGCTCTGGGCTGGCTGGTTCAACTCATGTTTTGTCTTAAACTCCTTTCCAGCTGACTTATTCAATCTGGCTTCTCTCTCAGCCCCTGAGTTGCTCTGCTTGGCCTCATACTAACTCCAGCAATCTGCTCTGATCTCTGGGCTTCTCATTCTCTGGCTTGTTCGGTCTTCACCTGAGTTCTCTCTCTGCTCTCTATTACTGCCCTGGTAAAACTGCCTCTTCTCTCTGCATTGCTCCTTAAGTAGCTTCCTTTTCCTCTCTCTTCTAGTGAGAGTTGGGCATATCCTATTCCATCAAATCTGTCTCTGATTTGTCACTTTTTCTGACACTCAATTAGACATCACTTTCAAACTTGGGTGCTTCCTTCTATAAACTATCTTTACCTTCATTGTTTGGGATGAAAGGTGTGTACCACCATGCCTAGACCTAAGCTTTTCTTTACTTGAAACTTGTTCTATACCAGGCTGGTCTTGAACTCAGATCTGCTTGCCTCTGTCTCCTTTATTAAAGGCATATTTGTATTCCAGCTGGATCACACAGACCTAGAAGGCCTTTGGATATGATTTCTTGCCAGAACAACCATGTTCTGAATTAAAAATCTTCTACACCTCTTTCCTGGAACCCTTTCTCCTTTAGCCTCTGTGCTTTGGCAACATCTGTGTTTTTTCCTTTAGGGAAAGTTTAGGGCTAGAGATATAGCTGAGTGGTAGAGTGTGTTTCCAGCATATGAGCAGCCCTGGGTTTGATTCCTAGCGTAGAAAAAAAAAAAGTTAATTTTATTCTTTTGCAATTTCTCTACTAATGACATGATTTTTCCCCATGAGATTTTCATGCAAATAAATGATCAATCTCACAAGCAGTGTTCCAGAGTTGGTCTTAGCCCCCCAGTGTTCATGGTCTTGAGAGGGCACATACTAGACTTAAAAAAATCTAACCCCATGTCCCTCATGGGGGAGCAGCCTTACCAGGCCACAGAAGAGGACAATGCAGCCAGTCCTGATGAGACCTGATATGCTAGGGTCAGAGGGAAGGTGGGCAGGACCTCCCTATCAGTGGACTTAGGGAGGAGAAAAGGGAGGGAGGGTAGGATTGGGAGGGGACGAGGGAGGGGGCTACAGCTGGGATACAAAGTGAATAAACTGTAATTAATTTAAAAATAAATAAATTAAAAAATCTAACCCCGGGGCTGGAGAGACGGCTCAGAGGTTAAGAGCACTTGCTGTTCTTCCAAATGTCCTGAGTTCAATTCCCAGCAACCACATGGTGGCTCATAACCATCTACAGTAAGATCTGGTGTGCAGGCAGAATGTTGTATAAATAATAAATAAATCTTAAAAAAAAAAAGTCTAACCCCAGTCCCTTGCCTTTGTCATTATAGCTGTGGAGACACTGTGAGTGTCTCACCCTGAGTCCCTTTGCCAGTTCTCCTGGCCCTAGATGTCAGTACTCCCAATGCAGGTATTATAAGTACTGCCTGCTAATGGCCCACACTTTTTTTTATTATTATTCTTATTTTATGTGAATTTGTGTTTTGCTTGCATGTATGTCTGTGGGAGGGTGTTGGAGCCCCAGAACTGGAGCCACAGACAGTTGTGAGCTGCCTGTGGGTTCTGAGAATTGAAACCGGGTCCTTGGGAAGAACAGCTAGTAGTGCTCTTAACCACTGAGCCATCTCTCCCCAGCTCTAATGACCCACACTTGCCCCTTGCTCTGGAGAATTGCTCCTGGTCAGCGGGATCCACATTACCTAGAAACACAAGGACACAACTTCAATGTGTCTCTAGATGAGAACCGCTGACCCCTGGGAGCCCACCCCGAGACAGTTACAAATATGGGACACTCACGTTCTTTTTTTATAGCGGCAGCGGTTTCCTTTTTGGGACCCGTCTGTCCATTGTATACAGGTGCTTATGTTTCCACCATGAGTGCCAAAGGAATCCCTCTTTTCTCCTTATTTTTTCTTCTGTGAGACAGCAGGTATAGGCATAGGGTCTCATCTCAGCCATGCCAACACACTTAAAAACAAAAAAACGTCTTTTAAAAAAAATATATTTATTTTGAGTGCTCTATCTGCATGTACACCTGCAGCCAGAAGAGGGCATCAGATTACATTATAGGTGGTCGCGAGCCACCATGTGGTTGCTGGGAATTGAACCCCAGACCTCTGGAAGAACAGCCAGTGCTCTTAACCATTGAGCCACCTCTCCAGCCCCTATTCCTGCACTCCTAATACCACACTATCCCCAAGATCTTGAGTAGCACAGGGTGGCCTTGACTTTGCCATGTAGGTGAGGATGACCTCATCACTAGGCCAGGTTTAAGGGGTTGCGTTTGGTGCTCTCTTGCTGCTCTGGTAACCACTATAGCCAAGCCTTTAATCCAAGGGTTTGGGAAGCAGAGGCAAGTCGACTTATTTGTGTTTGAGGCTAGCCTGGTCTCCGTAGTAAGACCCCCATTTAAAACAAAGCCAAAACAGAAAGATCAAAACCCACTACACCCAAATGTGACTTACAGAAGGAAGAGTTTATTTGGGTTCACGGTTCCCGAAGGAGGAGTCCCTCATGGTGACGAGGCATGGCAGCAAGTAGCAGACATGGTGGCAGCAGGATTAGGATGTCAGGAACTCACATCTGGGCAATATGAAGTAGAAAGTGAACTGGGGACCCCTAAAAGCCTGCAGCCAGGGACATGTTTTCTCTAGTGTGGCTTTACCTCCCCAGAGCCTTGCCTGAGCCTCGGGAACCAGCTCATCCAAAACACCCCAGGGGTGCAGGTTATCCCACCCAGGCCTCTGGATGCTGGCCACGTGTGTGGGGAAATCCCCTGCAGCCTTAGTTTCTCATCCAGCTGGGATACCCTCCGCACCATCCAGGATATTTAACCCCATGGGGCACAGCTTCCAAAGCTGCAGCTTCCTCCGGTCACCTCCCATCCACGTCCTTGCCTCCCTGGCATGGCGTGGAGTGAAGAGAGTCATGAATTATGTGGCTAACTGGGGTTCTGTCCATGCGCTGAGTGAAAACATGTGTGGGCTGGGTGACAGACTCTGGGCTTCTAATCATTGCAAGGAGGGGCCTAATCGCGCAGCTCTCTTTGTTCCCGTGAAGAGGCTCGCTGGCTCCGGAGTGACTGCGAGAGAGCCCTTGCGGCATGCTCCCATCGGTGGGTTTTCGTAGAAAGCCCCTGTCTGGCTGGAACTCAAAATATACGTCTCCACCTGAAATTCCCTTCAGCCCGTTTTGCTCTATTCTCCCCTTGCCCCCTTCTACCCTCTTTTTCTTTTCTTTGACCCATTTTCTTTTTTGAGGCTGGCTCAAATCAGCTGTGTGTCTGCGTATCCCTTGACCTCCTGCTTCTACCTTGTGAGCACTGGGCTCACGGGCATGGAGCTCCGAGGCCAGTGTCTGCGGTTCTGGGGCCCAAGCCCAGCAGAGCGCCGTCTCTTTTCTTCCGTGTTCTCACTTCAGTCCTGCTCCGTACAGGAGTGGATCAGCCGCACAAAGGCAGCTGAACTCACGAACAAGGATTCCTTCTCCAAGGAGAGCCTTTCTTCTGAGCCAAAGTTGACTTCCCCCAAGATTGTTCACGGACAAGCTGAACTGGAGGTGTGGAAAATGAACTCAACGGAAAAACCAAAACAGGCACGCACGATTCCAGAGGCTCTAAAGACTCTCTGGCCTGCGTTGCCAGGCAACTGTCTCCTGAGGATGCTGTCATTTTGATTTTTACAGAAATAACGAATTCCTGACAGAGACATCCTACGATAATGAGGAATTCATCTTTGTGACCACACGAAGCTCTCTTGTAAGATGTCCTCCTTTGTTTCTCTGATGAAGTCCAGTGATGGAACAGTGTCCAGGATCAGCTTGAGTATGGAAAGGTCTATTTCATCTTATGACTCTCAGGTCCCAGTCCATCACTGGGGACCTCAGGGCAGGAACCCAGTGCTGGGGCTGACACAGAGACTGCAGAGGAATGCTGCCTACTGGCTTGCTCAGTTACTGTTCTCACACAGCCCAGACCTAGGTGCCTTGGGTTGGCACTCCCCACACCTAGAGTGGGCCAGACCTTTCTACATCAATTAACAAGTAAGAAATGCCGCACGACTTGGCCAGAGGCCTCTCTTGTCCAGACCATTTATCAATTGAGTTTCCCTCGTCTTGGGTTATATGAAGCTGACTCTCTGACATGGGTTTACATACATGCTTCTGTTTATTTTGTTTGGTGATGCTTGTTAGTATTTATTTAAAACCGATGGTACATATAACAGATCTCATATGAAAGACTTTGTTCAGGGGAAGGGAAGCAGAAGAGAGTTAGAGCCATGAGTGAGCCGTGAGGGCAGAAAGAGACAGAGAAGGGGGGGGACACCCCAACAGAGAAACAACAGCAGAGAGAGCAAGAGAGGAGAACAAGAGAGAGGTATGAGGTAGGGCCCCTGGCGACCAATGATGACATCACAGGTGCCTAAGCAATCATAGCGCATCAAGATTGGTAAACTGACAGTGCTTATTTTCTCTCATATCTTTGTTCCACATTTTCAAAGCAGCTAGGTTCATCTCTCTGTTTGTCTGTCCAAGCAAAACGGAGATGCAAGGAATTTAGTGCTTATGGAACTCTGTGTGTGTGTGTGTGTGTGTGTGTGTGTGTGTGTGTGTGAACGTATGAGTGTATGTGTGAGTGTGCTTGAATGTGTGAGGGGTATGTGAGTGTGTATGGGAGTGTGTGTGCATGTGTGAGAGTTTGACTGTATGTGATATGAGTGTGAGTGTATGTGTGTGGGGGGGTGTGAGTGTGTGTGTGAGAGCATCCTGTTCACCTATCTGTCTGGGATATTTCTGTTACTTCCTATCGGGAGTAGGGAGCTCGGAGGACTATTCAGGGTACTGACTTGTAGCTGCTTCAATTTTGATCCTATAGTTACTGAGCTGCTTCATCCACAAAAAGAAAAAACATCCCACATAAATAGTATTTAAAACAGCTTTAGCTGCTGGTGCATGCCTTTAATCCTAGCGCTTGGGGGCCAGGGGTAGGCAGATCACCATGAGTTCAAGGGTAGTCTGGTCTAAATGGGTGAGTTCCAGGGTAGCCAGGAGTAGAGAGACTCTGTCACCAGCCAAACACAAACACTTCAGATTTATGCTCAGAGCAAGGCGGTTGCTCCTGAGTGAACAAACCATCACCACTTAAAGAAAAGGCTCGTTGAAGAGAGTGTTGTGCATGTTTGGGGGGAATGCTTGCACTGTGGAGTTGTCTGGAGTATGACACCTCAGAGTGGAGTCCTCTAAGAGCTGTCCACAACTGTCCACTGAGAATTTCACATGCTGAAGCTTGGGCCCCGGGGCAGCAGTGGGCAGAGGTGAAGTCTCTGATGGATCAGGCTGCTCTGAGCTCATCAGTGGATTCAGCCATTCCTGTGTTCACAGTCAATCAGCTGCTCAGAGGTGGGAGTTGTTGGAGGAATTTCATCCTGTTCTGTCTCCCACTGGCTGTCAATGGAGCCAAGTGACCACAGACTGAGAGCTCCGGAGCTGTGAGCCAAAGTAAACCTTTTGTCCTCTGAGTTGATTTTCCTCAGGTATTTTGTTACTGTGACAGAAAGTTTCCAAAATTATTTTAAAAATGATAACAATAATAACAAATATAATGAATAAAATAATGCAGTGACTTTCTTTTTGTGGTCTGTGTCCTGACATGTTATTTTTTATTCTTATGTGTTTGCTTATTGTTTCTTTATATGTGTATTTATTTATTTGCTATCTTTAGCGATTTTTCTACTTCTGTGAGAACACCGTGTGTGGTGTGAGTGTGTGTGTGTGAGTGTGTGTTCCACACTGTACCCCAGGAACAACTCTTAGAACCCCCTTGCCTGAACAACCATCTTCCTGTGGCTCCACAGGTCATATTTATTTCTTTAGGTTTTTAGGTTTTGTTTCAGACAGGGTTTGTCTGTGTAGCCCTGGCTGTCCTGGACTTCCTTTGTGGACCAGGCTGGCCTTGAACTCATAGAGATCCACCTGCCTCAGCCTCCGAGTGTGCTGGGATTACAGGGGTGTGCCACCACTATCTGGTTACACCCCGTTTTTAAGTGGGTGCTGGGATCTGAACTCAGGTCCTCCTGCTTGCACAGGAAATACTTTACTCACTGAGCCATCTGCCTAGACGCCAAATGCTTGAATATTAATAGAAGTAATGTCTTCTGTTCATAACTTGCTAGGCTGGAACTGCCCCACCCCCCGGCCTTTTCCTCACACACACAGTGGGGGGAGGGGATACATGCACCTACCACATGTGTCTAGGTGCTCTCCTGGTCCAGATGGGGTTGGACCACTTAGACTGGAGTAACAGGGCAGCTGTGAGCCATTTGATGCAGATGCTGGGAACTGAACCTGGGTCCTCTGGAGGAGCAGTCCATACATGCTCTTAACCATTCAGCCATTCTTCAGCCCCTGGAAATCCCCATTTAAAAAGCAGCAAGGCCAGGCTGGGTAGTGGGCACTCAGGAGGCTGAGGCAGGGGGTCCCTTGATCCCAGGAGTTTAAGGCCTTCCTGAGCCACATAATGAGATCCTTGTTCAAAAATCAACCAACCAACCAACCAACTAACCAATCAACCAACCAATCAAAACAGCAAAGGCAAACCCAGCAGGGGGAAGAAGTTGGGAGACATCTTAAATTACCTTTATATACTTGTATGTGGGAGCAGACATGTGTGGGTACATATGTGGTAGTCAGAGGACAACTTATGGGAGTCCGAGGTCCCTAGGATCAGGATACCAGGGGATTAGGCTTGGGGGCATGTGCCTTTCTTCACTGAGCCATTGAGACGCTGCAGGTGGCCATAGAGGCAGGGAAGTGAACCACGAAGAGGTAAGAATGAAAACTGGTCCAGATTGACTGTCAACCTGGAGCAAGACTTTGGGGAGGCTGGGTGTGGTGGTACATACCTTTAGTCCCAGCACTCGGGCCAGCCTGGTCTACAGGGTGAGTTTCAGGACAACCAGAGCTGTTACACAGAGAAACCCTGTCTCAAAAACAACAAAACAAAACAAACAAACAGAGACTTCGGGTAGCCTGATGCCAGGGGATTTATTGCTAGCATATTTATAATTTCAGGGAAAAACTGTATAATACAATCCTGGTGCACAGGAAAGTATAACTATATCAAAACTCAACTCAGGGCACATGCCATTTCTTCCAAGCAGATGGGTTCAAGAGATAGGCTAGCTTAAGGGCCTAAGAAAGGACCCAGCCTGGTCTCAGTTGTACAGATAGCATAGAGGCCATCTGGGCTATTAGCCACCTTTGGTCCTGGTTGTGGGAGCTTGAGGAGCCTCTGCTCTGAGGGTCGCTCAGATGACTGGCTACCTCCAGTCCTGGCTGTAGGACCTTGATGTGGCCTAACAGAACACAGCCTTCTGCATGGAAGAACAGCTTTCACATCCACTCCCCTGAGAGGACAATTCTGTGTGCTTAACATTCTGGCTTTTCTGGAGATCTGTGGGCTCCAGGACCTTCCTGCTGTGCTCACGACAAGCCATCCGGAAGCCCTTTAAAGGCTTCCCAGGCAGCCTCACACCTGGGCAGCACAAGGTAATGCTAAATATTAACACGTAAGAGGATTAGCACAGATTGTGGCAGGATTCTCACTGGGTTAAAGGCCATTTGCTTACAAATCTCTTCAGTGCTGGGGAGCCTCTGTTCAGGAGGAAGTGAGAGCTACATGGCAGGGGGCCCAGAGGAGGAGCTGCTCCGTCTGTGAGAGGGACTGTGCTGAGCTACGAGCACAGGAGCTGAGGGCAGTTTTCAGATTCAGACAAACAAAAAGATGTAGAATCGAATTTCCAATATGGGTCTTAGCAAAACACAACTCTTTTACTTACCTTTTCTTGTGTGTACATGTGTGAGCCTATGTGCATACCTGGAGTCTAGAATAGGACACCGGGTGCCCTCTCTCATGCTCCTGCCTGCTTCCCAGACACAGGGGGATCTGCAGCTTGACTTTATGGGCAGGACTTACCCAAGCAGCCCTCAGTTTATTCAGGAAAAGTTGGTACCCAGTCCCCATGTTGTGTCTTCATTGATGGGTCTCTGCTTCTTTCTCAGTGTGACTTTACTGCAGACCCATCCAAGCATGCAGCCTGCCTCTGGCCTCCTGTACCTCTGAAATCCATGACTTTTGAGAATTGCCTCGGCCAACTGAATGGAACAGAAGAGATGTCTCTCAAATTCTTTTTTTTTTTTCGAGATTTATTTATTTACTATTTATACAGCATTCTGCCTGCATTTGTGCCTGCTCACTAGAAAAGGGCTCCAGATTTCACTATAGATGGTTGTGAGTCGCCATGTGGTTGCTGGGAATTGAACTCAGGACCTTTGGAAGAACAGGGGGTGTTCTTAACCTCTAAGCCATCTCTCCAGCCCAGTCTTGAGCCTTTGTTTTTATTTTATTTTTATTTATCTTCTTTTTAGATTCAAGGTATGATTATTAATTTGTTACTCTTAAAAGACGTATTTTTGACTGAGCTCAGACTTAGAAGTAGAAGCTCTCAGTGAGAGCAGCCTGCATCTCTTGGCAGTCTGTTCCTGTGGAGCCTTGTTTTCTTGAGAGGCCTTGTAGCTCCCACCTGCTGATGCATGGAGTATTCTTATCAGTAGACAGGAAAGCCTAAGTCAGATTGCTGGCTTTGAGGAACCATGTGGAGGGGCTGCACGCTAACGGCCAGCTATAAGGCCCTAGCTCATCCAGGGCTCTCTGGAGCCACTGACTCTGTTAGTGGATTGTATTTGTGTAAGTACCTCCAAAGAGACCAGCGGGACCACAGCTGGTCCTCGAAACCATGAGAGAGAGTGAAACAGTGTGCGCACGCGCAGGCAGAGGACAGACAAAGGCATCACATGTCCTCCTTCAGCAGCCACCACCCATTTCTTTGAGGCAAAGTCTTTTCCTGAACCTGCGGCTCATGTTTTCTCAGCTGGGCTAGAAGGTAGCATGCCTCAGCGATCGTCCTTTCTCTGCCCACCTCAGACGGGGGCTACACGGGATGGTGGACTCACAACCTGGTCCTGGGATGCACACTCTGGTGCTCACAGTTGCTCAGCAAGCCTCTTGCGACTGAGCCTTCTCTCCAGCTTCCACCGCTCTGTTATTTTCGGCTGCGGCCCTCTGCAATGGCTCGCTGTGCAGCCCTGTGTGGGAGACTCAGCCTTCTCCAGTTTGCTCTTGTCTGGATTGCCACCTTCCCGCATGGGTGAAGGAGGGGGTAGAGGCGTTTGGGGTGCAGAATTTCGAAAATAGAAATTCTTTTAGCTCATTCCCTGTGATCTCCCTAACTCTCTGCACTAGACGTCGCCCTGCCCGGCGAGGCAGACGGCTGGCGACCCGACCTGACATTCTCTTTCCCCACTTAGCAGAACCGCTCTGATTTTAGCAATTTCCCCGACAAAAGCGGGCTATTTCTGAGCCTCTTTTGTAACAAGGAACTGCCAGATAAGAAAGTATAATGGGCTTTAAAAGGAAGCATTCTGTGAGATTTGCCAGAGAGACTCCATAAGCGGAGCTGACTTAGGGAAAGGGTTTCTTTTTTGTGTCCTGCTTAGAAATGTAGATGCCTTGGCTGGAGCTGTAAGTGTTATCTTGGACTACGAGGTGACTGATGATGAGAAATATGTACCAGGAACAGCAGGATTGACCAGGAAGACTGAGGGGCTGGAGAGATGGCTCGCTGGGTGGTTAAGAGCCCTGACTGCTCTCCAGGGAACCTGGGTTTGTCTCCTAGCACCCAGCACCTACGCGATGGCTCCCGATTGTCTGTAATTCCAGTTCCAGAAAAATGAGATGACCTTTGTAATATTGTATAGGTACATAGGTAGACTTACTGGCCAAACACCTATACACATAAAATAAACAAATCGCAACAAGTCTTTTAAAAAAAGACCGAGAAAGAGAAGACTAATGTCTGGTGGCTCGTTGGAATGGCCATTTAGCTTTGCATTGCCGAATTTCACATCCACGTACAGAACAAAGCCTCTCTGAACTGTGGCTGATGGTCCCACCAATGTGTCTGTAAGCTTTAACATTTCTATCAATTTTGTTTCTGACCCAGTTCTTCTATCGGGGGAAGGGCACAATTACTCTTCAAAGGCCGCCATAGTCTTCAGCTGATGCTGTGGTTGGGTTATAAAGTGGAGCGCATAGGCCCATGGGTGGAGCCACGCTGGAGGAAATGGATCTGGAAGGGGCTGGTCCTCTTCCTGTCCTTCTCTGCCAGCCTATCCTTGGGATATGAACCAGCTGCAGGTTCCTGCAATCACAGCCATGAGCGGCTGCTGCAACTGCAAATTCTGGTAGGGATTTGATGGGGTGCTGGCGCTGGGGAGTACCAGAAGTGCAGTGGGGAGAGAGGAGAGTGAAGGCAGGATTGCTGAAGAATAGCCTCCTGCTTTGGGCAAAATAGCAAGGGAACGGACGGACTGTGACCCCAGCTCCCACTGGCCGTGCATTGCCGTGGGCTCTCCTTGCCTGGCTCGGTTGGCTTTCTGAGCTACATCTGAGCAAGCCTACAGCCAGAGCCAGGTGGTGTCAGGCGCTGCAGTAGGAAGTGGTCTGTTGGAAATGGTGTGCTCAGGGAACGGGAGCACAGCTCTGACAAGGTCTGCCGAATATGCCCCAGCCCTGGGAGGTCTGGTCTTCAACAAACAAGGAAGGTCTAGATGCTCTTGTGCAGTGCTTTGCTCTTCCTGGTGTGGGGTGTGTGTGTGTGTTGTGCAGATGTGTGGGTGAGCTTCAACTATTGTTACTTAGTGCCATCAACCTTGTTTTTAAGGGTTTGTCTTTATTATTTTAAATTAGGTGTGTGTGTGTGAGGGCAGGGATGGTATACATCAGTGCAGGTGCCTGAATAGAGTGTCAGATCTACTCCTGATGTGACGCATTGCTGTGAGTCACCTGATGTTGGTACTGGCATCTGAACCTGGGATCTCCATACAAGCAGCACTCTGGCCCCAGGATCCACCTGTGTCTGCCTCCTAGTGCTGGGATTACACATGTGCCCCATCCATCTTTTGTCACGTTGGGTTCCAGGACTTGAGCTGAAGTCTTTGTGTGTCAGGCACTTTGCTGAGCAAGCCCTCATGCCCCACTCTGGGTGTTACTGACTCTCCAACCAGTGGACTGGGCTCCTCCTCAACACTGATTTTGGCTTGAAGGCACTCCTCCAAACCTCACACTTCATCCCAATGTAGGAAAAGACAGTCTGTTTTTCCAGGCAGGAACAGCTGATGAGGAAGGAGGTGGCTTTTGGGGTCCTGAGAACCAGAACAACACAGCTGGCTGGCTGGCCATCTGGCATGTTCCTTTTCTGTGTTATGATGCCATTGAGTTTCTAAAAACAAACCAAGCCTGGAATCTGAAGGCTTGGTCAGGAAAGTGGTGGAGAACTGCCAAAATGACAAGTGACTTAGTGCCTTTGCCATCCGTTTCAGTATCTGAAAACAAGGACTGTGTTAAGGGAGCTATCTAGGGCATTTGCCAGCTTGGGGATTCTGGGACTGAATGCTGCTGGCCTGGCCTGTATTCCCCACCTGAGGAAAGTTGTCCCCATATGACAGACTCCCCTACCCCATATAGGGTCCCATGTAGCCCAGGCTAGCCTCAGACTTACTATGTAGACCACAATGACTTTAGACTCCTGGTCTTTCTGATTCCACCTCCCAAATGATGGGATTACTATGTGTAATAACTATGTGTTACTATGCCCAGTTTATGTGGTGCAGGGGATCAAACCAAGGGCTTTGTATACACACTACCGATTGAATTATATTCTCAATCCTGAGGTTCCAGATGTTTGGACTCACTATCTTTCATGTGTGTGTGTACATGTGTTTGTCTGTATGCATGCATATATGTGGTATATGTATGTATTGTATATGTATGTGTGTATAGGTAATTGTGTGTAGTTTCAAGAAGTAGGTGTTGGGATGTGTTCCTCAATGGCTTATCCACTTTGTTTTTTGAGATGGAGTCTTTCATTGACCCCAGGGACAGACTGGCTGGCCAGCCAGGCCCTAGAATGCATCTGTCCTCACCTCCCCAGTGCTGTGGTGAGACACATGCGACTAGGCCTGGCTTTTGAGTAGAGGGCAGAGAGTCACTCGGGTCCTCATGCTTCCCCAGCAAGCACTTTGCCCACTGTGCTAGTTTCTGTCAATCTGCCATAACAAGGGTCATTTGGGAAGAGAGAGCTCAATTGAGAAGACGCCTCTATCAGTTTGGTGTGAAGGTGAGTTTGTGGGACGTTTTCTTGTAGTGGCTGATGTTGGAGGGCATGGCCCATTGTGGGCAGTGCCACCCCTGGATTGTGTGAAAGCTGAGCAAGCCATGGGAGCAAGCCGGTAAGCAGTACTCCTCCATGGTCTCTGCTTCAGTTCCTGCCCTGATTTCCCTTCGTGATGGACATGTAGCTGAATAAAGCTTTTCCTCCCAAGTTGCTTTTAGCCAGTGTTTTATCACAGCCAGAGAAACCAACCTGGAAGAGCCACTAAGCCATCCTATCAGCCTGGATTCACCATCTTTTGACCCTGTAATAGCATAAGGGAACATTCAGCTGTTGAGTGATATACAAAAAAAGCATTAGCCATAGTCATTGAAACTCAAAGAAAAGTAGCCAAGTGGTTTATGGTACAACCACGTACTAGAATATAACTGAAATGACAGATCTTTCTTTCTTTCTTTTTTCTTCCTTCCTTCCTTCTTTCCTTTCTTTCTTTTTCTTTCTTTCTTTCTTTCTTTCTTTCTTTCTTTCTTTCTTTCTCTCTCTCTCTTTCTTTCTTTCTTTCTTTCTTTCTTTCTTTCTTTCTTTCTTTCTTTCTTTCTTTCTTTCTTTCTTTTCTTTCTTTCATTTGTGTGTGTGTGTATTGCTAGGGAATCAAACCCAGGGCCTTGGCCTTGTTCATGTTAGGCAAATTCTCTGTTATGGAGCTTCATCCCCATCCATATAAACTATGTATGATTCATGGAAAACAGGACACAGGCCGTACATGTAGAAGGATCCTATCTAGTTCCAGTATATGATTATATTACAGAAGAGCTGGAACCAAGCATGGTGGTGCTGTCACCCCAGAACTTGGGAGGTAGAGGCAGGGGACTCAGGAGTTCAAGGTCATTCACATTATAGAGAGAGTTCAAGGCTGACTTGGGTTACATAAAATCCTGTGTCCGGCTGTCTGTTCCCTAGCCCCCACCCCCACAAAAAAGTGAAAAATGTAAATTAAAAAACTAACTGAAATTTACTTACATATTTTATTTATAAATTAATAAAATATGACAAATCAAATTGTAGCTACTCCTATCTATTCATAATGAGAGGTTCAAAAATTTGGAGTTAATTCTTGGGACTGGGGCAAAGTCACCATAGCACAGTTCTTTCAGAGCAAGGGTCCGGCAATCCCCCACCCAGATTAACCTTGGGATGTGACTAGGGTCACGA
>CM053749.1:8140953-8271569 GCA_028658305.1 Pachyuromys duprasi | reverse complement strand
CCTATGGAATGTGTTAACTCCCTCCCCCTTGCTACAACCTAACCTGCACGTAACAAGGCAGGTATCCTCAGGTAGCCAGATCTGATCATTTGCAGTTTTGGCGCCTGAAAACAAACCAATCATTTTAAGGTCAACTCCCCTAGGGACCCTTTCACCCAATCCTATAGTGCCAAGACTTACACTTCCCTACTTTCATTTTCGCCCCCTTAAAAACCCTGTTTCCCCAGAGCTGGGGGTTGCTCGCCTCTTTGTTCTTGCAAAAGGCAGCCACCCAGCTCGAGTTTGTAATAAAGGCCCTCGTGTGTTTTACATCGGACTCAAAGCCTGTTGGTCATTTGGGGACTCACGATCTGGGTATTTTAATCTATATATCTATGTAACTATCTATCTATCTATCATTTTTTTGGCAGGGTCTTAGGATGTAGCCCTGGATGGCCTGGAGCTTACCCTGCAGAGCAAGCTGGCCCCAAACTTGCAAGAGTGCCTCCATGCCTGGTTTTTCACAGTTCCTAAAAAGAACTGCTTTCTACGGTCAAAAAGAAAAGAAAGTGGTTTTGTCTCTTCAGAGGAGCTGTGAAAACAATGTCCACTTGGGCCTCTTGTTTGCCTGCAGGAGCTCTGGGCACCAGGGACTGCAGTGTCCTCGCCTGCTCGCTGGGTTTAATTGGCATGGCCGGAGAGAGTCGCATCATCCCCTTATAGCTTGCTGTGACACTGGAGTCAGAGCTCTTGACTTGCAGACGCTGCCCTCTCAGTTTTCAGGGGCGTCTCCATGCTGTCATCTGCCCAGACTTGCTGACTGGATAGAGAATGGCTGACATCATTTATTCTTAAAATGGAGTTGGGGGATGGGAACCACAAAGGAGGATGTTGCCTTTTATGGTTGTTTGAATGAGACTGGTCCTCAGAGGCTCTTGTGTTTAAATAATTGGTCCCCAGCTGGTGGAACTGTTTGGGAAGGATTAGGCAATATGGTCTTGTTGGAGGAGGAGGTGTGTCACCAGAGGGTAGGCTTTGAGGTTTCAAAATACCACATTTTTGCTAGTTAACCCTCTCTGCCTCCTGGTTGAGTTTCAAGATGTGAACCCTCAGCTATGGCTTAAGTGCTTGCTTGCTGGCCTATTGATGGCCATGGGCTTTAACTCTCTGAAAGTGCAGAAAAGTAACTAAGACAACATTGCAAATTGCTTTTTTTCCATGGCCCACAGTAATAGCTATTTCTGCCACTTAAAAGTCAAATGGACCTTGCAAGGCAACAGTGGGTTTCAAAAGACCCTATGCCAGGGGCTGAAGAGATGGATCAGTGGTTATGGGTACTTCTTCTCTGAGTATCTGCACTGATGAGCACATACTCATAATAAAAATAAAATATTCAAAAAGCTAGGGTCAGATGAAAGGGGAGGAGGTCCTCCCTTATCGTGGACTTGGAAAGGGACAGGGAGAAGATGAAGGAGGGAGGGTGGGATTGGGAGGGAATGAGGGAGCAGGATACAGCTGGGATACAAAGTTAATAAACTGTAACTAATATTAAAAAAATAAAAATTTAATTAAAAAATAAAATATTCAAAAAGATTCAGAAGACCTTATCATATTTTTATATGCACACAATAAATAAGTATAAAGAGGGTTTAAAAAAATAAGCCATGTGTTTCTAAGGAAAAGTATACGGTACAGGAGCCAGCTATGGTGGCATACACCTGCAAATCTCAGCGTTTGGCTGGTCAAGGCAGGAGGACTTAAGTCAGTCCCAGATAAATATTGAGTCTGAGGAAAGCCTGAGTTACATGGGACTATCTTAGAACACCAAACTGAATGAATGAATGAGTGCATGGGAAGAGGCAGTGAAATGGCCAAGCAAGTAAAGGCACTCACCAACAAGCCTGATGAAGTGAGTTTGATTCCTGGAACTGACTCTCAAAAGTTGTCTTCTGACCACTTTGACATATGTGCTATCACACACACGCTCACGGATAACCAGAAAAAAATAAGAGATTAGGGATGTAGCTTAGTGGGCTGAGTGTTCACACAAGAAGTCCTGGGTTGCTCCCAGCACTTCAGCAAATTGGTGAAGTGGAACACATCTGCCATCTCAGTATTCACAGGCAGAGGCAGAAGAACCAGAAGTTCAAGGCTACGCTTAGCTACATAGTAAGTGAGGGAGGCCAGTGTAGAACACATGAAACCCTATCTCAGAAACAAAACGAAATGAAACAAAACAAAACTGTAGTAGAATCAGGGCTAATGAATTTTATCTTCCTAAACAAAGGCCATCAATCAGGAAAAGGACCTAAACCCCAGTTGCTTAAAGCTTTCCACAGCTGTGTGTTAAACCTGCATAGAAGTGATCAGTGAACTCTTCCCAGCTCTTACAGACAACTCACTCTGGCTACAGGCTAAAAGAGAAAAACCTCTCATTTCCTGGAGGGCTGAGGACACTCCCCTGTCTCCCAGGCCAGTCTAGCAAGAGATTTTTACATTACAGTGCCCTAAAAATAACCCCCTCACTCCTGTACTTTAGAAGCTGCTGTTGGCTGGTTCTTTACATCCTGTGGGGGGCAGCTGATCAGGAGCTCTGAAGAGAAGGGATTATGCGATGATTTGCTGTCTTGCCTGGGCAGGGCAGGGGATGAGTGGCACAGAAAGGCTGAGGATAAGATAGAGGAGAAGGGCGAAGGAGTGTGAGCAAATAAACAAAGGATTAACAGCAGGCTATCCAGAATCCCGGATCAGCCTGGGCCACGGTGACACTTGTCTCAAACAGTGTAACAATAGAAAATTAGAATAGAAGGACACAGGATGAACCAGGCAAACAGATGGGGACACTGAATTACAGCATGAGGACCACAGTTAATGAAATTGTGGTGCTGGTTTTTGTTTGTTTGTTTATTTATTTTTTTTTTTGCTAACTTGACACAGGTCAAGATCTTTTGAGAAAGGGGGAGTGTCGATGGAGAAAATGCCCCTCCAGCAGGCTGGCCTGCAGGGAAATCTGTGGGGCATTTTCTTGATTACTGATTGATATGGGAGGGCCCAGAACACTGGAAGGAGTGTCACCCCTGGGTCCTGGGTGGTACAAGAAAGCAGGCTGAGCAAGCCAGGAAGCAGTGTTCTTCAGCTGTCTCTGCTTTAGCTCCTGCCCTGAGGTCCCTCGGTGAAGGTCATGATTGAGGATATGTAAGCCAAACAAGTCCTTTCCTCCACAGATTGGTCAGTTCTGTCACAGCAATAGAAAGCAAATAGGGAGCTAGAGAGAGAGAGCTCTTCTGAAGGTCCTGAGTTCAACTCTCCGCACCTACATGGCAGCTCACACCTCTGTGATATCACCTGTCTGATATGTACAGATGTACATGCAGACAAAGTACCCACATACATTAAACAAACAAATGAATAAATAAATGAAAGCAAACTAGAACAATCATAGTGTAAAGCCAGGAGAGATGGCTCAGTGCGTAAAAACGCTTGATTGCTGCAAAAGCTTGACAGTCTGAGTTCAATCCCTGGAGCCTAAATTTAAGAAAAACCAAAGCCAGATGCTGGGGGTGGGGGCACCCGCCATTAGTGCTCCTATGGGGAGATGGGAGTAAGATGGAG
Organism: Pachyuromys duprasi; assembly: GCA_028658305.1. Taxonomy (NCBI): domain Eukaryota; kingdom Metazoa; phylum Chordata; class Mammalia; order Rodentia; family Muridae; genus Pachyuromys; species Pachyuromys duprasi. The sequence continues at coordinate 8,267,978 of CM053749.1, read as the reverse complement.
GAGAAACTCCCAGGGGCTTAGCTACCTGAGAAGAGACAGGAGTCTGCCCGTTACTTCTGTCATCTGCCAGTCTAGTTTCCAGAGATTATTTGAGTCTTTGAGGACTTTGAAAGATAATGTATGAAGCACATCTAACATGATATAAAGAATCAGAGAGGTGTGTGGTTCCAGTTGATTCTAAAAATATTCATTTCCTTCTGTTCTAGATCCAGGAAAAGACGCTGAAAGTCTATCTCCAGCTTTACCTTGAAATCCGTTACCTCAATATGGACACACAAGCATGAAGGCCAACTAAAGGTTCTCACTTTGGAGAGGGGCTCAAGAAAGGCTCTCTTATTGAACTACATCCCTATTTTACTTTTGGGGGTTTATTTTGCCTGTGTTGGCCTTGTAATCATTCTGTAAGCCATACAGGCCTGGAAACTTGGGTGCATCTTTTATGATTATTGATCCTGCCTTGAATGCAAACTGACCACACAAGGTGTAGGGGTATTAGAAGCTGCTGAAGGAGGAGAGCCAGAATCCAGCACTTGAAGTGGGATGTATGTTCAGCTCCATGCAGGTGTCCAGCGGCACTGTTAGGAACACAGTGTGTGTTCCAAGTAGGGATGTACAGATCAGACCACTGTTTGTAAAACTCAAATGATCATCTGGGAATTTCCCATCCTTAAAGCTTAGGAGAGACAATTTAGGCCCACTTCCCAAACCTGGGCAGCTGCACTTCCTCATGCTTTCCTCCAAGTTCACCCCGGTAACAAGGAGGCTGCTTTAGTTCTGTGATTGATATAGTTGATTGCTAACTTGACAGACTCTGCATTGACTTGGGCTCTGGGCGTGTCGCTGGAGGAGGATATTGATTGCCCTCACTATGGTAGGAACACCACCTATGGACGGCAGCATTTCCTGGTTGGAATCCTGAATGCTATAGATGGAGAGGGCATAGATGGAGAGGGCATAGATGGAGATACTCCTCGAGCTGAGCATCAGCATGTGTTCGTCCCTCTCTGATCCTGACTGTGGATGTGATCAGCTGCCTCGAGCTCTCTGTTCCTTTAGCTTTTCTACAGGGATTGAGTGTGCCCTCCAACTATGAGCCAGAACAAATCTTTTCCCTTAAGCTACCTTTTGTTAGTATTGTACCACAGGAAAAGAAACAGGCAAGTTTCGTGGTTCCCTCTACCATATGAACCACATTCATTGGAAGCTCCAGACCAGTCAGGAAGCCATTTCAATAACAATAAAAAAATAAGAAAATGGTAAGCTCAAGAGGGGCATAGGAGGAGATAAGAGAGGGAGGGGTCTACAGCTGGGATACAAAGTGAATAAACTGTAATTAATATAAAAAATAAAATTTAATTAAAAAAAGAGAAAATGGTAAACTCAATAACATGACCTCAGTTGGTGTGTAATTCCAGAGCTTAAGGGACTGACTAGAAAGACTGCCTGGAGAGTTCAAGGTCACCCTGTAAGACACACTGAATTCCAGGCCAGCCCAGAGCTACACAGTGAGATCCTGTAACCAAACCAAAGTAAACCAACAAAGCCTGCCTCTTTCTGCTGTAGAATGCTGGCTTGTGGTCCAGCTGTGGCTATCCATCAGAAAAGGTATTAGAGATGAAAAGTCAATTGCTGTCCTACTGCAGGCCTCTTGAGTCAGAATTTGGGTTTTAAGGAGGTTCCAAAGTTGTTGTTGTTTTTGAGACATGGTTTCTCTCTGTAGCCCTGGCTGTCCTTGACTTGAAAAGCCAGGCTGGTCTTGAACCCACAGAGATCTGCCTGCATCTGCCTCCCCGAGTGCTGAGATCACAGATGTGTAGCTGCTTAGTTTTTAGTGTCAACTTGAGACATCTGGGAAGAAGGAACCTCAAGAGAGGAATTTCTCAGATCAGGTTGGCCTGGGCCATGTCTGTGAGGGATCGTCTTGATTGCTAATTGTCATGAAGGGCCTAGGCCACTGTGGGCAGCACCGTCCCTGTGCAGAGGGCCTGGGGTGTAAAAGAGAGACAGATAAGCATGAGCCTGTGAGTGACCCTGTAGAGGAATTTTAACTCAGAACCTGGCTGCTCTGGCAAGAGATCACATCCAAAGACCTTCTAGGGTCTATGTGATCCAGCTGAAATACAGACATGCCTTTAATCCCAGAAGACAGGCAAACTGACCTGAGTTCAAGGCCAGCCTGGTATAGAGCAAATTTCAGGTAAAGAAAAGCTTAGGTCCAGGCATGGTAGTACACCCTTTATTTTCAGCATTTAGAAAAGAGACATACAGATCTCTGAGTTCTGTCAGGCATTTTGGTTGAGTCAGTGAGTTAAGTGGCAGTACAATAGAGTTGAATTCATGACAGTTCAGTTTGTGGAATTCAGAGGCAGTTTTTAACCAGGAGAGTTTTACAGAGAGAGGTTAAAGAGCGAAAAAGCTAGACACAGGTGATAATAGAAGGAGCCAGAGAATGAGAAGGAGCCAAAAAATTAGAACAGATTGCTAGAGTTAGTTTGAGGCCAAGAAGAGCAAATAGTGAGAAACTGAGAGAAACCAGATTGAATCAGTCAGCTTGGAGAGGAGTTTGAGCCAAAACAGCTGAGTTGAACCTGCCAGCCAGAGTTCAAAACGAACTAGAAAGGGAGAGCTTATTCCATACTAAGTCTCAGAAGCTAAAAACATTCTAGGCCTAGATTAGATTTTACAGAGGCCAGAAGCTTCCAGGACTAAACCTAAGCTAGCAGATGGAGGCAGTAAGCTTCTGAGACAGCAATTAAATCAGGTGAATAAAAGTCACTTTTATGTGACCTAGTGTATGAGCCTGTGAGTGGCATGATTCATGGTCTCTGCAGTAAACTAAAAGCAAACTAAACCAAGGTACCCACTTAAGCCATCTAAACTTGAAACTGTTCCAAAAAGTGGATTTGTAAGTATATCTCAAATAAGAATAACCGGGGGCTGGGTTATGGCTCAGTTGGTAGAGTGCTTGCTTACCAGGCAGGAGGCCCTGAGTTCTGACTCCAGTACTGTATGAAACAGGCCTGGCAGGCTGTTCTGTAATCCAAGCATTCTGGGAGACAGGAGGATCAGAAGTTCAGATTCATTCTCCAGCCTGAGCTACATGAGACCCCAAATAAAAATAGTGAAAGAGAGGAAGAAAGTGAGGAGGGCATAGGTGTGTTCACTAACACAAAATCCCAACAGTATGCCAGATGTCTTTGTCGGTTTACTTTTTGCAATAACCCTAGTAAGAGCCGAGGAAATAGAACTTCAAGGTCACAGCTACTTAGGGGGTCAATTGTACTGTAGTGTACAACTGTACTGTAAGTCACTGTACTATACTGTAAGTCACTCTCTCATATACTTTGCTACAAACATTGAGTCCAGACACTTAAAAAATATTTTCAGTATTTTTAATCATGTGTATGTCTTTGCTTCTCTGTGGGTATATATGTGCACTTGAGTACAGGTGCTCTTTTAGAGGGATCGGATCTCTGGAGCTGGAATAACAGACAGTTCTGAGCCATCTGATGTGGGTACTGGAGACTGAACTCACATCCTCTGGAAGAGCATCAAGCACTTTCAGTGATCCAGACTTCCTCTGATCCCCACCTTCTGGCTTCCAGGGGCCATGCATATGGTATACACACACACACACACACAAAGAGAGACAGACAGACAGACAGACAGACAGACAGACACAGGCAAACACTCATACACATAAAAAAATAATTTTAGAAAAAAAAAGACCAGAAGATCATTTCATTTTCATCTTATGTATGCTCATGTTCATGCATGCCCATGAGTGTATGTAGGTACCATAGAGTGCTGGGATTACAGTCATTCACCACCATGCTGGCCGTCTGATTGTTCTGACACAGGGTCTCTTACTGAATGTAATTTTACAAATAAGGATTCCTACCAAGGCAATTCTCTCTCACTCTTCCCACAAGATGCTTTTGCAAGGGCAAGATGTACCAGATTGGGCTGGAGAGATAGCTCAGAGGTTAAGAGCACTGTTTGCTCTTCCAAAGGTCCTGAGTTCAATTCCCAGCAACCACATGGTGGCTCACAACCATCTATAATGAGATCTGGTGCCCTCTTCTGCTGTGCAGGCTACATATAGACAAAATATTGTATACATAATAAAAAAATAAAAATCTTTAAAATAAAAAAAAAAAGATGTACCAGATTATGACTCCAGGTTTACTTTTCTAAGAGTGAAAATAAAATCACTTCCAGCTTTAGACTAAATTAGTATGACTATGACATCACCTACAGCTACAAAGGTAGCACTTTGCCAAAAATAACACATTTCTTTTCTTTTTTTTTCCATTATGCCTAACGCAGAGCCTCCAAAGCAAAAAGACTTAATTGCCATTGTGACCAAAGTCAGGAGACCTCCCTCTACAGAACTCTGAACAGAGATCTCTTCCTGCAGAAGTCAGGAGAATGTTAACACTGGGGATCTAGGAAGCAGCATTAAAACGTTCCCACCGAGCGTGGCTCGTAGCTCAGCTCTCAGTGCTCATCTAGCATGCAGAAGGCACTGGGTTCCTCCTCCAACCCTCATAAACCCCAGGGTGATGGCCCTCCCTGCAATCTTGGCATTGGGGGTGCCAAGGCAGGAAGACTGTTGTAGAATCTGAGACCAGCTTGTCCTACACAGTGAGTTATAGGCCAGCCAGGGCCACAGAGGGGACTCTTATCCCTCTGTGGGCTAACAACTAAAGTTGTGCGGGAATGTGATGGTTTCTATGGATCACCAACCTGACAAGCTCTAGAACTGCCAGGGAAGGCTCTGGGCTTTCTCTAGGTGAGGGAGCCTTTGTGCAGAATTATGGAGTAGTAGTTGTTTGTTTTGTTTTTTTAAGACAGGGTCTCTCTATGTAGTCCTGACTGTCCTGGAACTTATATAAACCAGGCTGGCCTGTCCCTGTCTCCTGATTTGAGGTGTGTGCCCAACCATGAAGGATTCTCTTGATTAGGTTTGCTGAGGTGGAAAGACCCACTGTAAAAGTGGGCAGCTGGGGTCTGACTTGGTAAGGAGAAAGGCAGCATGCATCTCTCTCTGCTTCCTGACTCGGCTGCCACGTGACCAGATCCTCATGCTCCTGCTAGCCCATCTTCCCCACCACAAAGGAGTGTACCCTGGAGCGCAAAGCCAAAATAAATCTTTTCTCTCTTAAGTTGTATATGCCAGGGTATTTCATCACAGCAGCAGGAAAAGAATTAATATAGGGTATTCCAATACACAATTATCTTTCTGGTGTTTTCTGAGGGGGAAAACTACACATAGATGAAGTGTGTGTATTTGTGTATCTGCGTGTGTAAGAGGAGAGTCTCATGAGATAGATGGATAGATGGATGGATGGATGGATGGATGGATGGATGGATGGATGGATGGATAGATAGAGTTTTATGTAGCCTAGCCTGGCCTCCATCCTCAGAGGGCTGGGATTGTAAATGTGCAGCACAGTATTTCTGCTTTGTCCTGTCTGGCATTTCCACATTTCTTTGTACTAAGATTTGCAGCTGAGTGGTCGCTCTTCTGACAACCATCCCTGAGGGACTGAGGAGTCCAGGAGATTGCTCAGCAGGTAGGAGTGCTTGTTCTGCAAACTTGAGACCCTCAGTTCCAATCCCCAGCTCTCATGTAAAAAGCTGGGCGTGGCTGCATACCCATCATTACTGGGGTACACACATTCCCAAAGCTTGCTGGCCAGCCAGTCTAACCCAAACAGTGACAGACTCTTGTCTCAAAGGAATAATGGGGAGTAATGTCTTCCTCTGGCCTCTGCATGGGCGCTGTGTGCACACAGCTACACACTCACATGTGTATACCAAGACACCACACACACAGACACAGTCCGAGGTGAGGAAAGGAGAGGTGTTAGATCTATAATTAGTGAGAGTGAGATCAGGAAAACGAAGCACTTGCTTCATCCATCCCTTCCCTCTTCAAGAGGCACTTACAGTAGGATAAGCAAAACAAGCACTTTGAGACTGTTGTCTCTTGGGGTCCCTGGTTGGGTCTTCTCTGGGGCAGGGGATGTAAAGAGGATTTCCACTCTGGCATTACTGCTTTTCCTCAACCATCAGAGATGTTAGTTCCCAGGGGGAGAGACAGAGAGAGGAAGAGAGCTTTGGTATTGCACAGGTGATGGACTATTTAAGGTCTGAGGTCCCTTCCAAGACTGTTTTATTGAGTTGTCTATACAGTCCTGTAGAAGTTGTAGAGCCCTTTGCTTTCTTCTGGTTTTGGCTTTGTGAAGCTTTAACACCAACTGTGACCTGCCAGCATTTGGCAGGTGAGGCAAGCCTTATCTGCCAGCCTATGAGAGCTGGGACAGCTTGAGCAGAGATGGTTTTGTCCCAGTTTCCAAACCCACAGGGAGAGGAAGTGGCTCTCTCTTCCTCAACCCCAACGGAACCAAATTTGGCAGAGTTCTTGTGTCAGAATACCCAACTGTGTGATCAGGGAAGCTGAGGAGTTTACAGAGGAAGCTGACACACTGACATAAGAGAGAAAGATAAGCAGAGAAGACATCAGGCTCCTGGGAGACAGACAGCTGAGGGAGGAGGCACTGTCTCTCCTCTGGCTAGTGGTCCATTTTCCTGGGGTTCAGCTGAATTAGAAACCAAAAAAGCAGAGCCGCCTGGGGTATATCTGAAGTGAAGTAGGACCTGAGCACATCCCAAGTATACCAGGGCACCATGCTGGTCTGCCTCAGGAAGCCCAGAGCTTTCCAAAGTAAATCCTTATTTATATATGCCAGAATAGAAAGTGTGCAATGCACTCTTCAAGGATTTACAGTTTTATGTTTTATTTTATTTTTTGAGACAGGGTCTCACTATGTAGCTCTGGCTTTCCTGGAGCTTGCTACATACACCAGGTTGGCCTCCCAGAGATGTGCCTGCATGTTCCTCCCTAGTGGAAGAGCTGGAACGAAAGCCTCAAAGCAAAGCAACACAGCATTTTTAAGGAGCAGCAGCAGGGCTGATGAGGCCTGCTGCTCATGGATGGACAATGGCGGTCAGATCCCATATGGCCTTATAGGTCATTGCTCTTTGTCTTGTACTCTGACTAAAATGAGGAGTTACAGGGGCAAGGAGCTGACTGTCAGTACAGTGTTTGCCAAGCAAGCATGAGGATCTAACTTTGCATTCCCAGCACCCATAGAAGGAGCCAAACATGGCAGGCAGCAGAACCGTATCCCAGTGCTGAGAGGTGGAGATTTGCTGACACTCAGTCTAGTCAACTGCTGGGCTCCAGGATCACTGAGAGACCTCGTATCAACAAATAGAGAGCAACTGAGGGAAAGATCAGATATTGGCTTCTGATCACATGTGTACTACACACATGTACATGTCTGTACACACACAATAAAAAATAAAAATGAGGAGTCATTGCAGTGTTTTAGGCAAAAAAGTGACACAGTTGGTATAATGTCAAAAGGTCACTTTATTGTGTTATTTTTGAGCAAGGTCTCTGACCCAGGCTGCCCTTGAACTTCCTATGTAAATGAGGACAAGCCTGAACTTCTAGTCGTCCTTCGCCCACCTCTAGAGTGCTGGAATTACAGGTGAACAAGACCGTGCCTGGCTGATGCAACACTGGAGGTGAAACCCAGGGCCTCCTGCATACTAGGCAAGCATTCCACCAACCAAGCTACATCCCCATCTGAAGTTCATTTTAGATGCCATGTTGAAGTCTTTTTATAGTAATGAAGACAAGAGATCAGAAGTGGCCCACACTTGTTATAACTGAGATGCAGAAGCACGGAGATCAGGAGGTCAAGGGTAGCCTTGGCTATATGGCTACATAGTGAGTGTAAGACTAGCTTGTGCTACATGAGGCCCTGTCTCAAAGACCACTTCCAACAAAACACCCCTCCACTCATTGTAACTAAACTTAGTGGGCAACAGAACACAATACAGAAGACATGAAAGTAGGGGCAACTTGTTGGGAAGAGCATTTTAGCAGGAGAGGGAGAGAATAAAAGAGGGGAAGAAATGACACTACAGCTCAGATCAAGGGGCTGTGAGTAGATGAGTCAGGAGAAGCTGCATTGTGGGTTGTTGAGATGGGTCGAGTAAAAGTGCTTGCTGTGTGAGCCCATGTAGAGGTGGAAGGAGAGAACCACAAAGTTGTTCACTGATTTCCAGGTAGGTACTATAGCATGTGCGTTCTCTCTCCCCCTCTCTCTCTGTAGCATGTGCATTCTCTCTCCCTCTTTCCCTCTCCCTCTCCCCCACCCCCCTCTCTCTCTCTCACACACACACACACACACACACACACACACGAAGTTGCATTGTGGGTATATGCTGAAGGTTGGTGGGCACAGCAGGCTTCCTCATAGTTTCAGTTTGAGGTTTGAGAGAAATAGAGAAGTTAGAAATGACTCAGTTTTGGTCCTGAACAACAAAAGGACCATTCTTCTATAATGGAGAAGTGGGGTAACCAGGCTTTAATGGGAGAAAGCCAGTCTAGTTTGGGGCCCGGTGAGTTTGAAGTGCTTATTAAACATCTACATGGAAGTATGAAGGTGGTAGGTGGGTGTATTAATTTGAGTCACAGAAGCAGCTCTGGGCTGGAGAGATAAATCTAGGAGTCTGTATCATATGCCGATATCCTTTGGCATGGCATGAGTGGGGATTGGTCCCGGGACCCCCTGTGAATAGCACCAACTGATGGTGCCAAAGTCCCTCAAACAAATGGTGCCATATTTGCATATAATCTATGCATTATGTCTCACCATTCCCCTCCCTTTTTTTTTCTTCTAGACAAGACCTTGCTTATGCTGGCCTTGGACTTTGATTCTGGCTGCCTCAGCCTTCCTAAGATTATACGCATGTGCCACTATATCCAGCCTGTGTCTTTAAATCTCATTGTCTTTAACTGTGAATTGTGATTCTATATAGTGTTTCATAACTGGACTGGGGTTATGAAAAATTTGGGAACAGTAAAAGGGTTTTGAATGGACAACTCCCAATTGATAAAAAAATCAAATGCATAATGAATCCAAGGGGTTTCTGGCCCTTGTGTTGCATTAAAGGACTTCAAAACAGCATGCTGTACACGATGACATCATGCAAAACTGCCATTCACCACAGGAATGCTGCCTGCAACGCCTCAGCTTAAATTTGAGACTATTTCACGTCAATTAACAAAATATTCTGCTCTTACAGAAACATAATTGATTAATTACAGAAAAAGAGACTTTTAATATTTCCATCATTCCTCGGCATGGAAGTATCAAATTATTTTGGGTTAGTAATGTATTAAATTGCTTGAATTTTAAAAAAGTTGCTGTATGAGTTACTAACTTGAATTTCACTTAAGAAAAATCATTAAGCTGGGCATTGTAGTGCATGCCTGTAATCCCAGCACTCAGGGAGGAAGAGGCAGGTGGATTGCTGTGAGTTCGAGGCAAAAGAGAGTCTGGGACAGCTGAGGCTACACAGAGAAACCCTGTCTCAGCTGGAGAGAGGGATGGCTCAGTGGATAGGGGCACAAACTCCTCTCGCTGAAGACCTGAGTCTGGTTGCTGGTACACCCCTGCCTACTTACAAGGATCCATGGTTCCAGTTCCGGGTTAGTGAATGCTATCTTCTGGCCTCTAAATTCACCTGTATGCACACAGCACAGATATTCCCTAATAAGTGCATGTACACATGCATACATACATGCACAGATGCCTAATCTTTAAAAAATTTTTTTAAATGAGGGGCTGCAAAGATGACACATCAATTAAGAGTACTGGCTGGGAAGCTACATCCCCAACCCGACAGGAATACAACTTTGACCTCAGTTTAAGTTTTAATTAGCTTTTTGAAGGTCTGACATTGTTATGAAAGCAAACACTTCTCAGACTAAGCAAATCTGATATGGAAACCACAACTCTGTATAAACAAAATTGAGCAAATGCTCTGGAGAAAGATGACTGAAGCAATAACACAGAGCAGAAAGTGGCTCAGAGAGGCCACAGCTTGATGGCGCTTTCCTTTGTGGTTGTGACACGGGAGGCCCCAGGCTCTTTGGCATCATGTGAAATCTAGGATGCATCGGAAAGCTCTGGTTCCTTTTCTAATCATAGCAACATGAATTTTAGCTGCAGGAATTCATCAGGACCACCTTTACCACGTGTTGGTGAGATATGGTTTGAAAGGTTAAGAAGAGATGATCATTAATAATAATTGGCTAGGTAAGATAGTTTTCACCTGTAATTACAGCACTGGAGAGGTTGAAGGCGGAGGATCAGCGACTTAGGGTCATTGTCATTCACAGGAGGGAGTCAAAGCCAACCTTAGCTTTGTGAGATTCTCTCTCACATCAGTAAAATGGGCTGGGGAGATGGTTCTGTAGGTAAAGTGCTTGCAGCTTGAGTGAAGATGCCTAGAATCCAAGTAAAGCCAGACAAGCAGTGTTTCTACAAGTGGGAGAAAAGGGCAGAAGAGTCCTTGGAAGCTCCAGGGTCAACTAGCCTGCATACGCAGTGGTAAACCACAAATGAACTAACCGCAAGCGACCCCATCTCAAACAAGGTGGAAAGTGGGCACAGACACCCATTGTTTTCTTGAGAATACACAGACACACACACACACTCTAGTAATAGGGCTGGAGAGATGGATCAGCAATTAAGAGCACTGGCTCCTCTTCCAGAGGACCGAGGTCCGATTTCCAACACTCCCATGACAACTCAACAGTCTGTAACCTCAGTTCTAGGTGGTCCAGTGCTCTCTTTGGGCCTCCATTGACACCAGGACACAGGAACGCATGTGGTGCAGTTATACATCCGGCAAAATACCCATACCCATAAAATAAAAATAAATATTTTACAAAAAAGATTTAAAAATAAAAACAATAATTAACATGGGTTGAGCGCTTACAGTTTCTAGGCACAGTTGTAAATCTTTTAATCTTCCTTATTTTAGCCCCACACCTTACAGATAAAAAAACCCTGAAACTCTGAGAGGGTAAGTCAATTGCCTGGGGTTACAAAGCCAATAAACTGAACTCAGATTAGCCAGCCCCCAGAGCCTAGGAAGTATAAAGTGACCTGTAGCAAATGCAGCACTTGGCTGTGGAATTTTCTTGCTAGCATTTAACAGCATCGTTCAGGTCAGGTGAGCAAGCTGTCTCCAACTATGGAAACGATGTATAAAAGCCAGACTATCTCCAGCAATTGCTCTTACAGGGTGTATGACAGCCTGAGGGCCACCGACTCTTTCTGGAAATGGGCCTCACGTATTCCAATATGTTGTTAGCCAATACAGTTCTAATAGAGAATTATGTAGGGTCTAGCTTACGTTCTCTGTGCTCGTTGTATTAACCACGGTGACCGAGGGATCACTCGTGTAGGGGCGGGTCTTTTCGAATCTCACAGGGGACATCTCAGACATCAAGATCACAGAGGCTGGCGTGCACCTGGTAAGCTCCCTCAGCTCTTGGGACGAGCTGGCAGGAAGATCAGTTAAGAGTCCAGCCTGGGCTACATGAAATTCCCATTGGGGGGTAAAACAAAACAAAACAAAAATCCATCAAGACTATTAATTTTTACAAGTGTTGCCAACATTTATCTGTCACGCAGCTGCATAGAAACTGAAACTGGAAGAACCGGCTCCAGATGTGGGCTCAGCTTGAGGTACTCCTGTCCTTTGAGAATGTGAGGGGAAAAGACCTGAAACCCGGGACAGGCGTAGGGAAGGCTGCAGACCCCGCTTGGCCCCTCTGAAAGGTGGGCAGGGCAGGATATCCAGGTCGGTCCCAGCTTTCCGCCCCACTGCAGGGTGGGAGGCTTCGCCGCTCACCTGACCGTCCTGACCGCCCTGCCGCCGCAGCCCAGGTGACGGGTGGTGGCTCGTCGGGCTGCGCTTGAGCTTGGAGATACAGGGAAAACCAGCACTACCACTGCGGGGCCAGAGCATCATCAGCCGGCGCGTGCGCAGACTTCCGGACCCTGACCTAGCGCGCACGCGCAGCAGCGTCCCGCTCCGCCGGTAACCCCGCCCCAGGCTCCGCCCTCAGGCTTGGTTCCCGCCCCCGCAGGCGCGGTCAGCTCCGGAGCCCCGAACGCCCATATCCGGGTTCCCTCCGCCGCCGGCGCCGCCGCCGCCGCCTCGCTCTTTCAGCCCTGTCAGGAGCGGTGAGATTCCCGACCAAGATGGCGGCCGTGGGGCGAGTCGGCTCGTTCGGTTCATCTCCACCCGGGCTAGCCTCGACTTACGCCAGCGGGCCCCTGGCTAACGAGCTGGCGCCGGGCAGCGGCGGCCCCGCGGCGGGCGACGACGAGGACGGGCAGAACCTTTGGTAAAGACCGCACCCCTCTCTGGTCCCCCGCGGGTTATCTCCTCGCCGGGGCGGACGCCTCTGGGGTCCCGGTGCCCCGCGGGAGCTGGGAGCCGGGCGGGGCCTCCCGGGAGCTGGGGCTGGCGGTTCCCGTCCTCGGCCGGGCCCGGCCTCAGCCTGCGCTTTGCTCCCCGTTAGGTCCTGCATCCTCAGCGAGGTGTCCACGCGCTCGCGCTCCAAGCTCCCGACCGGGAAGAACGTGCTTCTGCTGGGTGAGTGTCCCCCGCTGTGGCTGGGGGTGCAGGGTCACCCATCCGCTCGCCCACTCTCTTTGTGCGGACAGCCGGGCCGGCCGCGCCCCGCCTCCCGGCCTGCGGCTGACAGCTGGGGGGCTAAGGGGACCCCGGTTCTCCCTGCCTGGACCCTCCGGTCCTTTCTCCTCCCTGGGATGTGGGATGACCCTGTCATGTCCTCCGGGTGAGAGAATGAACATAACACCCCTGGGAATGGGAATCCCAGCGTTCTGGGATTCTACCTAGAAAAACTGGGACAGTTTTTCCTTTCATAACAGAGGTTGGTAGCAGGAGGGCTCTTGGTGCTCCAGCGCAGATGCATGCCATTAATATTTAATAGCTGACTCTTTTGTGTAATTGACAGGAGCCAGGGACTTGGTCGTGATGAGTGTTATTTGAATCAGCGTTCTCCCGTTCTGTCAGTGCTGTGTGCTCGGGTTGCAGTTGCCTTTTTAACTGTCACCTAATAACTCTGAAATTTGTAAAGGGCAGTAGAACAGCGTTCTCATTTAGTTCCTTCAGCGGATGGCTAGACTAAGGGAGACATGTCTCTCCCCTTCTCTGAGGTTTATTTATTTCTTTTTTTTAATCTCTACTGGCTGGAAAGTGGGGATAAAGGATCAAGGGACAGTGGACAATCCTAGCTTCACAGTTTTGCAAGTGTTTCCTCCCCCTTTTTATAACATGCAAGATATTGGAATGTATAATAGGTTGACAGTTACATTTTAAAACTGATGTGGGTGTCTCAAGACTTTAGCCTCTTGATTTTAGCCAAAAGGTTGAGAAGCTATGCCTGAAGAGTAGGTATGTCTAAAAATTGCTACGTGAGGGGCTCCGAAGTTGACAATGAATGAGTAGGTGGGAAGAAATGACTCATTTCTATGACCTTCTACTAATACATGCCTATGTCTTTGTGTTGTATAAAGCTGTGGTCAAGCTAGTTGAAAAAGCATTGTTCCTGACCAGTCTTTTCCTGTGATTGAAAGCACCACGTGCAGATAGCCTGGATTGAATAAAGGCCCCTGTCACATATGAACTCTGTGATCTTAAGCAAGTCCATTGATGTCTGTAAGCCCGGGCGCCTTCATCTTTCAAATGAGAGTCGTGGAAAGACAGTGCCTGCCTCCTGGAATTGTGGGAGGGTCAAATGATACACTGTGTAAAGCCAGGCAGCAGACACTATGAGATGGACATGACTGAATGAGAAAGCATTCCTGGGAAGTCTTTAACAAGTGAATTAGGGCCAACAGTTGAGTTGCCAGGTGCCCAGTAAGCCTGTCTTCTTCCTTAAGAACAAGAAAGGACCACTGCCCAAATGAGAGCTATTGATAGAGCGGAGATAAAATAAGGTCCCTAAGCAACAAAACAAAAACCAGTTCCAGAGACCGTTTTTAATTACTGATGTAGACAGATTACTACTGATTGCTACAGTGAATTTAAGACTGCATGAACCCCAAGAGGTGGATTCTGTTTTAGTTACTCTGTAGATTTAGTTACTTTAGACTTCTTTTCAAATCTCACCAGTAAAAATGGGCAGTCTTGTTCCCATCTGCTGTTTTCTAGATCCCTCTGACGCTGGGTCAGTGTAGGACTTGGTTTACTTAGTGGCTCCACACTCCTTCAGCTTCCCTCTACCTAGGCTAGATTTCCTTTCTTATGAACTTAATAGTTCAGAAAGCTCCATTTGGTGTCCCTATGTAAGCCTGAAATGCCGTGCTTTTCTTTCAGGACTGTTAGGGTTTTCTTGAGCACTTTTCAGCTTTGGGAAAAACTAATTAATTTTTTTAAATACCGTTTATGCAAATACAGTTACTTCCCCAAATTCCTCTAAAGAGTTCTTGGAGGCATTTATTGGCGGGTATTGTAGCAGTGCTCTACACTGTAGGCATTACAGTTGTCCTTGTTATGAGCTTGAGGGTGTCAGGCCAGGGAGGTGCTTGACTCTGATATGTCACTCATGAATGATGGTGCTTTGGAGTCTATATTCAAAGAAGAAAACAAGTCGGAGCCCATTAACGAGGCTTTGTATTTCAGAAGTAACCTAGTAAGGCAGGATGATACAGGCCTGTGAATCCCTCACATCTACATTGCATATCTACACATCATCACAATTTTAACCCTTACCTTGCTCCTTCACCTTTCCTCCAAGTAGGATAACAGAGTCAGAACTAGGGATATGTGTATGTGCATAAGGAATTCTCAAAAGCAGCTTTTTTCTTTTCTTTTTTAAGATTTGTGTGTGTGTGTGGTTGTGGTGGTGGTCCTATGCATATGAATGCAAGTGCTTAACAGAGGCCAGAAGTGTCAGATATCCCTGGAGCTGGGGTTACAGGCCTGATTTAGATGCTGGGAATCGAACTAAGGTCTTCAGGAAGGGCAGTATGTTAAGAACAGTATCTTAACCATTGAACCATCTCTCAAAAACATTTTCATACATATCTGTGGTTCTGTCCTGCCCAATTTAGAGGACTGATGGTAGCACCGATTTATAGAAAAGGTGATAGTATTTAGATACAGTTAAGTAGGCTCTCCAGACTCCTTATTGTTAAGGGTCCTGGGTGGCGTGGCACTGGCATAGCCTTGTGAATGGATTGAAGTCCCTTCAAGGGAGATAATGCCACATACAAAACTCTTTACTATTCATTTCTTTTGTTTGTTTGGTTTTTCAAGACCAGGTTTCTCTGTGTATTGGCTGTCCTGGAACTCGCTCTGTAGACCAGGCTGGCCTCGAACTCACAGAAAGATCCACCTTCTCTGTCTCCCGAGTGCTGGGATTAAAGATATGGACCATCACTGCCCGGCCTCAATGGTTATTTTTGACCCAGAATACTAATAATTATTTAAAGGAAAAAAATCTGGCCTTAAGCCAGTACCCAGGAAGCTAAATTATGAGAAGCACAAATTCAGGGGCTGTATAGGGAGACCTTGTCTTTAAAAAGAAACTAGGTGATTTGGTGAGATTCAGCCGGAGGATCAAGAATACAAAGCCTTACCCAGTTATATCTTAAGACAACAACAACAAAAAACAAGAGCAAGGGGCTGGAAAGATGGTTCAGCAATTAAGAACACTTGCTCTCGGGGTTGGAGAGATGGCTCAGTGTTTAAGAGCACTTGTTGCTTTTCCAGAGGACCCCGGTTCAATTCCCAGCATTCACATGGCAGCTTACAACTGTCTGTAACTCCAGTTCCAAAGGATCTGGGACCCTAACACAGATATACACACAGGCAAAACATCAATGCACATAAAAATAAATAAATCTTAAAAAAAAAAAAAAAAGAACACTTGTTCTTACAGGTTCAGTTCCCAGGACCTACATGGTAGCTTCTAACCATCCAGTTGCAGGAGATCTGATACCTTCTTCTGGCCTCCTCAGACACCAGGCACACAAGTGGGCACATACATATGTGCAGGCTAAACATTCATGAACATAAAGAAAATCTTGAAAGAAAAGAAGGAACTTCAAGTTCTTACTGGGCTTTGGGATATGACTTATTGAGGGGTACAACTGCCCATGACACTTGTGCTTAACTGTCTGTTTAATCTACCTAAGCTTGGCTCTTAGTGAAGTCCAGAAAGACTATGACAGTATTCGGTCATTCTGCCCATATCTGTTATCTTTTTCCTTTTTCAGAAGAGGGGTGAGTAGTAGGGATTGAACTCAGAGTCTCACACATAATAGGTAGACATTCTTACATCCAGAGCCCCTGAAACTATTAACCTTTTGAGGAGCAGGGATTGAAGGCTTCCATAACTGTGGGAAACATGTTTTTATTAGTTGCATTATGTTGCTGCCATTTCCTAGTCTAGTTGATTATGACGCTAATATCAGTGATGGAATGACACAGAGAAGACTCTCATATAGAGTACAGAGTTGAGGATTAGCACAAAATATGCGCTTAGTATATGTTCTGCTGAAACATCTACCAAATACAAAATGTTAGAGGATCAGATGGCATATTGGTGTCTTAAAATAGTCAGGGCCAGCAAAGTTTTTGTAGAGAATCAGATACTAAGTATGTATGCTTTGTGAGTCATGTGGTGTCTTGAAACTCCTTAGTTCTGCTCTTTAGTCACCAAACAGCCACAAATAATACATGAATGAATGAAACATAGCAGTATTTCAATAAAAGTTTGTTTTCAGAAACAGGCAACGGGCCAGGTTTGCTCTATGATCTGGAATCATTGAATTCTCCCTTTTTGTTGCCATTAGTTTTATCCTTAAACAAAGATGACAGTTAATGGAGTTTTTATTGAATGGGTTATGGTATTTGGCACAGAAGATGCTCAGTGAGTATGTGTTGCATGAATTAACTTTTGATATAGTTGAATAGAGATTTAAGAATTAAGAGTAGTAGACACATTACCCCAGTGTCACTGTCAAAAACAGGGACACACTGGTAGATTGGTTCTTCAGCTGGAGTGAAGTCTAATAATGAAAGAGAGTAGCTGCACGTGGTAGCACAGACTTCCCTGTACTTGGGAGGTAGAGGCAAGAGGATTAGGAATTCAGAGCTATCCTCATTACATAGTGAGTTAGAGCCCAGCTGCATGAGTCTTGTTTCAAAAAAACGAGAGAGAGAGAGAGAGAGAGAGAGAGAGAGAGAGAGAGAGAGAGAGAGAGAGAGAGAGAGAGAAACGGAAAAGAAAATGCCAAACAGAAGAGCTCTGAATTAGGAAAAAAATGAAGTAGATACCACATGGTGCCTTGTTAGCCAGTGGGTGAGATGGGCAAGCCTATATGTTTTTATTTATTCATTCATTCATTCATTCACTCATTCACTCATTCATTCATTCATTCATTTCCCTATTTTGAGACAAGGTTTCTCTGTGTAGCTTGGCTGTTCTGGACTCACTTTGTAGACCAGGCTGGCTTCAAACTCATATCAGTCCACCTGCCTCTACTTCTCTGAGTGCTGGGAATACAGGTGTGTGCTACTCTGCCCAGCTTACAAAACGTTTTATAAGCTGACTGGACAGAAGCATTTGTTCCAGCTGCAGGTCATTAAATGAAGTCCTCAAGTTGGTGTATGCTAACTTACTTGCACATCTTTATGACAGCCAAAGGTCTAGCAGAATACTGTGCATGAACATGTAAAATCAGGACTGATTGCTCATAAAGCTGAAACTTTGGGAAATTCTGTATGAGCCTACGCATGGAAAACCCTTCCACCTTTTTATGGGATGCAGAGCTCAAACTCAGGTCGTAGGGTTTGCTTGGCAAGCCGTTTACTTGCTGGGCCTTGCCAGCACAGCTTTATCTCTCCTTATTGAATAATAGTATATTTGGCTGTATTGTAATTATAGTTGATTATAGGTCATTATTGTTATGTCTTATTTTCCATGTACCTAGTATTATCTTTGGGATAAATTCCTATGGTGGAACTGCTAAGTAACATATACCATAGCTGCTGATAAAGAGCCTTTAGCTCAGTGAGACTTTGACCTCCTGAGCAGAGGAGCATTGACAGCCATTGAGATGAGCATTTACTGGCCTTAGTACTTATTGAATTAAACTTCTTTTTAATTCCTTCTCTGTGAGAGTTGGAGAAATAACCAATAATAAGTTCTAAAGTTCTCATGTGATGGGAGTTGTTAAGTGATGGGAACTGTCTTGTGTTGTGCCATTTCCTGGTGCTGAGGGTCTCCCAGGTGCTGTCTTACAGAAAAGGGCCTCACAGTTTCATGAGGATTCAAGATTGTCTTTGGCTTTTTGCTCTGAATATACTTCTTGATGCTTCTGAGCATTTAGTCTGAACAGGTGTACATAAAGGTTTACTCATGCCACAAGGCCAGTTGCCATTCTAACTGGCCAAGGTGAGAGATAGCCACTGAGAGATGGGAGCAGATCAAAACCCTCCATCTGGATCCTCCACAGAACCTGTGGAGGGCTAAGTGGAGGAGCTGAGCCAAAAGCAGTTGAATGAAAGGCCCTTCTTGAGGCTGGGTGTTGTGGCGCTTGGGATGCAGAGATAGGTGATCTCTGTGAGTTCAAGGTCAGCCTGGTTTCATAGGGAGTTCCAGGACAGCTAGGGCTCCATAGAGACATCTGTTTCAAAACAAACTGAAGAAAAGAAAAAGGTCCCTCATGACTTTTGTCACTAGAACATGCCAGAGACAGAAGACTGCAGAGTGCTGTTTAGTTTGATCCACTGTCATCAATGACAGGGGAGCTGATCCAGGCACAAGGTGGCCATGTGGCTTTGTGTTCCTGAGTGCTGGCACATTTTAAATTGCTTTGAGTTTCAGTCAGTACCAACACACTTTCTAGCCCATGAGCATAGTGTGCAGTAACTTATGTGAAACCCTGGAAACAGCACTGTACCTTAGTGCTTGGGGACAGTTACATCACATGCTGTGTAAGGCGTCACTTTCACATGCTTCATGTGTTCATGATGTTCTTTTTAAAGTACTGCTGCTGGTCTTACAGAGGAATTTCAGTTCTAACATGTCACAAATCCAGTGAATGGTCATAGAAACAGAATTTTAGTCCAGCATGGTGGAGATGGGGTCTGGTCTCCATTTAGAAGTTACCTGATATGTCCAGGTAACTAGCTGATAATAGTATGTCACAGAGGTCACATCTAAATCTTCACATTCCTCACCTGTAAATTGACATCATAAAGTATATTGGCAGTGGCACATACCTTTAATCCCACCCAGCACTTGGGAGGCAGAGGCAAATAGATCTCTGTGACTTTGATGCTAGCCTGGTCTACAGAGTGAGTTCCAGGGCAGCCAGGACTGTTACACAGAGAAACCCTGTCTCATGCTCCCACCCCTCAACAAAACAAAACAACCCACCAAAGTATCTTAATATGGGCTGATGAGACAGCACAGTGAGTAAAGGCTTCTGCAGTCAAGCCTGATGACCTGAGCTAGATCCCTCACATCACATGAGGGTAGGAGAGAACTGAGCCCCTCAAGTTGTTCTCTGACACCTCACCCCCTACAGTAAACAAACAACTATATACAACAAAAAAGTGTTGGGTTGGAGAGATAGCTCAGAGATTAAGAGCTGCCTGTTCCTCAAAGGCCCTGAGTTCAGTTCCCAGCAACCACATGGTAGCTCACAACCATCTATAATGAGATCTACTTTCCTCCCTCTTCTGGCCTGCAGGTGTACGTGGAGGCAGAACACTATATATAATAAATAAATCTTTTAAAAAAAAGTATCTTGGTATTACATCCCTTTGTTGAATTAGAGATCTTTCAGGGACCACCAGCATACATTTGTGCTTATAAACTTCCTATGATTTTGTGATCACTTTGGTTTTTAAATTTGAACTGAGGAATGAGAATTGATAGCTATAGTTGCTTTAGAAAAACTGAAGTTCTGTTAAGTGCTAGATCTTGGGAGTGGCTTATTTGAGCAGAGCATTGACAGATAACTTGGAATCTGGGCTTACAGTGGAGCACTTCTCTGTAGTCTGCAACAGCTGTCAGCAAGCCTTTGCCCCTTTGCTCATTTGCTGGTCAGACGCGGGCTCTTCCTCTGCCAATGGGCTCTTAAATGTCTCCAAACTTGTCTAGGGCAAAGCAGTTCCCAACTGAATTTCAGGGATTGACCCATGGTAATTTTGCATGGTCAACAAGCTAAGAATAGTTTTTGTTTCTGTTTTTACCATTTTAAAGAGCTACAGGGGGAGGGGCAGTGAGATGGCTCAGTATGTAAAAGTGCTTGCTGCCAAGCCTGAGTTTGGTCTCTAGGACCTGCATAGTGAAAGCAGAGGAGCAACCTCCCTGTAAGTAGTCCTTTGACCTCTACATGTGCTCTGTGGTACATTTGTGCATGTGCTCACTCACACACACACACACACACACACAGACAAAAGCACACAAAATAAATATAATTAATTTTTTTAATGTTAGAGTCCATAAAAGACTTTGTGAGAGACCTATGTGGCTTGTAGCTTAAATTAATTTTCTTCCCATTTACATGGAAATAATCCTAGCATCTGTGTGTGGACATGAAATAACTATTTCATTAGTATCTGCCTAGGCCGCTCTCTCTTTTCTCCTTGACCTCCGCTTCTGGAGACAGTCTCCCTGTGTAGTCCAGGGTGACCTCAAAGTAATGATCCTCCTGCTTCTGTCTCCAGAAGAATTACAGGGGAGTGTCAGCACATATAGCTTTATTAGTTTGTTTTAAAATATGTCTCCTACTACTAAGGCTGTAGCTCAGTGCTTGCCTGCCTACAGTATATGTGGTCCTATGGTCTATCCCAGGGCTAGGAAAAAAGGGAAAGTATGTTTATGTTCTCTTTAAGAAAATCTGTTTTCATGGGGGCTGGAGAGATGGCTCAGAGGTTAAGAGCACTGTCTGCTCTTCCAAAGGTCCTGAGTTCAATTCCCAGCAACCACATGGTGGCTCACAACCATCTATAATGAGATCTGATGTCCTCTTCTGATGTGTAGGCACACACACAGGCAGATTATTTAATAAATAAATAAAAAAAGAATCTGTTTTCTTGAAAGGTTTCTCTGTGTAGCTATAGCTGGCCTAGACTCGCTTTATAGACCAGACTGGCCTCTAACTCACATTGTTCTGCCTGCCTCTGCCTTCCTGAGTGCTGGGGTTACTGGTGTGTGCCACCTCCTGAAGAAAAAAAAAAAAGAGATTCCTGCAGAGGCAGGTGGATCTCTGTGAGTTCGAGGCCAGCCTGGTCTATAAAGTGAGTTCTGTAACAGACAGGGCTATGCAAAGAAACCCTGTCTTGAAACACACACACACACACACACACACACACACACACACACACACACAGAGAGAGAGAGAGAGAGAGGCAGACAGACAGACAGACAGAAAGAAAATCTAGTTTTACAAAAACGGGAATTTAGATAAACTTATTTTAACATCACCTACAGGGTTCTTGACTTTACAGGGTTTTCACCTTTTTTCGCTTACATAGTAACTCTGCTATGTAGATCAGGCTGGCCTGGCACTCAGAGAGATCCTCCTGCCTCTGCTGGGATAAAAGGAGTATGCTACCATGCCTGATGTGTAGCCTCAAGTTTTATAAGCAAGAGCCATGAACAGTTTTAATAGATGTGGTAAGGGCCCAGGACAAACAGTGTCAGATGAGGCATATTATGAACAATGTGGTGATGAGTAATTGACATGAATGCTGGTGAAGGATCACCAGTGCCTAACATATGGTTTCTGTTGGTGAAGAAGTAGCCAGTTTTGGGAGAGAAGAAAAGGTTAATTTCTTATCTGGGGTTTCCTCAAAAAGCAAGTCCTCTGTGTCCTGCTGGTAGCTAGATAACCTGCCTACAGGAGCGTTTGTCTGGTTTGTTGTTTGAGACACAGTTACCTAGGCTGGCTTGGAACTTACTGTTAGTCCTCAAACTGGAGATAACGTGTCTCACCTCCCTTACCTTCCCAGTGCTGAGATGTGCTCCACCATCTACTAGTTGGGCCATTAAGACTTAATTACAAGGCTCGAGAGATGGATGGCCTGGGGGAGATGGATGGCCTGGGGGGACAGGTGCTTGCAGCCAAGTCTAATGACCTAAGTTTAAACCCTGGGACCACATGGTAGAAGGAGAGAAGAATACACTCCCTTCCATATATATGCCTACATACATACACACGGAGAGATTAAATTAGTGTAAAAATAATTTTAAAAGTTTTTAGCTATATTTACTCTTCCTATTTATTTACTTTTCTTTATGTTGCTAGAAATCAAACCCAGTGTCTTGGGCCTGCCTGGCAATTTCTTTTCCACTGAGCAAAATTCCAACCCTGTGCCACATTTTGAAAAGTGTACTTATTTATTTATTTATTTATTTATTTATTTATTTATTTAGTGTGTGTGCATGTGTGATGGATGCCCTTGGGACTCCAAGGAGGATGCTGGGTCCCTGGAGCTAGAGTTACAGGTGGTTGTAAGCCATTCTACAGGCATGCTGGGGACTGAACTCCAGTCCTCTGCAAGAGCAGCAAGTCTTAACTGCCGAGCCAGCTTTCGGCCCCATTTCCCAGCTTTATCAAGCCTGCTTACCTACTTCAAGAGAAGTATTTTATGAAATGGAAACATGTATTAACATTCCTGTTGTGTTATCCTTTTTGCCCTAGCTTCTTAGTACTTTGGTTTTCAGATCAGTTAACAATAAAAATTTATATACGTGCGTGTATATATATGTATGTTGACAATTATAAATATACACATACATATATGGTATATATATTTGAGTCAGGATCTCACCATATAGCCTTGGCTGGCTTTGAACTCACAGTGATCCACCTGCTTCTGTCTCCAGAGTGCTAGGATTAAAGCTGTACTGACATCATCACATCTGGCCTAAACTATTGTTTAAAATAGGAAAGGGGATTAAAAAAAAAAAGATTTATTAATTATGTATACAATGTTCTGCTTGCATGTACATCCGCCCACCATAAGAGGGCACCAGATCTCATTATAGATGGTTGTGAGCCGCCATGTGGTTGCTGGGAATTGAACTCAGGACCTTTGGAAAAGGGATTTGTGAAACTCAGGAGAATTGTTGGCTAATGCTGAGTTGATGGCAGCTTTCAGTGGCCAGTCTGTGGAAGCCTAGAGAAGAACAGATACTTTGTCACACTTTCTAGGCTGTGGGACAATGAACAAAACAGACAAATATGTGGCCTTCTGCAGCTTCCAGGTGAAGACTAAGTATAGTACAGTGTGCTAGTGACTTCTGTGGAGAAAATCAGCAGGAGGTGAGGAAGGTTGGAGAGGCATATTTTTTATTTCACATTATTAGTAGTAATATTAGTATTTTGACCATCAAGCAACATGTTCTACCCAGAACCACCATCAAAATACTAGGTAGGTGCTGTCACACAGCCACAGCCTTGGCCCTGTTTTTTGTTGTTGTTTGTTTTTTTGTTTTTTTGTTTGGGGGGGGGTAGTGAGTAAGTGAGTGAGTGTGTGTGTTCATGCCTCAGTACACAGGTAGACATGCCCTGGCATGATGTGGAGGTCAGAGAACATCTTAAACGATTTAGTTCTCTCTTCCTTTTGCCTTGTGGGTCCCAGGAACTGAACTTAGGTTGTTGAGCTTGGTGGCAAATGCCTTTACTGCTGCAGGCCATCGTGATGGTCCTTTGGCTTTGTTCATTTTAGACTCATTAGACTTAGGCTGGTCCTGAACTCACTCTGTAACCAGGGTAAGACTTGAACTTGAAATATTTCTGCCTTAGATTCCTGAATAGCTGTGGCTATGGGATTGTGAAGCCTGTTCCAGACTTATTCTTTTTATTTTATTTTACTTTTTTGTTTTTTGAGACAAGGTTTCACTGTGTAGCCCTAGCTGTCCCACTTACTCTATAGACCAGGCTGGCCTCAAATTCAGAGAGATCTACCTGCCTCTGCCTCCTTTTCTCTGTAATTAAAGGCATGTGCCACTGCCTGGCTTTCCAGATTTGAATTTAAGAGTCTGTCTCCCTGTCTTCTAGCATGTGTTCTTTCTAAAATATCAGAACTGCTGTGGCTCCCCATTGTCAGAAGGACAGTTTAACTTTCTCTTTTTTCTTGGTTTTTTGGGACAGGGTTTCTCTATGTAGCCTTGGCTCTCCTAGACTCACTTTGTAGACCAAGCTGGCCTGGAACTCAGAGAGATCCACCTGCCTCTGTGTCCTGAGTACTGGGATTACAGGTGTGTGCCACCACACCCAGCTTAACTTTCTTAAACCTGTCATGTTGGCCTTAACTTGCTCCTTTGGTTTACTTTCTAAGTAGGCCAAGCTGGCCTCAAACTTGAGATCCTACCTCATTACACAGAGTGCTGGAACTGTAGGCTGTGCTACCATGCCAAGCATTTGTCCTTGTTAGAAGGACACTTCCTTTGCCTGGGTCTCTGCTCTCACTTTCTCTTCCTGAAATGATTAACTCCTGGTGGTTAATGAATCCTGCAAGGTTTGGCTGAAGTGTTGCCTTCACTGCAAACTGTCTGACTTCAGGTGTCACCAGGCTCCTTTCTCCTTAGGACAGTGACGTGGCAGGTGGATTTTGTATTTCTAGGGCATGGTTTACATGCAGGTGCAGATCTCTTAAGCGTTTCCATAGCTCTTCCAACATGGTGATTCATATTATTTTTAGCATGAGAATCTGTTCTAGCCTCCTAAGGTGATGGATAGAAATTCTCTTCCTTATAGTTCTCAAGCATTTACAAAGCTATTAGTTAAATGCCACAGTGCTATGTAGAGCTAAATGAATTCACATCGCAAGACCAATATAACAAACAATTTTGATATATCCCACTTTGCATGAGAATTAGTTATCATAGACATTACTGTTACTGGCCTAATCTGTCATTTTGATGGCTGGTTCAATAGTATACATAAAAGTAGCAGGAAGTACTCATTTAATTTCCATATTCTTTTTCTTAATTAGGTAAAATCATATATCCTTGCTGTGTGTAAATGCTGTGTGGGACATATGCACCTTGGACAGTGGCTTGTTATGTCATATGTTGCCAGTATCATGATGAGAAGCCTTGATATTCTCTGAGCAGTCATGTCATTCTGTCCTGTCCATGTGGCCACGTGTTGCCACGTGTTCTAGGCAGTCCCCATGCAGTCCCCACTTTGCATGATGCTGCAAGTCCTGGTGCTTACTGCAGTGCAGGAGAATTCTGATACCGCTTTCCCTTTCTACCTAAGACTGATCTTTGTGACTTCTGCCTCACCAGCTCCCCAGATCCTGAGAACCAGCATTCCACACTCTCTTCTATGGGTTTAGCTTCTAGCTCTGTAGAGCAGGGAGATGCCTGTGAAATTTGTCTTTTATGCCTGCCTTATTTCACTTAACATTATGTCCCCTGAGTTCAACCCTGTTTTCACAAGTGTCAGGATTTCTTTTATGACTTCATAGTAATCTATCATGCTATATATCTATTTCTTTCTTTCTTTCTTTCTTTCTTTCTTTCTTTCTTTCTTTCTTTCTTTCTTTCTTTCTTTCTTTCTTTCTTTCATTTTTTGAGACAGTTTCTCTGTGTAGCTTTGGCCATTCTGGACTCACTTTGTAGGCCAGTCTAGCTTCGAACTCACAGAGTTCTGCCTGCCTCTGCCTCTCCAAGTGCTGGGATTACAGGCGTGTGTCAACAAACCCAGCTTTTTCTTTTTCTTTTTTTTGAGACAGGCTCTCATGTACCCTAAGCTGTCTTTCATGAAGTTGAGGCTGTTTTTCAACTCATGGTCTTTCTGCCCTTCAAGTCCTAAATGCTGTGACTACAGATATGCACTACCATGCCTGGCTTTCCTGAATTGTCTTTATCCAATAATCTGATGATGACTCTTAAATTGGGTTTTATATCTTGGCATTGTGGATAATGTGCAATTAACAATAGATTGCAAATACTTTTTCAAATAGTGATCTGATTTAATATGTATGTATATATGGATCAATGTATGTATATAATGTCAAACTTTTGACATCTATTCATGATTATATTTGCTAAAGATGAAGTGTTGAAAAATGGTTTGTGAAAATAACCAGTCTGCTACAGATGAAATATGGTAGTGAATGTTGTAAGGTACCTTCTTTTGGGGGTCCAGTAGGAGGTTTGAGGCTTGTAGTATATATAGCCTGGCTATGGTTTAACCATGTAGCCCTGGTTCCCCTCAGGCTCTCAGCCCATTGCCTCATTCTTCTAAGTGCTGGGATTACAGGCATGCGCTACCGCTTCTGGTGTGTTTGGTTGTTTTGTTTCTCAACTTGATCAAATTAGAGTCACCTGATAAGTGGGAACTGAACTGAGAAAATGCCTCCCTCAGACTGGTCTGTGGGCAGATCTCTGGGACATTTTTCTGATTGATGATTGCTGTGAAAAAGCCCAGCCTGCTGTGGACCATGCCCTTCCTGGGCAGATGGTCCTGTGCTGTATAAGAAATCAAAGGGTGCTGGAGAGATGGCTCAGAGGTTAAGAGCACTGGCTACTTTTGCAGAGGGCCCAGGTTCAATTCCCAGTACCCATATAGGCTCACAGAGGCCTGTAACTCCTGTTCCAGGGGGATTTGATGCCCTCTTCCGACCTTTACAGGGCCCAGGTGCACACATGGTGAACAGACATACATGCAGGCAAAACACTCATACAATAAAAGAAATAAAGATATAAAATTAAAAAGAAAGAAAGCAGAAAGAGCAAGTCAGCAAGCAGCACTTGTTCAGGAGCTCTGCTTCAGCTCTTGCTTTCAGGTTCCTGAGTCCTGCCCTGACTTTCCTCCATGATGGACTGTGAGCTATAAGGTGAAATACAATCCCACCCCCATCTCATCATTGCTTTTGCTCATGGTCTTTATTATAGCAGTAGAAATAGAACTTAGACACTTGGCATCTAGGATACTTTGCTTTTTAAACTTTGTTTACTTTTAATTTTGTGCATATATGTATGTGTTTGTCTTTGTATGAGTATGTGCTGGTGCCTGTTGGATCCCCTGGAGCTGGAATTACAGATAGATGTGAGCCACTTGATGTGGGTACTGAGAAGGACACTCAGGTCCTCTGACAGCCCAACCCGCGCTCTGAGCCACTGAGCCGTCTCTCAGCCCCCAAGAACACGCTGGTCTGAGTTGCGTATGCCAGTGTCACTCCGCCTCCACCTGAGAGCGTGATTAGAGACTGAGTGGGCTGGGCGCAGTGGCACACCGTTAATCCCAGCGCTTGGAGACAGAGATAAGTGGACCTCTGAGTTTGAGTCCAGCCCGGTATACAGTATGACTTCTAGGGTAGCCAGTGCTACACTGAAAAACTGAGAGAGAGAACAGTAGACAGGTGGTCACTATGGTCTGTGACAGCATTCAGATGCAGAGGTAGTCAGACATTCAGAAGATCTATCATATCACATAGGCAGCAGCTGCTGCTGTTGCTGCCTCCTCCTCTTTTTCCTATTCCTCCTCTTTATTTATTTATTTGTTTGTCTGTTTGTTTTTTGAGACAAGGCATCTCTGTGTGTAGCTCTGGCTGTCCTGGAACTTGACTTGTAGACTAGGCTGGCCTTGAACTCATAGAGATCCACGTGCCTCTGCCTCCCAAGGGAGCGCCACCATGCTGGCCCCTCCTCCTTCTTAGAAATGAAAGCAGATGGCTCAGCAGTTAAGAGCATTGGCTGCTATGCTTGAGGACTGCTGTACAATTTCCAGCACCCACATGGCAGCTTACAACAAAGCATGTGTAACTCTAGTTCCAGGAGATCTGACGCCCTCTTATCTCTACTGGCACTAGGCATACACCTGGTACACAGACATACATGCAGGCAAAGTGTCTATATACATAAAATAAAATAAAGATACAATGAAGAAAAATTTTGAGACAAGGTCTCATGTAGCCTAGGCTGGTTTCAGACTCAGTTTGTGGTTGTGGCTGACTGTGAACTCCTGAACCTTCTGATCCTACCCACTAAGTACAGGACTGCAGACACGCACCCCATACCAGGTCTGTGTGGTGCTGGAAGGAAACCCAGGGCTTTGTGGATGCTAGGCAAGACTCCCAACTGAGTCACATTCCAATCCTTAAACTTTCCATATCTGCCAAGTTTAAATCACACACTTCCCTGCCACTGTTATTTTTAAGGCTATTTCCTACTTCTGTCTCTTCTATATTCCTTCTTTTCTTTTCTCCTGTCCAACTTACTGTCTCTTCTCTGCTCTCCCAACCCCTTGTCTCATGGTCAGTTATGGTTTTGCTCAGGGTCCCGGTTCCCTGTCCTGATCAGTCAAATAAGACATCTACTCTCCACAATGTGGGCATGACTCAGGTCAGGCCAGTTATTCCCAGGTCATGAGTGGTAGCATTTCTGTAGTCCTAGGTGAGGCAACCAGATTGTAAATTAGAGACCAACTTGGCCTACACAGTGAGACCTTTGCTCAAAAATAAGTGGTAGGAAGTACCGAAGAAATGGCTCAGTGTTTTAGAGCACATCTGCTCTTGCTGAGGATCTGTGCAACTCCATGTCAGGGAGCTCAGATTCTGTGGCCTCCATAGACACTTGTACTCACGAGCACGTATCGCCCCCACACACAGAATTTTTAAAGTAAATATTTTTTACTTTAAAAAAGTCAAAAAACAAGGTGGTGGCTTTGTTATCATCCTTTCCCTCTGCAGATTGTGGTGTGCTTTGTAAGCTTGCCTTTACTCTGTTCTTCAAACAAACAAACAAACAAACCAAAAAAAATGTCTCGGCAAAGCTGAGAATCTTCAGGCTGAAGGCTTGGGGAGCCCTCCGCCCCTTCTAGATGAGTCTAGGATGGCATAAATGTGGCAGTCCCTGAGCCATGGCATCTTACTTTGCCACTCTGCCCACAGAAGACTGTCCATAGCAGGGTGGACAAGACTTAACAAGAGCAGCGGCAGTACCGGGAGGAGGCAGTCTGTTGTGTCGTCTGCTCCTCAGTGGGGCAGCTGCCCAGCGGCCTTCCCTCAGATCACTCCTGTGGCTCATGGCACTGAGATGGCTTTCCCATGGTGCCAGAAAGTGTGCTTGGTCCATACTAAACTAAAACAGACTTTCCTTTTCCTCTTCTTTTTTAATGTATGTTATCTAGGTGAAGATGGAGC
Source organism: Pachyuromys duprasi (assembly GCA_028658305.1). Taxonomy (NCBI): domain Eukaryota; kingdom Metazoa; phylum Chordata; class Mammalia; order Rodentia; family Muridae; genus Pachyuromys; species Pachyuromys duprasi. The sequence continues at coordinate 8,238,875 of CM053749.1, read as the reverse complement.
TGGGAAAACAAGCTTAATAAGAAAACTTCAGGGGATAGAGGAGTACAAGAAGGGAAGAGGACTGGAGTATCTGTACCTCAATGTCCACGATGAAGACAGGGACGGTGAGCGCTTGTCTGAGGCCCAGCCTCCTGAAGTCAGCTGTGGGCTCCGCTGCTCTCCATCACACTTGGCCAGTTGTCATTTTCCAGCAGGGGTTCTGGGATGTTACTTGGATCAGTGAAGAGTTATGTTGATGTGAAGTTGCGTTTCAGACTGTGTGGTTTTGAGCATCTTAGGGTATTCCATGTGCAATGTTTAGCCTTCTTGCCATCCTTAAAAAATGTCTTAGAGCCAGGCGTGATGGTGCATGCCTTTAATCCCAGCACTCGAGAGGCTGAGGCAGATGGATCTCTGTGAGTTCAAGTCCAGCCTGTCTACTAATGGAGACCAGGACAGCAGGTACTATACAAAGAAACCCTGCCTCAAAAAACAAAACAACATAAATAAAACAAACAACAGTCTCAGTTTTGAGGTTCATTTATGGTGATTGCTTTGCCCATCTTTCTTTCACCGTTTCCTCATTTTCCTATAATAAAGTAATTGTCCCATACTTGCTCTCATTTGCTCAGCACATTTCCATTTTGAGTGTGTAATTTCTTGAGTATGTACAGTTCTGTCTGCTGAGGGTAAAGTATAAACATGGTATTTAATGCTTGATTAAGGAATGGGAAATAAAGAGGGGGTGCTCTCATCCTGTAGTTGGCTGTTACTCATTTTAGGCCTTTCTGAGTTGTCATACTTGACCCAAATAGTGGAGCCTTATTAGCGCTAACATACCTCTCCTGTGGATACTTAAATGCCCTAACAGTGCTGTGAATGAACTGTGCGGCTTCTTCCACTGTTTTGTAGATCAGACAAGATGTAATGTGTGGATCTTAGATGGAGACCTGTATCACAAAGGGCTGCTCAAGTTCTCACTGGACGCCCTTTCTCTGAAGGACACTCTGGTCACACTGGTTGTTGACATGTCAAAGCCTTGGACTGCTTTGGATTCCTTACAGAAGTGGGCAAGTGTGGTGAGAGAACATGTTGACAAGCTGAAAATCCCCCCTGAAGAGATGAAAGAAATGGAGCAGAAGCGTGAGTGGTCAAGAAATACTGACATGTGCTTCTAATTTCGATGTCGTAGCTGACTATAAAAAACATTCCAATTGTTTTTTTTTTTTTCTTAAAGATTTTATTTGTTTATGTATATGAGTGCTCTATCTGCATGTACACCTGTTTGTCAGAAGGGGGCATCAGATCCCATTGTAGATGGTTGTGAGCCACTATGTGTGTGCTGGGAATTGAACTCAGGACCTCTGTAAGAGCAGTCAGTGCTCTTAACCACTGAGCTATCTCTCCAGCCCCCAATTGTTTTTTTCTACAAACAAGACTTAGTGAAGGAAATAAAATATGACTACCATTTTGAAATTCAATTTGAATTTTAGTTTTAATATTTAACATACATAATAGTAAATACTTCGGTAAAAGTGTTTTATTCTTATCAAATGGCTGTGTGTGTTTATTTTGAAAGATCAGTTTTATGGGTAAAAAATATGAACCTTCAGTTCCTCTCTTCCCAGCAATTTTGTAACTAAGTAGTCTTAACAACTTTGTCAGTGTGAAATAAATGTGAAAGGATGTTGACATAAATAAAAAGATGTTAAGTTGGTTGTGTTATTTACAGAGCATGTCAGAGTGTGTGCATCTGTTGTTTGTGGAGTCATTTTCCCTCCTCTCCTCAGTCCCTGCTTGTGCTAGAACCATTGCTTTATGCTTCTGGCTCACAGACTTGTGTGTGTTCTGTATGAACTGTTATGTTACGAATATGGGTGTGTATATGTTTGCTTGTTTGTTTTTGGTACAGTGTCTCCCATCGAAGCTTAGGCTGGACTCAAACTTGAAGTCTTCCTGCTTTCCTTCTCCAGTGCTGAGATTGCAGACATGTGCCACACACCTGCCTGTCGTAAAGGATCTTAATCTATAAGTTTTCTTTCATTGATGATCATTGCCTGTGGGTTGTCTCCCTCTCCAGCACCCTCAGTTCATGCTTGTGTTAGAACCACATTTGCTTGTAGTTCACACTCATGTGCATGGTTTGTATTTGTGTAGGCATGTGCATATAGATCCCATTTATTTGTTTTTTGAGGCAGGGTTTCTCTGTGTAGCGTTGGCTATCCTGGAACTCACTCTGTAGACCAGGCTGACCTCAAACTCAGAGCTCCACCTGCCTCTGCCTCCTAAGTGCTAGGATTAAAGGTGTGTGCCACGACCACCCAACAATCCCCTTTATTTTTAATTTTGTGTATATATGTGAGAAATGTCCACGTGTGCGTGAAGGTCCTTATGGAGTCCAGAAGAAGACTTTGGATCCCCTTAGCTAGAGGTACAACAGTGTGAGCGGCCCATGGTGCTGAGAACCAGATTGTTCAAGAGCAATTTGTGCTTTTAAATGCTGAGCCATCTTTCTAGTCCAACAAAAGGTGGACAACCTTTTGTTTTGAGATATGGTCTCTTACTGAACCTAGAGCTCACATATTTAGCTATAGCTGCCCAGTGAGCTGCAGACATCTGTTTGTCTCTGCATCTCTGAGCTTGGATTACAGGTATACACCACTGGGTCTAGCTTTTATATGAGTGATGAAGATAGGAATAACTTGCCCAACAAGTTATTTTCCAAATTAACCATCTCCCTAGCCCATTAGAAACTCCTAACCAGGCAAGGAATTGTAGACATACCTGATTACGATCTGTATTCATGCAGGGCATGGTGGCTCACCTACAATCCCAATACTCAGGAGGCTGAGTGGGTGGGTAGCAGGCCACTACATAGGGAGAAGCTCTCACAAGAGAAACACCCAGCTGAGGCAGTGGCTCATGCCCATAATTCCAGCTCTCTGTAGGCTGAAGCAGGAGGATTTCAGGACAGTGTGAATTACTCCTGCCCCAGGTTATGCTAGGAATACGAGTGTGTTCTCCCATTTTCAGATAGCATTATGTTTTATTTATTTTATTTTTTATGTGTGGGTGTTTTGCATCCATGTTTGTTTGTATACCATGTGCATGCAATGACTGTGGAAGGTATCAGGTCCCCTGGAACTGAAGTTACAGATGATTGTTAAGATACCATGTAGGTGCTGAGATTTGAACCTGCATCCCCTGGAAGAGCAGCCAGTGCTTGTAAGTGCCGAGCCATCTCTCCTGCCCCAGCACTATACTTAAGTTGTAAATTCTTTTTCTTCCGTGTTTAGTTTTCTCTAATTATTGCATTGACCTTCCTTTAGAGGTCAAGCTTGCATGCATGTTCTTGTGTGTGTGTGTGTGTGTGTGTGATGCACACGTGTTTAGAATGTATGCAGGACATACACTAAAGACAATAAATTATATTTTTTACTTGTGTGTGTAGATCCAAATGCAACTACCTGTGGAGGTCAGAGAACAATTTGCAGGAGTTGGTTCTCTCCTCCCACTTTGTGGGTCCTAGGTATCAAGTCCAGGCATCAGGCTTGGCAGCAGCTGCCTTTATCACTGAGCCGCTCTCTGGCCTTCAAAGTCTCACACACTTAACTAGACCGACCTGGAACCCACTGTGTAGAGCTATTAGTGTGGAAATGTGCTGAAAATCAGTCATGTGGACCTGTTTTTTGTATGCTTTTCCTTTGTATACATAGCTTTTCTAAGTCTTTTGTTTGTTTATTTCTCTTCCTGTGTAAGATGGTGTCTGAGCCTACAGAAGACAGGCCTGTATTGTGGCAGAAATAGAGGAGGCTCACATAGTGCCATTTCTGAACTGTTTACTTTGACTTGCAGTGATTAGAGACTTCCAGGAGTACGTGGAGCCGGGAGAAGACTTCCCAGCTTCTCCTCAACGAAGAACCACAGCTGCCCAGGAGGGTAGAGATGACAGCGTTGTCTTGCCCCTGGGTGCGGACACACTCACACACAACCTGGGCCTCCCAGTGCTCGTAGTGTGTACAAAGGTTAGTTTGCTTTCCGAGTGTCTTTTCGAATGTGCAGCGTCTCGTTTTTGGGGTGTTAGTTTTCCTAGTTGACTTACTTTCTGTTAAGACAGGGTCACGTGTATCTATAGGCTGTCAGATTCCCTTTCCTTATGTTCTGGTTCCAGGAGATGGAGCCATGATGTGCACTAACATGCTAATGAAGTGTTTGGGGTCTGAAACAGTTTTTTTGAAAGAAAGTGGTATTTCAAATTCACTTCGTGGTTGAACTTCATTTTCATAATTTCAGTTAGACCTCACCATACTATTAGTTCCTTAGAAATAGTTTCAGGTGAAATGATAATGATACTTTCATTGTTAGTTTAGTTTGCTTATTCTGTTTTATGTGTCTGGGTGTTTTGCTTACTTGGATGTCTGTGCACCATGTGCATGTAGTGCCCTCATTAGCCAGAAGAGGGCATCAGGTCTCCTGGTCCTGAAGTTTAAATGATTGTGAGCTGCCGTGTGGGTGCTGAGAATTGAACCTGGATCTTCTGGAAGAGCAGCCAGTGCTCTTGTCTCCTGAACCTTCTCTCCAGTCCCCAGCAGCTTTTTATTTTTATAAGTGAAATGCCTTCCTTTTTGTTTTTGTTCATTTGTTTTGTTTTGAGACAGGATCTTATTGTCTAACTCCACTTCCTCTGTCCCCAGTGCTAGGATTAAAGGCCTGTATCACTACATGCAACTTAAAATGTGTCTCAACATCACCTTTTATTATACTAATTTCTCTTCTCTTCCTTCCTTCGTTTCTTTCTGTTTGGTTGGTTTTGTTGTTTTGAGGCAGGGTCTCTCTGTGTCCCTAGCTGTTCGGAACTCCCTCTGTGGAGCAGGCTTTTAAACTCCTTGTGTCACCTGTTATGTTATGCTGATATGCCATTATTAAGAACTTGTTATTTGTGTGTTTATTAAAAGGTGCTGACAGAATCACTGTTTTCAGAATTCTGTTAGCTTCCTGGGCATGGTGGTTCACAACAGGATCCCAGCTTCAGGAATCAGGAAGCTCATGAGTTCTAGACCAGCCTGGCCTACATAGCCAAACCTTATTGCATACATACAAAATAAACTAAAATTTCTGTTAACTTAGTTCTTATACTGAATATATTTTGTAAGGAAAAGATACTTCTTTTAAAGCATAACTTATCCTCCAAGCCCATTTTCTCTACTTGGTGCTAAGTAATGTGTTTTTACTATTTGTCCATTCCACAAATAGTGGAGAAAGTGTCAGGACATAACTGCTCTATTCCATTCCACTGAAACACAGGGCCTTGTATATGCTACTAACATCAACCTAAAGGCCTAAAATTATTGCTGGCCTTTAGGCCATGGAAAAGGAGCATGTAATGAGATGAAGGTGTAGAATTTGTTCATCTTTGGGATAAAAATCATTAAAAAAACAAGCAAACAACAACAAAAAACAGAGGCAGTGGGTTGCTGTGAGATCATAACCAGCCTGGTCTACAGACTGAGTTCCAAGACAGTTAGGGCTACATGCCCCTGTCCCAGGGGTGAGGGTGAGGGGTAAATGAAATTAATGTTTGGGCCTAACACTTAAGAAACAGTCTTCCGTAGCCAGGCGTGGTAGTGCCTGGTAGTGCTTTAATCCTAGCACTCGGGATGCAGAAGCAGACAGATCTCTGTGAGAATGAGGCCAGCCTGGTCTACAAAGCAAGTCTAGGACAGCCAAGGCTACACAGAGAAACCCTGTCTCGAAAAAAAAAAGTCTCCCTATGTTCAGTCTTAAAAGGTTTTGTTATTATTTAGTTTATGTGTGCCTGAGCTTTTCTATAGCGACCGTGTAGCGGTCGGAGGACAGTTTGCGGGCAGGGCCGGGGACTGAGATGGCGTCAGGCTCACTGCAGGTGTCACCTTCACCATCGTCATTCTTGAAGCTGACTCGGTTGAGGCACACTTCCATCCATCCCTTTGAGGACACACAGTCTTGGCGTTCTTATCATTTTTGTTTTGTTTTCTTTCCCCCTCTCCTTTTTTGAGCTTATATACTTAAGTGCACCTGGTGATGTCTTGGATTTATTTTATGTAGGAGTGTTCTGTCTGCATGTACACCTGTATGCCAGAAGAGGGCATCAGATCCAAGCATAGACGGTTGTGAGCCACCATGTGGCTGCTGGGAATTGAACTCAGGACCACTGCAAGAGTGGGCAGCCAGTGCTTTTAACCACTGAGCCATCTCTCTGGCCTTCAGTTTACCCCTTTTAAGAAGTGAGAGGATGCTGGGAATTAAGCCCAGGGCCTCACACATCTTTTGTCACTGAGCTACATCCCCAGGCACTCACTTAGATTAAAAACTGTTTACTACCGTACTCCACCAGAAAGTACCAGTCAGTCAGCAGTACAATGAAATGTCTTTAATCATTTGAAATGCCACTCATTAGTATATAAAGTAGGCAAGCAGCTGTTCATGATTATATGGGAATACTTCTATAATGTGTGTATAACAAACCTAGATACGAAATTAGGCTCCAACTAATGTTACATATAATAATTAATGGTATAAATATTTTTATTTTTATATTCTACACCTTCAATTTAGAAGGGTTTTGGTGAAATTATGTGGATGTTCTGGTGTTTGAACATGCCTCCTTTACATTGTCCTTAGTGGGTTTTGTTTTGTTTTGTTTTGAGATTTATTTATTTTATGTAGGTGAGTTCTCTACCTGCCCCTGCATGTCAGAAAGGGGCATCAGATCCCAGTGTAGATGGTTGTGATCCACCATGTCGTTGCTGGGACTTGAACTCAGGACCTCTGGAAGAGCAGACAGTGCTTTTAACCAATAAGCCGTCCCTCCAGCCTTTAGTGTTTCTCTGTAGTGAGGAAGAATTAACTCCTGCTCATTGTGCAGGTGGTTTTTGAGGCCAGCTAAATTTTGTTATTGAGATTGTGATGAGGTGATTGAAGCACCAGGAAAGGGATGAGGCCACAGGTGGAAGGGATATACGCTGTATTCTGTAGAGCTGACATAGGTGAGATGGAGTCATTCACCCTAGGAGATTGGTGGCCGAATGGCATATGTGACCACTGGACATAAGTCTGTTGGTCTCCATTCTTTCATGTATTGAAACTGTCAGGAGCATCCTGGCCTGGCCAGACTGAGTGTAACGCAGAAGTCAGAACTGCCAACGATGTCTCTGCTGGTATTCCAGGGCCTGCTCCTCACTTACCATGTGGGCTGATAACTTACGTTCTCTTGTCAACTGTTGAACTGTTTGGTTGTTTAAATTGTCCTGTTGGAGTTCAGTGTTTAAACTAAAGTTACTCGAATGCCATCTTATTATTGGTTTATCTCCACAGTGTGATGCCATTAGTGTATTGGAGAAAGAACATGACTACAGAGATGAACACTTCGATTTTATTCAGTCACACATCCGCAAGTTCTGTTTACAGTGTATCCTTTAACAGTGCCTACCAGGCACAACAATTATGATGGACTTTAAAACTTCTGGGAACATTATTCCACCTTTCCCTGCTCGCCAGGTCACTTGCATGTGGTGATCTGAAGTGTTGGTACTAGATTTCAGGTTTGTACTGTTCTCTCTCTCTGCTTTCTGGAAAACATGGGAGAAAACAGATTTACTCAAGGCCAGTCCTGTGGAGATTCTGTCTCAAATCTTCATCTGAGCCCTTGGGAGAAGGCTCAGAGGTACAAAAGGCTTTTAAAGGACACAAAGGTATCTAGTGAGAGAATGAGCAGGAACTCTCTAGTCTTGGTAGAAGCTGACTCATTTTTCTCTGGAGTTTTGGGCTGTGTGTGTGTGTGTGTGTGTGTGTGAGCCTCCAAGTATTGAGATTATAAGTTGTACCCTTACACTCAGCTCTGGGTGGAACCTTTCCAGAGCGGGCCCTTTTGAAAACCATCTGGGTCAGCATCTACTTTTCATTGTAAGCAGACACACTGCTTCAGTTCGTGCGAGCTGAAGAAGAGGGGCATCAGAAGGCCTCTTGTTTATAGTAGCACAGTAAGGGGACGGCCATTTCGAAACTGGGGAAAGACTGGGGAGTGACGCAGTGCCCTGCTCTGCCCTGCTCTGTCGCAGTGTGAAGCAAATGTTTAAATGTTAATTTGTTAATTTGCCTGTTTAAAGAATTGTGCTTAAGAAAAATAACTCTCAGCCTGTGGTGCTTTGAGTGAGACTGTCTCCTGCATGTGTTTGAATACATGGTTCCATGTTGGTGCTGCTTCTGGATGAGGGTTTGATGGTGTGACTTTGCTGAGGAAAGTGTGTCGCTGGGTTTTGTGTGGGGCATAGCCTGTAACCCAAGCGCTTCTGCCTCCAAGTGCTGGGATAAAGGCTTGCACCACCACTGCCCAGCTGAATTATTATTATTATTTTGAGGCAGGTTTACATGTGTCACATACTAGCCCCAAACTAGTCTGCTTAGCTAAAGATGACTTTAAACTTGTGATCCTCCTGGCTCTCCTTCCTGAGTTCTGGATAATTCAGAATTTGCTAACTGTATTATCACATTAGATATCCTTTGCATTTCCTCCTGAGCCACTGCCCATATATGTACGTCTTAAGATAAAAACAAGGTTTATGGCGGCTTCCTGAATTTCATACGATTTTCCTTAATGTGGTGGTTAGATGGTGCAGCACTTATTTATACTTCAGTAAAAGAGAACAAGAATATAGACTTAGTTTATAAATACATCGTCCAGAAGCTGTACGGGTTCCCCTACAAGATCCCTGCAGTGGTGGTAGAGAAGGATGCAGTGTTCATGTAAGTGTGCTCAAAGCACAGTATCTCCTGCAGTGTTGCTCAGTCTCTGGGTTCAGTTCTGAGCTGGGGTCTGAGACCTGTGGGATGAGTGGGTGAGGGTAGTTGTTTATCACCGCCTAGACCTGCATCTCATTGCCTTTCAGTTCTACCACCTGTCTTTTGCAAGTTCTGTGCTGTTTCAGCTAAATTGTCTGTGAGGTGCCTTATTAGTCACTTCCTCAGTTCTTACAGTATATGATGACCAAATAGGGAACGTGGGCTTGGGTTTACTTTTTTCCTGGGAAGGCCTGGTAGAATGCTTCCCTAGCATGCATGAGGTCCTGCCTTTGATTCTTGGGGCGGTACTCAGTGGTAGAGCATTCCACTTCATGGCAAAGCCCTAGGATCTGTCCCTAATGCTGCTCCCATAACTCCCCAAAAATGCTTTGTGGGTTAAGTGAAAAAAGTTGATGGTATAATGCTTGATAGTTTTACGTGCATTTCTCTCCAGTCCAGCAGGGTGGGATAATGATAAGAAAATAGGAATATTACATGAAAATTTTCAAACTTTGAAAGTAGAAGATAATTTTGAAGACATCATAACCAAACCTCCTGTCCGAAAGGTAAGCCTTAGAAAATGGTTCTACTCTGTAGACTTAGGCTGAGAGGAGGGCAGTCTGTCGTGTTAAGGGCACAGGAAGAAGATGTTTTTGTTTCCTGCCAGGAGAATTGCTGAGTGCTCATATGCACCTGCCCTAGCAAGTATCAGTCTACCACTCAGTCACCCAACATTGGTTTTTGCACACTTATATTTGCTGATGCTAGTACACAATCTATTTCTAACATACTTTGGAGGCCACAGCTTGGCCTGAGTAAACATGTAGATCTTGAGCAGTTAAAGTACATGGAAGCTGTGGACTTCTGAGACTACAGCTCTTCTCAGAGCCAAGAAAAATTAGTCATTTTCTCCTTTCTACCATTGAGGCATATCTTGGATATTGACCGTAGTCACTGGTTACCTGTATTAGCGCATAGCTATCCATTTTGTTTTGTTTTGTTTTTGAGACAGGGTTTCTCTGTGTAGCCTTGAATGTCCTGGACTCACTTTATAGACTAGGCTGTCCTCAAACTCAGAGAGATCCATCTGCCTCTGCCTCCCAAGTGCTGGGTTTAAAGGTGTGTGGCACCATGCCCTGCTAATCCTCCTCACAAAGTTAACCCAGCATTTTAGGAAAGAATAATCTTTCCTTTCTGTTTTTTTGTTTTTTGAAAGAATAATCTTGATATAATACATATTATGAACCTTATTGAATTGCAGTGTTCACATTTTATGCATCTTGTCTTCTGTGTGTGGGTTGTTAGTGGTGAGAAAGCAAGTCCTAGTGAAAATGAATCAGCTTCTTAATTTGTTTTGGATAGCTATTAAAAGACATACACATACCGAAAAGAGAAAAGCATACAAAAATGATCCCCTTTTTATCTGTGTATAGGCATGTGTGTTGCTGTGGGTATATATATGTACACAGGAACATAGCTGCCTATAGAGGTTAGGAAAGGGCATTGAGTCCCTTGGAGCTGGAGTTACAGTGACTTGTGAGCTGCCCCAGAGTTGGTGTGGGAAGCCAAACTGTGGTCCTTTGTAAGTTCAGTAAACATTTTTAAAATTATTAATTTCATTTTATGTGCATTAATATGAAGAATTGGCGGTACAGACAGTTATGAGCTGCCATGTGGGTGCTGGGTATTGAACCCCGGTCCTTTGGAAGAGCAGACAGTGCTCTTAACCACTGAGCCATCTCTCTAACCCCGTCAGTAAGCATTTTTAAGTGCTGGACCATCTCTTCAGTGTCCCCACCCTTTCAGCAAACACGATTAAACTTTATGGTGTCCTTTTCTTTTATTGGTTGCACTCAGGCACTGTTTCGTTCCAGAGTGCTAACTAGGAAGGAGGACACACGTAATCTAATAAGCTGACATGTAGCGGGGCCTGTGGTACGCACCTGTGATCCCAGCTCTTTAGAAGCAGAGCTGGGAGGATTGCCACATGTTTGAGGCCAGCCTGATCTACATAATGAGTTCTAAGACAGCCTGGACTGTAGAGTGAGATCTATCTTAAAACAATAACTGGAGAGCTGGCTCAGAGGTTAAGAACACTGGCTGTTCTTCCAAAGGTCCTGAATTCATTTCCCAGTCATCTACAGTGAGATCTGGTGCCGTCTTTTGACATGCAGGAGTACCTGCAGACAGAACATTGTATAAATGATAAATCTAAAAACAAACAAACAAACGAACAAAAAACAGCATGAGTTCTAATTTGTAGGTCATTTATTAAGTGTTGTTGAAATCTATTTGAAGTAGGATGTGGAGATGGACTAGGCGAAGACTGGGCCTAAAGCCCGCTCTGATAGGAAGGGAGAATGAGATAAAGCTTGGGTTCCTCCGTACCACCTTAAACCACATAGCAAAAAGAAGAGGCTGTTTCAAAGGTGAAGGCTCTGAAAGTATACATGCTCCAATGCAGGAATGTACATAGAAGACAGAGAAGCTGAGAAGAGCTGAGGGGTGGGCAGGTGTAGAAGAGTCAAGACCCTGAGGGCTTTATTGAGGGTGAGATGGGCAGTGGTGTGGAATCGGAACAGAAGACTGATGTAATGTAGCTCAGCCTCTGAAAAGCTCACAGGCTCTGGAGAGGAAGTAAATTGGTCGTATTTGTGATTCTTGCAGATTCTTCTTATGAAGCAGGTAGAAGAGTGTTTTATTTTTATTTTAGGGAAACCAGGGACAAGTGGCATTCACTCACTGAGATATTCCTGACTCATTTAGAACACCCCATTGCTGGACACCAAATTGAGTAAGCATGGCTGAAAGTCCTATGGCTGTAGGGTTGAGCTGTTCAATAGAGTAGTCAGTGGTCATATGTAGCTTTCAATGTAAAGCTAACAAAATTACACAGCCACATTAGGGCGTCACTTATGTCACTTAAGTTCTTGAATTGTCTTTCAGTTAGTTTAAGTCACACCGTAAGTAATTGGTGGTGTTAGCAAACTGCATTCTACGAACTCATGTCATTCAACTTCTCGCTTTCAGTTTGTGCATGAGAAGGAGATTATGGCAGAAGATGACCAAGTGTTCCTTATGAAGCTACAGGTATGACGCTACGTTAGAGGTGGTCTCAGGTGAAACCAGTTTTGCAAAGATGATTTCATTTGCCTTCAAGCCCTATGTATATTTGTATGACTATCATGTACTTAGATTTATTGCATTTTTATCTGTTGCATGTATGTGATGTGGGCTGGGATATGTATACCACAGCTCCTGTATTGTCAGAGGACAGCTTTTCGGGTTGGCCCTCCTGGGGCTTGAACTCAGGTCATCAGGGTAGATGACAAATGTCTCTGCACCCTTAATCATCACGCCAGGGATTGCTTTTAATTTTTTAAAACTTAAATGAATTACTGATATTTTTTAGATTCATTTTATATGTGAATGTTTTGCCTACATATATATTTGTGTACCATGTATGTGTCTGGTGCCCAAGGAGGTTAGAAGAGAGCTGTAGGATCTCCTAGAACTGAAGTTTGCATGATTGTAAGCTACTGTATGGGTGCTGGGAACCGAACCCAGATCCTCTGGAAGAGCAAGAAGGTCTCCTAATTGCTGTCTTGAAAAATAAATAAGTTGGGGGCTGGAGAGATGGCTCCGAGGTTAAGAGTACTGTTCTTCCAAAGGTCCTGAGCTCAATTCCCAGCAACCACATGGTGGCGCATAACCATCTATAATGAGTCTGGTGCCCTCTTCTGGCATGCAGGCATAATACTGTATAAATAACAAATAAATAAATAAATCTTTAAAAAAAGAAAAAGAAGTTAAGGGCTGGAGAGATGGATGGCTCAGTGGTTAAGAGCACTAGAAATGCAGCCCGAGGTCCTGAGTTCCCAGCAACCACATTGGTAGCTCACAACCTCTATAGTGGGATCTGATGCTCTATTCTGATATGTAGCTGTACATGCAGATAGATAACTCATATACATAAATAAATAAATCTTTAAAAAAAGGAAAAAGAAAAAAGTTAAGCTCTGCATATTTTGTTTAAAAAGACAATAATGTAGACTATGAATGTTTAAACTAGAAATCTTTTTTTCCCCAGTCTCTTTTAGCAAAGCAACCACCAACTGCAGCTGGAAGGCCTGTGGTCAGTATTACAGTAATTTTCTTAATCACACTCACCTATGCGCATACACACACACACACACACACACACACACACACACAGGGGTGTGCTTCAGTATAAACTTCAGTTGCTCTTCTGGAATTGTGAGATGTTTTTAGAGAACCTGTACTCCTTTTTAGAACATTGTAATCAAATCATGTAAATATCTTCACTGTTTGTTTTTTTACCAGTCACTGTACAAGCCGTGTGTGTGTGTGTGTGTGCGCGCGTGCACGCACGCACACGCGCGTGCATGTGTGCCTGTGTTCCTGCATGTGTGCAGTGATTGGTATCCTAAAACATGATGGCTGTGGTGATGGGATTATTAGCATTTTTATCAAAAAGTTGTAGTGTAAAATCTAGTAGAATAAGTGGGGATGGTAGCAGAGTGTTTTTTAATATTATAAAGGTTTTAATTTTTAATATTTGTTCTCTTCTCATTTTTACCTAGGATGCATCACCAAGAGTCCCTGGTGGCTCCCCTAGAACACCAAACAGATCGGTGTCATCCAATGTAACCAGCGTGTCCTCCATCCCTGGTGGAACAAAAAAAATTGATCCAAACATGAAAGGTATGGCCCTGTCTCCCAGAGAAGGCAGCACAATGCATTTTATAATGACCACACTTGTTTGGAGGCTGCTTAAATGTTGCCCTTTTCTTGTGTTTGGGAGCTAGGAGTTCATAATCGTGTTGTAAACACAACAGTGTCTTTCTCATTTCGTCACTGCTCATAGTGAAAGCTTTAGTTAGTCTGTGGGAAAATGGAGAAAGGAATTTTGATAGCCAGTAGGGTTACTGAAACGGTTTGGCTGGTAAAGGCACTTGCCATCAAGCTGTAACCAGAGTTCAGTCTCCTAGAGCCACCCACATGGTGAAAGGAGAGAACCACTCCTGTGCATTGTCCTGTAATCTACACACATACACACAGAATAAATGTAAAAACTATTATGAAACCCTTTTAAAAGGGAGAGGTATATTAGCATTTCACATGTTTATTTAAAATACTTTGGCCCAGGAGATGACTCAGTGGTTCAGAGCACTGGCTGCTCTTCCAGAGGACCTAAGTTCAATTCCCAGCATCCACATGACAGCTCACAGGTGTCTGTAACTCCAGTTCAGGAGGACCTGCTACCCTTGGACATGCAGGCAGAACACCAATCCACATAAAAATAAATAAATCTTTTTTTAAAAAAAGAGCACTGGCTGCTTTTGCAGAGGAAGTGGTTTCAGTTCCCAGTACCCATATGGCTGCTCAACCATATGTAACTCCAGTTCCAGGGGATCGGACACCTCTTCTGACTTCTGGGCTCATACACACAGACATTTGGCAAAAACTCACACACACACACACACACACACACACACACACACACTGATATAAATGAAATGATACTTTTGACCCTTTGAAATACCACTGTAGAGCTGGCAAGATGGTTTAGCAAGTATAGGCTTGCTGCATGAGTCGAGTACCATGAGTGCAGTCCCGAGCACATGTAAAAGTGGAAGGAGAGAACCAACTCCATCAAGTTCTCCTCTGTCCTTGCACATGCAGTGTGATGCCACATATACTCCAAATCTCACACTCAACACACATGTCAACACATACACAGTAATAATAAAAACTTGTGATTGCTCTGTATATGAGTAGCTTTTAATATTTTATGGAAAAAAAGTAACTCTTTGTTCTAAAAGGCTTTTTGTTTGTTTGTTTCCTAGCTGGAGCAACGAGCGAAGGAGTCTTGGCAAATTTCTTCAACAGTCTGTTGAGTAAGAAGACTGGCTCTCCTGGAGGCCCCGGGGTCGGAGGCAGTCCAGGCGGAGGGGCTGCTGGTGGAAGCACCAGTTTGCCGCCATCTGCCAAAAAGTCAGGTATAGACTCCTGAGCAGGGCACTGTTCTTGGACATAGCCCTGATGTGTGTGGTGTGCACATGCCTTTAGAAACTGTCATAGGGTCCAATTTCAGACCATGTTCATCTCTCAAAAATAAGTCATGCCTTCCAGGCAGTAGGCCACGAAGCTGCCTTCTGTCTGGGGCTGCCTAGCTGCGCATTCATCCACTGTAGTCTTAGCAGTGGGTCTTGTTTTCTGTGCTTCTGAGGTTCCTTCATGTAGTAACCTGTGTCAGAGCTTCCTTTTTGTTCATGGCTCAGTAATACACCAGTGTGTGGATAGCTACGTTTTATTTGGCTATTCTTTCTTTTTTCTTTTTTTTTTTGAGACAGGGTTTCTCTGTATAGCCATGACTGTTGTAGACCTAGCCCTGTAGACCAGGCTAGCCTTGAACTCATGGGTGTGTACCACCACTGCTCACCTAGTATCTCTTTTTGGGGGCAGGGTGCATTTTGAACAAGGGTATTCTGAATGTTAATTTTTATTTTTAATGAGCTGGCAATATTTGAGATTAGAGTTCCTGGATCACAGGAGTCTGTGTTAAATTTGTGTGGAGAGGTCAGAAGACAGTGTTTAGTTTCAGTTCTCTTGTACCATGTGGTTCCCAGGGATCAAACTCAGGTCATCAGGCTTCGTAGCAAGTGTCATTACCTGCGGAGCCATTCCACCAGCCCCTGTGTTTAAAGATTGAAGAATGGGCGGAGTTTCATGGACTTGGGTCAGGGTGGGAGGGCTCTGGGTCTCTGTCCTTTTGGAGGCAGCTCTCACTCCCCCCCACACCCCAACTATTGTTCTCTGATGATTGTTCACTGCCCTGTGCCACAACATAGAAACAGCAAAACCCACAGCTGAGGTTAAGTGACAGGTACCAGTGCACTGACCCTCAGTTTAAAACAAGGACATGTATTTTTAAGGATATTAACATAAAAATGGATGTTTATATAATATAGTGGACTACATAAAGTTTTTTTAAACCCTTGTTTGGTTTGTCTGAGATAGGGCCTCAAACTCAGTATGTAGCCCAGGTTAGCTATGATCTTATGGCAGTCTGCCTCTCTCAGCCTCTGGGTGTTGGGATTATAGGCATGGGCCGCTGGCCTGGCTGCTGCTCTTGATTGGCACTCCTTCCCACAAGACAGTGTATGTAGCCTACTTGGCCTTGCACTTAGCAGTCCTCTGCCCTATCCCCCATGGGCAGTGTTATTAGGAAGCAGTGTAAAATCAGTGAATAGTCAGTGAAAGCACTGGCCAGTCATCCGCCAGTCATCCGTGAAAGACTAACTCTCATTCTTTCTTGTTGAAACGCACTGTAGGCCAGAAGCCTGTGCTCTCAGATGTTCACGCAGAGCTAGACAGAATCACAC
Source organism: Pachyuromys duprasi (assembly GCA_028658305.1). Lineage (NCBI taxonomy): Eukaryota > Metazoa > Chordata > Mammalia > Rodentia > Muridae > Pachyuromys > Pachyuromys duprasi. The sequence continues at coordinate 8,222,670 of CM053749.1, read as the reverse complement.
GGAAACCTGCTTCTGTTTCTCCTACATCACCTACATCTCCCACGGAAGGAGAAGCCTCCTGAAGATACCAAACAAGGCCATTGCTCATTCTGGGTAACGTCAGCCTGCCTGCCTCTGCCTTTTCCTTCCAAGTTGGAATTAAGGGGCTGGAAGCTTTTACAGACAGACAACGTTTATGTCTTCTCTCTCGCTCTTTCTTTTTTTTTTTTTTTTTTTTGATGGCTGCCCATTTTTAAGAGGAGCTATACAGAAGAAAGAATTTTACATTACGTAGAATAACTGTTTGCATTGCCGTCTGCATAAGGAAGTAATTTTGGATTTTGAAAATCTCAAACTGTCTATGGTTGCAGTAGAACTAGGTGATCCTGTTTTTTAGGCTGTATAAGCTGTACAGGAGCATTTAGGGAAGGGCAGAAAATATGTGATTTTGGCAGTTGATTGATTCAGAAGTCTAAACTTGTAAGACTATTCAAATCATTTTTAAAGATACCATTTTTTTTCTTTTTTGTTTTTTTGAGACAGGGTTTCTCTGTGTAACAAGGCCTGGCTGTCCTGGAGTTTGCTTTGCAGACCAGGCTGGCCTTGAATTCGCAGAAATCCACCTGCCTCTGCCTCCCAGGTGCTGGGATGGAAGGTGTGCGCCACCACTGCCCTGCTCCCTTGTTTTTCTGAAGAAGAGTCGTCAGTTGTCAGATTTTGCACACCAACAGCACTGTAGTCACACCTGAGGTGTGCTGAGAAAGTCACACACAGTCGTCTCCCCCCCCACTCCCGTCCCCCGTGATTCCTAAGCTACCATCAAAGGACCAGAGCCGTTGGCCAAGATACTCCTTTAATCAAGAAAGAAAGCAAGCACACCGCCTGAGGGTGAACAAGGAGAGAGAACCGGCTTCGCAGTTGTCTATACATATATATATATATATGTCTGTGTGTGTGTGTATATATATATATATATATATATGGCTCTGCCTTAATATACTCCTTTTTTGTTCATGACTTTCAACTGTAATCACTTAATAAAGTATTTATTCTCTGCATTCAGGGTCAAATAATGTGTTGCCTTTTCTTATATTCCAGTTTGATTTGTCAGCTAAAGAATGAAATTTGTTAGTAATTTGAAATGTTTGACTTAATAGGATTACTAAGCATTCTGCTCTCTCTCAGAGGCAGGTGAGTTCTTGATCAGTGCCTTCTCCCCCAGGTTGGTTTTGTCTCTTGAGACAGGATGCCGTGTGTCTTCTATTGACCTTTGACTCACTCTGGAGTCTAGTTTTCCCTCCTCTCTTATTCTTTCATTTTTGGTTGGTCGTTCGTTCAGACAAAGGCTCATGTAGCCAAGGCTGGCCTTGAACTGCTGATCCTTCTGCCTTGACCTCCCAGTGCTGGGATAATGGATGTGCATCATTGTACCTGGTTTTCTTTGGTGCTAAAGATTGAACTCAGGGCTTTGTGCCTGTTAGGCAGGCACTCTGCCCACTGAGCCACCCCTCAACCAGGACAATTTCTTATACTAACATCTCTGTGAGTAAAAACCACCTTAGAAAAAAACCAAACAACTCTATTACTCTATTCTCTGGCATGTTTATGTCCAGGCACGCACTTGTACATGTCCATGTCAGATTGGCAGCTAGTGCCTTTCCCTCGTGAGCTGTCTCACCAGCCCTGTAGACTTATTAATAGGTATAGCTGAGGTTTTGTTGCTTTGGTGTTTTGGTGTGATTTGTTTTTATTCTTTGAGGGTATATGTATACATACATACAGTGTATTTTGATCATATCTACTTCTCACTCCTCCGGCCCTCCCCAGACACATCCTTCCCAACATTGTGTCTTCCTTCATAGCACACTCAGTTGAGTTGATGTTTGCATGTCATGGGTTTGGGAATAGCTAGTAGAGTATGGACAACCTGTCACTGGTCACATCCCTCAGCAACAAAATTGGCCAAATTCCTCAGCTGGGGTGGGGCCCTGTGAGCCCCTCCCTCATCTCTGCAGGAATATTGACTGATGACCTTGTGCAGGTAGATAATCACAGCCGCTGTGAATTGAAAATTATTTTTATTTCATGTACATTGGTGTTTATTGCTGCATGTATGTCTTTATGAGGGTGTCAGATCCCCAGGAACAGGGAATTACAGACAGTTGTGAGCTGCCATGTGAGTGCTGGGAATTGAACCCAGGTCCTCTGGAAGAGCAGCTGAACCATCTCTCCAGCCCCGAAAAAAACAGCTTCTCACAGTACTCCTGCCCAGTGTCTACATTGTCTCTGCTCCCTCTTTCATGATCTTCCCTGATCTTGAGGAGCAGGGGTTGATATATGTCCCATTCAGGGTTGAACATGCAACAGTCACTTATTCCTTCACTCTGATAAGGTGTAATCTTTAGCCATTCCTCACTGCAAACAAGCTTCTGTGCTGAGGTGGGGAGCAGCACAGATCTACAGCTGTACGTACTTAGATGGCAGTTGGACATGACTGTCTAGCAGAACAGTAGACTCCCCCAGTAGAGCATAACCTCCCTGGACTTTTGACCAACTTTACAGGAGCAGGCATGGATGTCCTCTTATGTGGGGCCTCAGATCCAGTCAGAAGGTGGTTGGCTACTTCCTTAGGAGTCATACCACTGGTGCATCCGTTCGTACATCTTGCCTGACATACTGTTTTAATCTTGGATGTTTGCTTTTGAAACCAGATCCTACTAAGTAGCCCACCTGGCCTAGAATTTGGGATTGTCCTGCGTAAGCTTTCCAAATGCTGGGATTACAGACATGCACCATCCCCACTCCCACCCCAAATTAGTTGCCACATTTTAAAACTTGGCAACTGTGCTAGAGTACCAAATGGGTAAAAACAAGTGTGATGTCTTTATTGAAGTTCCGCTTAGAAAAAACATCCACATTTGACCTAGTCATTTCAGATGGACTTGTTGTCTTTTTTGTTACGATTTAAACTTGAAATATCCCCACGGGCTCATGATTTGACTGTTTGCTCTCCCTGCTGGTGCTGCTGCTATGGAATCTTAGAAGGTGGTTCCAGGTTGGAGAAGTAGGTCATTGGAGATGTACTTTTGAAGGGTTCATCTTGTCCCCTGGCTCCTCTTTCTTACCTCCTTGTCTACCATGAGTTGAGCCTTTTTAACTCTACCATACATTGCCTGTCAGTGTTCTGCCTCACCATGCATAGGCCCACCAGCAATGAAGGCAAGGGACAGGTGAACATGAGCTAAAGTAAATCCTCACTCTATGGTGCCAAAGAGATGGCTTGGCAGGTAAAAAGTATGTGCCTCTGGGTTGGAGTGGTGGCTCAGTGGTTAAGAGCACTGGTTGCACTTCCAGAGGTCCTGAGTTCAATTCCCAGTACCCACATGGTGGTTCACACCCATCTATAGTGAGATCTGGTGCCCTCTTCTGTCATGCAAGCACACATGCGAGTACTCATGAATAAATTACATAAATAATATTTTAAAAAAGAATCAAAGTAACTTAGATACTTACCTATTTGTGAAGCTGCATAACTGTTCTGTAAGCAACAGCACTAGGTAATGGGAATTCTGGGAAACGAAAAGTATATTATCTCATCAAAGGGATTATTCCCACTTAAAAAAAAAAATGTTTCCTCCAAGCCTAAAGACTACAGTTTAATCCCTGAGATTCTATGTAGTGGAGGGAGAAAACAGACACCTAACAAGTTCTCTGATCTCTGCACATGCTCTGTAGTGTGAGTACACTTTTGCAGGATATGTAATTTTAAAAATTACTAGAAAGATAAATGGTTAGCCAGGTGGTGGTGGTGCCAATAATCCCAGCACTTGGGAGGCAGAGGCAAGCCAATCTCTTAGGAGTTTGATGCTAACCTGGTCTACAGGGTAAGTTCCAGGACAGTCAAGGCTGCACAGAGAAACACTCTCAAAAAAACAAGGGTGCTGGAGAGATGGCTCAGCAGTTAAGAACATTCATTGGCTGCTCTTCCAGAGGAGCCTGGTTCTATTCCCAGCACCAACGGCATCTTACAGCTGTTTGGTCTGTAACTCAATTCCAGTGGATCCAACCCCCTCACACAGACATATATGTATGCCAAACACCAGTATTTCACTCTGTAACTCAAGTTGCTGTTCTAGAACTCACTGTCTGGCCCAGACTAGCTTTAAACTCTCAGAGGTCCTTCTGCCAAACCTTTCAAAGCAGGCATGAGCCACCATATATGGCTTTAATATTCCAAAGGCTTTCCAGATATTTGGATATAAAACCTCTATGATATAGCACTATCTTTTCAAAAAATCTTTAAATCTGGGCTGTGTGTGGTAGCACACAGATGTAATCCTAGCATTTGGAAGGCCCAGGCAAGCAAATTTCTGCATTTGAGGCTAGTCTGATCTGCATAACAAGTCTCAGATTAGCCAGTAAGATCTTGTCTCAAGCAGCTGGAGAGCTGGCTCAGTGGTTAAGAACATTGTCTGCTCTTCCAAAGTACCGGGTTCAATCCACAGCACCCACATGGCAGCTCACAACTGTTTATAGCCTCAGTTCCAAGGGATTCGATAGCCTCACACTATCCAATGCACATAAATTAAGTTATTTAAAAAAGATCTTGTCTCAAGCAAAACAAAACTTTGAAAATGTTTAGTTTTACAGTGCTACTTGACACCTTATAATTTGATGTAACTGCTAAAAATCATAAATACACAAGTGAATAATTTGTTTCTAAGATGGGTGTAATCTCAGCACTCTGGGAGGCAGAGGCAGGTGGATCTCTGAGTTCCAGGACAGCCTGGTCTACACAGTAAGTTCCAGGACAGCCAAGGCTACTCAGAGAAACCCTGTCTGGAAACAAACAAACAAATTGTTTCCAGGTGTGTGTGTAGGGGTGGGCAGGAGTACTGTTTCTGGGTAGAAGGGGGAAAAAAATGGAAAACATTTTGGCCTGCAGAATGGCTCAGTGGTTAAGAGCACTGGCTGCCCTCTCAATAGAGGTCCTGAGTTCAATTCTCAGCAGCAATATGGTGGCTCACAACCATCTATAATGGGATCTGATGCCCTCTTCTGGCATACAGGTATACATGCAGATAGAGCACTCATACATATTTTATTGCTCTAAAAAAGATGTTGTGGCTGGATACAGTGCACACCCACTCTGGGGACTTAGGCAGAGGCTGAGTGTTTAAGGCCAGTCTGGGCAATTTCAATGAGATTCCTTAAAAGTAAACAGGCTGGGGTGCTTAGCTCAGTGAGAACGTGTGTGGTGTACAGATTAAAAACTCAGTATTGGCTGGGTGTGGTGGCTCATGCCTGCAATTCCAGCACTCAGGGAGGCAGAGACAGGCGGATCTCCAAGTTTGAGGCCAGCCTGGTCTACAAAGTCCAAGATAGTCAAGGTTACACAGAGAAGCCCTGTCTCGAAAAACAAAACAAAACGAAGAACTTCAATATTGAGTTGAGTTGAGAGTCATTGATAAAATCCAGACTAGAAAGGATTTTGCAAGTTTATCAATGTAGGGGCTTAACTTTTTATTTTAATAATTATTATGAAGGCAGGTATGTGAGTGTCATAGCATGTGGAGAGGCCAGAGGACAACGTTCAGGATTTGGTTCTCTTCCCCTTCAAGGATCTGCGGACCAAACTCAGGTGTCAGGTTTGCCTGGCAAATGCCTTTATAGATCCACCTCATTGGCCTTGGAATTCTGTGTTAAACCGAGTTTGGCTTTTGTTGAGATGAGGTTTTATGTAGCCCAGGCTGTCCTCTCCAGCTTGCTGTGAGCACAGAATGACCTTGAACTCCTAATGGTCCTGCCTCCCAAGTGCTAAGTTTACACACGTCACCACACTCAGCTAATTTTGTTGTTTTTCAGCAGATTGTTGAAGTGTACAAATACAGAAGAGTGTGTGTTACAGTTATATGACTTGAAATATCCCAAAATGATCACGTATAGCCAGCACCTAGATAGGAGAACATTCTCAGGACAGAAGATTCTAATGCCCCCCCCCCAGCAGACATGTGCGTTTGCTCACACCAATGAACATACATTTCTGTATCTTTTTTTTCATTAGTTACAGTTTGCTTACTTTGTATCCCACTCTAGCCCCATTCCCCGCCCCCCCCCTAATCCCACGCTCCCTCCTCATCTCCTGTGCCCCTCTGTATCTGTCTTTCTATTAGAGAAACACCAGAAAGGTGTTTGGAGAGCGATGGCTCAGTGGTTACGATCTCCTACTGCTGAGTTTGGTTCCCAGTACCCACATCCGGCAGCTCACAACAAACCTATCACTCCAGTTTGAGACCTGATGCCCTCTACTGGCCTTTGTAGTTACCTGCACATACATGGTTCACATAAACAGTCATATGCAAAGTTTAAAATCTTAAAAAGAAACTCAAGGGGCTGAAGAGATGGCTCAGTGGGTAAGGGTACCGACTGCTCCTCCAGAGGCCCAGGGTTTAATTCCCCATACCCATGTGATAGTTCATAACTGTCCATAACTTCCAGATCTGACACCCTTGCACAGTCATACATGCAGGCAAAACACCAATGCTCATAAAATAAAAATGAATAATTTAAAAGAAACACAAGAAAGATAACAGAAACTAACAAACTCTAGCCACCCATGGAAGAGGGCTGGGCAGGAATGCAGCAGGAGGGCTAGGCCGTGATTCACACTTTTCATTGTTGGTGCAGCTTCCTTTTTTGGGAGGGGAAGAGTGTGTGGGAGACAGGGTCTCTGTGTAAACCAGGCTGTCCTCAGACTCACAGGGCTCTGCTTTCTAGGCACTATGACTAAAAAAGTGGGTGCCATCTCCTGCGTCTACCTCCAGAGTGCAGGGATTATAGGTGTATCCCCATCCGACCTGCCTTTTCCTTCATCTGAGAATGTTTTGCAGTAGGATGTGCATACATCCTGTGTGTCTACAGCATTCATGTAGAGATCAGAACTGAGATAACTTCAGCCTTTGGTCCTCACCTGCCACACTGTTTGGGATTCGTCATTGTCCACTGCTTTAGCTGGCCCATGAGATCTTAGCTTGTCTGTCTCTACCTCCCATCTTCCCATAGCCATAGGTAGGGAATTCAGATCCATGCAGCCCTGCATCTTTCCAGCTTTTATGTGATCTGAACTCACCTGCTCAGGTCTGTAGAGCAAGCATATTCATTTGCTGAGCCATCTCCCTTGTTTTCACTTTTTAACCTTTATCAATGCTTGGCATTTTCTTTTCTTGCTTTTGTTTTGTTTTCAAGACAGGGTTCTCTGTGTAGCCCTGGCTGCCCTCAAACTCAGAGCTCTGCCTGCCTCCCCGAGTGCTGGAATTAAAGGCGTACCCCCCCACTGCCCAGCATTTTGTTTGTTTATTTTAATGTGTCTTTAGCATGTGTATCCGAGTACCACTTGTGTGCCTGGTGTCCTCGCAGGCACCCCCAGAACTGGAATTACAGATGGTGCTGAATCATTGCACCATCTCTCCAGCCCCTAAGAGCCAAGATGCAATCAGTAGGGAAAGAGAGGGAAAAAAACAACCACCCACCCTAACAGATTTCTAGCTACCTGGGGTGGCACTTTGAGACTAGTCTTCCTGTTAATGGGTACAGAATAGTAGCCAAGCTCTTTCTAATCCAAACTCTAGACTGGATCCCACCCTGTGGGTGCTAGGTTTTCAAACACTACTTTATTTGGGGGTTCCTTAGAGCTTATACCTCCCTTCTAACCCCCCACCCCAACCCCAGGTAGGGGGAAAAGGTTGTAAGGGAAAGGGGATGTTGCCCTCTTTACTTCTTCCTGATGGGTAGGGTCATGGGATTCTTTTGGGGACAATACCAATATCTGTCATCAGGAAATCCAGAAGTCCAGGTAACCAGCAAACCACAAATGCAGCAAACCAGCAAACACAGCAAGCAGTCCTCTGCCTTCTCCAAGCCACCGTGTTTTGTTTTGTTTTCGTGTGGGCTATCATATTTGTATCCCTCAAAGTCCTCAGAGTTCAACTAGTTCCAGCTGGCAAACCACACTCTCCACACAAGACAAACTAAAATCCCCCACTTGGGAGTATATGTTTACATGTCATGAACCCAAATGTCCACAACACCACCCTATCCCATCCCCAGGTAACTAAACGCTCCCACCTCTAAGTAATCAAATTGTTTTGCATTAAAGCACTTAACGGGAGGCAGTCGACCCCTCAGCCACTTTTCTTTTTCTAATGGCTTGCTGACCGTCACTCTGTATAGTGATGAGCACACCAGCCTGCAGGCTCCTTAGCAGGCCTGTGCTTTTTGTTGCCCTCTTCTGGTGGAAATGGAACGGACAGCTTGGGAACATAGTTTGAGCCTTGCTAAATTCTGCTGCCCAGGTGGCTGGTCCATTTAGCTGGTGGCTTCCTCTTCCATTCTATGAAATAAACTTCAGACTCCTTCTTTGCCTTTCCAAGCATTGTTTCTTATGTTCTCCAACTCCTTTAAACATTTCTTCCTTCCTTCCTTCCTTCCTTCCTGTATTTATTTATTTATTTATCTGCTGTTTGCTTGGATCCTCTTTGGCTTATCTCCCGCTCTGAAGTGTAAACCAGGGTGCTTCCCCATACTTTGTGTGTCATTCGACGCAAATACTGTGGTGCTCCGAGACACTGTTCTCCCCACTGTCTACGAAGGGGCCCTTTGATCTGCAGATGTGTATTCTTCACTGCACCGCCAGTACAAGGACTCTGCAAACCCATCAAGACTTTAAAATATCGAACGTTTAAATGAAAATTTATTTTTATCTGTGTGTGTATGGGTGCAAGTGTGTACAAGCCACAACTGTGCATATGGAGGACAGAGAACAACTTTCAGGAGTTAGTTCTCTCCTTCCACCATGGGTTCCAAAGATCCAATACAGGTCCACTGGCCTGTGCGGCAACACCTCACTGGCTGAGCCAGATTGCTGGTCTAAATTATTATTATTAGAGCAAAGTCTCATGTAATAGATATTGGCAAACTCACTTGCTATGTAGCCAAAGGTAACCAGAAGGTTCTACTGCCCCCACCTCCAAGGTGCTGAGATTAGAGGGATGTGCCATCACACCAGGTTTTTTGCCTCGATGAGCTCCAACCCATGGCTCTGTGCATGCATGCTAAGCAAGTACTTTGCCAACTGACCTACTTCTTCAGCTTCTCTTAATATTTTAGGCCAGCACCCAAAGCATGCTTTTCATTGTGGCATTTCATACTTGTATCATTGTACTTGGGCCTCATTCATGTCCCTCCCTTCAGCCGGCCCCCACTCTCCCCCAAGGATGCGCTTCTGCTCTCCTGTGCTCCTTCCACTTCCCTCAGCATCTCCCTCTCATGAGCCCCTTTCTAGTTTCCCGATCTAAAAATACACTTATGTAAATACACACACACATAAATTTAGATTCAATTTAAAATTCTGGGATTGTAGAGATGTCTCAGTGGTTAAATATACTTGTTGCTCTTGCAGAGCACCCAGGTTTGATTCCCAATATGTACATGGTAATTTACAACCACCTCTTAACACTGGTTCCGGGGAATCTGATGCCCTCTTCTGACCTATGTAGGCAGCAGGCATGCACATGGTAAACAGATACACATGTAGGCAAACAAAGTTAAAGTTAAATTTTATTTTAACTTTATTTTTCCCTTTGCATTTTTTTCTCTCACACACACAGGAAGGGAGGGAGGGAGGGAGGGAGAAAGAGAGGGAGAGAGAGAAAACATATGTATGCATGTGCCAGCGGAGGCCACAAAGGACATTGGATACCCTGGAACTGGAGTTACAGGTGCTTGTAAGCCACCCTGTGTGGGTGCTTGAAACCAAACTCAGATTCTACAAAAGAGAAGAAATTGCTTTAATCATATATAGAATTCAGCCCCATATATAGAATTTTAAATCTAGGATCTGCATATGATAGAGAGCACATATGTGGTCTTTTTCTTTTAATTTTGCCTTATTTCCCTTAACAGTAAAACTTGGTTGCATTCATTTTTCCACAGACGACATGATTTCATTAAAAAGAAAAACAAAACTATTGAGTACAATTCCACCAGCCATATGTACTGCGTTTTCTTTGCGCACACATCTGTTGGTAGATATCTAGGCTGGTTCTGGTTCTCGGCTATTGGGAGCAGGCACCTCTATGGGCAAGAATCTCTACAGTTCTTTGATTTAGACGCTTTGGGAATAGACCTGGGAATGGTGTCGGCGGGTGGAATGGGACTTCTATTTGCAGCTTTTTGAGGAACTTCCACACTGATTTCCATAGTGGCTACACAAGGTCCGTGTTCCTGACAGCAGACACGAGGTTTGTCTTTCCCTCGCCCTTCACGACATCTGCTTTCTTGATGATGTCTCATTCTGGCTGGGGTGTGATAGACTCTCAAAGCAGTCTTCATTTGCACTTTCCTGATGGTTAAAGATGTTGAACACGTTTTGAAATACTCATGGGCCATTTGTCTTTCTCTTGGGAATTGTCTGTTCAGTTCAGTAGACTGCTCATCGATGGAGTGATTTGTTTCATAAAAATTATGGACAGTTGCAAATGTGTTTAACACTATCAAATATAGTATATTTGTTTAGCTTCCCCTAAACATGTTTGGGCAAAATTTTTAAGATAATAAACCCATTTTTTAAAAATACTAAAGAGCTGACTATTACACATAGTTTATTAAAAAGTCCAAAGTATTATTTCTGCTGAATCTGTATGGAATACTAATCAGTAAGTTAAAAAAAAAATCTAGCTGGGTGGTGGTGGCGCACACCTTTGATCCCAGCACTCAGGAGGCAGGGGCAGATGGATCTCTGAGTTTGAGGCCAGCCTAGTCTACAGAGCAGCCAGGACTACACAGAGAAACGTTGTCTCAAAAAACTTAACCAAACGAATCCAAAAAATCTAAAATTGATTTATAGGTTGGTATGGTCAGTATCTTCATATCATTTATTAATATCGTTTATTCTGATTAACCTGTCTGTTAAATTGTCCTTGGGAATTTTTGTTAATCTGCTTACTGTCCTGCCAGAAAGGATTTCCTGTCTCTGGTTGGCACAAGGCAGTAAACTTAATAACCAGAACTAGTTTTCAGTTGTACTATAAACATCCAGCATGTAAGAGCTGGGGAGACAGCTTGCCTGGAAAGGGCTTGCTAGCATTGATAACATGAGTTTGAGCCCTAGAACCCCTATTAAAAGCCAGGTATAGTGGTCTGTGCTTCTAACTCCGGCACTGGGGAGGTGGGGCGCAGATCCCTGGGTCTAGCCTAGCCTATCGGGTAAGCTAAGTTCAGTGAGAGACCTTGCCGCAAAAACAAGGTGGATGGTGCCTGAGGAACATACCCAAGGCTGACTTCTGACCTCCACACTTGCACACATGCGAGCCGGCACCTTCAAACACAGGTGCACCCCCTCCAATAAAAAAAACTATCTGAAAAATGAAAGAGAAAGGGAAACGAGGAAAAAAACAATTTCCATGGGAGGAGGTTGTGGGGTGCAGCTCAACAGCAGCATGTGAGTTTTAGCGTGCGGAAGGACCTGAGTTCGAAACAAAACAGGCTGAGCGTGGATTGAGGCTGGAGGATTCTAACTAGTTCCACGCTAGTGGGGGCTACATGCCGAGTTCTAGGCTAGTCTGGGCTTGTGAAACTTTGTTTAAAAAAAAAATTAGACCGAAGCGAAAGTAAAAGACACAAGTCAGGGTGGAGAGATGGATGACTCAGTAGGCCAGCCGCCAATCCTGAAAATGAATTAAATCCTCAGACTCACATGAAGGAATAGTTTTTCTAACCTCCCACGGCGCTCATAGGTAGATGATAGACACATAGATAAACATGCAGATAGAGGGTAGATAGATAGGTTAAAAAATAAAATGTAATTAAAAAAAAACAACCAAACCCAAACTGAAGTTTACAGAAAGCACGGAACTCTGTAGTTCTTCGAGAGTTAACAGCTGGAATGGCAGAAGGGGCGTGGCGAGCAAGGGGGCGCGGCTAAGAAGGGGGCGTGGCGACGAAGGGGGCGCGACAAGGGGGCGTGGCAAACCAGGGGACTTTCTGTGGGTTGGGGCGCGCCGGGCGAGGGGGCGTGGCGAGGCGTGAGGAGGGCGGAGTTGACCGGAAGCGGGGGCGGAGTTCCAGGAAGTGACGCCCCCTATTGCGCGACGGACACTTTTGCTGGACTAGCAACGTTTTGCGGGCGATGGAGAACGGAGCGGTGTATAGTCCCACCACCGAGGCGGCGCCGGGCGCCGGCAGGGGCGCGCGCAGCGGCCTGGCCGCCTATTTCTTCCTGGGAAGGCTTCCACTGCATCGGCGCATCCTCAAGGGCTTGCAGCTGGTGAGGCCAACGGCAGCGGAGGACGAGTGGGAGCCGGGGCTAGGGCCGGGACCGGGGTCGGGACCGGGACCTGGACTTGGATCTGTAGGCTGGGGAAGCAGCCGCTTCCACACCCCAGTTCCTTCCTTCCTCAAGAGGGAAGGGGGCGTTGCTATCTGCCTCCCTAGATCTCCTTTCCTTCTCTCAGCTAATACTCTTTCATTATCACTCTGAGTGCTTGCGTTTTAGACAGCGAAATGCTTTCCTTGTATCTTCCTCGTCTTTTGCAGTTTTCCGGGTGCCAGTTCATTGGGGCAGTTTAACTTGTCGGACACTTTGTGTGTGTGTTTAGCTTCCACAGTGAGTTTGAGGCAGAGAGTCAAAGGGCATCTTCCTGGTTGATGTGTGAGGGAGAGAGAACTAGATCACTGCGTGCTTCTCTTTATTTTCGGCGGTTAAGTACCATAAGCTTCTGCGTGAAAATAGAGACATTTTTGATAATTGAACTTGTGATCTTACTGATACTCATGTTGTGTTTCAGGGTCCCGACTCAGCATCCAATGGGTATTACTTTTTTGAAGAATGCAATTTCAGGAAAACCAAATTGGTTGGATTGTTTGGTTTAGATTGCATGGGTTTTTTTTTTTTTTTTTTTTGGTTTGCTTTGTGAACCATTTATGCCAAAAACAGCCCACTGGTTTCCTTGGGAAGATTTAAAATTCTTTAAACTCTGATAACCAGAACTTACATTTCTTGGAACTCAGTTGACCTACTTTCCTGGAGTAGGAAAACAGTAGTTAGAAAACTGGAGCTGCTTTTAGTTGCCAGGGTGATGGAAGCTGGGGCCAAGGAGGAAGTCATTCCGAGACAAGCGCTAAAGAGTGGTATATGCAACCTGGAGGACCCGGTCTTGGGTGTCCCTCTTAGAATGTCTACAGTGGGCACCTTTAGGTTCTTAGGCACTGGGGTTTCTTCCTGTCATTGCTCCTTGGCAGAACCAGTTTTCTTTACCCCACTCTCCCTCCACCTCCCCTGTTTTTACTTCTCCTCCCTCTCCCCTAAGCTCTTTCTCCTCCCTCTCTCTCCCTTCTCTCTTCCTCTTTACACTCCATCTCTTTCTTTACAGGGGCTCAGTCTTATGTAGTACAGATTAGCTTCAGATTCTAATATGTTATAGAGTGTGGCCTTGAACTTATGGTCCTCCTGCCCTCCACGCCTCAGTGCTGGGATTACAGGTGTGCTCCACCGTAGGGTTTATGTGATGCTGGGAATTGAACCTGGGACCTTGTGCATGCAAGTGCTCCAGCAACTGAGCTGTATGAGCAGCTCCAGATTGGCTTTCTTTTGCTCTTTCTCTATTTAGTCCCCACATACGTTCTAGAGACCAGCTTTGTTTCTCTGCAGTAAACAGGTTTCTAATGGACCTTTTTGAACAGAGAGAAATGACTGTATAATTGAAGCATTTTTGCTGCTCCACGGAAGTCATCTCTACTGGCTGCTGCATGGAGATGCAGGGGAAAAAAAACAAACAGAATCTCTTATTTTCAGGTGCTTTTATTTTTCTTTCTAATAAGAAATGCTAAAGCCAGAAAAAAAAACCAAACTTGTCATTTTGGGGGCTGGAGAGGTGGCTCAATGGTTAAGAGCACTGGCTGCTCTCCAGAGGATCCAGGTTTAATTCCCAGCACCCACATGGCAGCTCACAACTGTCTGAAACTCCAGTTCCAGGCAATCTGACACCCTCACACAGACAGACATAAAGGTGAAACACTAACACATTAAATAAATAACTACATCTTTAAAAAAGAAAAACCTAAATAAAAATTTTAAACATTGTCATTATAACCAGTAGGCCTTAGCTCTGTGTCCTCAGAATAGGGCACAGCCACAAGTTTTGCTTGCACTTTGCAGTTGGACCACAGAGATCAGTTTGCCTTGAGAAGGTTGTTAGTTGTTCTGTGTATTTGCCATCATTCCTAATGAGAAGTGGGAATAGAACAAAACACCCTGCTGCCATGAAATTCATTTGTTATGGGGAACTTGTATTCTTACAGGCATGCTTTATTTAACATGGATTTTTTTCTCTTTTCCTTTATTTTATTTTATTTTTGTTGTTGCTTGTATTTTTTGTTTTTTGAGACAGGGTCTCTCTGTGTAGCCCTGGCTGTCCTGGAACTCACTCTGTAGACCAGGCTTGCCTTGAACTTGGAGTTCCTTCTGCCTGCCTTTTCCTTCTGAGTGCTGAGGTTAAAGTTGTGGACCACTACCACTTGGCCCACTTTTTTATTTTTATGGTTGACTTTTTATTCCTGCCTTTTCTATTTTAATACTGTTTTACCTATTGAGGATAAAAATATACTACAGGGTTACTCAAAAAGTCCCAAGAAAGTTATAGATGAGGTCTATAAAATATCCATCCTGGCTGAGGGCTGTAGGCAAGACTTTCTTTGCCTTATACTCTGCCATTCTTCGTGTCATTAGTTGATTTAAAGTCTAATAGAATTGCAGATCTCTGATAAGAACACAAGGGCGGAGACACCATAATCAGAAGAGGAGGCACTGTGTGTTAACAAGGAACCTTCAAACCCTGAGGAATGTATTCAAACTATTTGTATGTGATGTGTTATTTTGGATCCATAAATCTTAACAGATTTTCAAAGATTCCAAAAAGAAAAGCCTGTTTTGAACAGTGGACCTGGGGGATTCTTATATAGAGCTGTGGGAAGTGTGTGTGGGGGGTCACCTCTATGCTCTTTCTGCCCGTAGATCTCCCAGCTGCTCCGGACTTGCTCTTGCCAAGCTAAATACCAGAGGCACACGGGAGATTATGATAAAAGTGAAAAGGTTGGCTAGCTCTTGGAATTATGCTGCTGTTTGTCACTCACGTCTAACCTGCATTTTGTCAAACGCTTGTCCAAAATTAAACACCCATTCACTGTCTCATACCTCTCCAGAGCTGAGTAATAAATTAGTGGTTGAAAATGTTGAAAGGACCTACTAGAATCTTAAATTTTATGCAACCAGACTTTGGGTTTATTTTGTTTGTAGATTTTGCCCAATGTTTCTGTTTAGTTTGTTATTTCCCTAAATGCTTGATGATGGAATTTGTTCCGGTTTTAATGTTTAAGTGAGTTTATGATTTGTTTTAACTTAAATGTAGCGTGTGTGTTTGCGTGATATGTGTGGGTGGGTGTGCATGCCATGGCATATGTGTGGAGGTCAGAAGACAGCTTTGTGGAGTCAGTTCTTTCTCTCCTTCTGCCTTTTTGAGAGTTTAGGATTGAACTCAGGTCATCAGGTTTGCAGAGCAAGTGCTTTTACTCTGAGCCATCTTGTTGATCCCACAATCTGAATGGTTTTAAAAATGGATTCATATGATCTCTTTATAGATTACATGTGTGTTTGAAAAACACTTACTTTTGGCTAGCATAATACTATGAAACTGAACTGCTTTTCAAAATGAATTCATATTTTAAAAAATTATATTTATTTAATTTTATGTGTATTGCCATTTTTCCTGCATTGTTTATCTGTGTGCCATGTGCATGCCAGAAGTCAAAAGAGGGTAACTGATCCTCTGGAACTGGAGTTACATGTGAGCTGCCATGAACTCTATGGGTTTGGGTGTGTGCCCACGTGTGCTGTGTGTGTATAGGCCGGAAGTAGGAGTTGGGTGTCTCCTCAAGGAGACAGTCTTCTCTTAAACTTGAAGTTGCAGATTGGGCTGTACTGCCTGGCCTGTCTCTTCACCTCCCGCTGCTGGGGCTCCAGGTAGATGCTGCTGTACCCTTCTTCTCATTTTTTTTGGTGGCAAAGACTCATAGCCTCAGCGGGCCTTGAATTCTCCCATGTGACTGGGGGAGAGCCTGGAGTGCGCCTCTGTCTCCTGGGTGCTGGGACTGTGGTTGTTCACACTCAGCTTCCAGCTTTTCTTTCTTCCTTCCTTCCTTTCTTTCTTCCTTTCTTTCTTTCTTTCTTTCTTTCTTTCTTTCTTTCTTTCTTTCTTTCTTTCTTTCTTTCTTCCTTCTTTCCTTCCTTCCTTCCTTCCTCCCTCCCTCCCTCCCTCCCTCCCTCCCTCCCTCCCTCTCTCTCTCTCTCTCTTTCTCTCTCTCTCTTTTAATGTGGTTTCTAGGGAATCAGACTCAGGTCTTTGTAATTGCACAGCCTTTCTGTTTTTTTTTCTTGTTTTGAGACAGGGTCTCATATAGCAGATTGACCTTATTTCAGACAGTAGCTGAAGGTGTCCCTGAACTCAACGTCCTTCTTCCTCTATCTCCCAAGTACTGGGATTATAGGGGTGTGCACCATGCCCAGCTTTTGTTTTGTTTCAGAGAGGATCTCCCAGGGTAACCCAGGCTAGCCTGAGGCTTGCTGTGTAGTCCAGGCTGCATTCACTCACCACAGTCCTCCCATGTTGGCCTTCTGAGTGTTGGGATCATAGGCAGATCCAGTTACACGCTCTTAACCCCCCCCCCCCATTTTTTTTGTCTATTTTGTGTGCATTTCCATGTCTGTGTGTTTTTGTGGGGCTGTGTGCATATGAGTGCAGGTACCTGCAGAGGCCAGAGTCGTCAGGTGATTGTCAGTCATCCTACATGGGTGCTGGGAAATGCACTCAGGTGGTCTGCAAGAGCAGTTAGTGGTCTTAACCACTGAGCCATCCTTCCGGCTGCTTAAACCTGTTTTTAATGGCATGCTATTGTCTAACTACATGCAGTTTTGTAGAGGATGATACCTTCTAACTAATGCCAGAATGTTCTGAAGATGTTTAAGGGACAGCCTATACACCTGTCGGACTAGGTCGGGTTCATCTTTAAACTCGGATGGGAAACTGTTTCCACACGCTCCCACTCTAAATGTATTTCCTGTAATCATGTCCTGGGAGACACTTTTAGGAAATTGGCTGCGTGGGCACTTAGCTTAGTGCTCCCTGAACTATGACGAGTCCCTGCTGTTACGAATGGATGTGTTTACCAAGAAAGCATTGAGGAGCTTTTTATCTCGTTTTGTTTTGTTTTGTTTTTTTGCTTTGTAGAGGACTCTTGTTTCCTGTCCTTGATCATAGCTTTCACTGTATGAAATGCTGGTGACCACCATATCTTGAAATTTTTCCTTCGCTTATTGAGCACATTTTTCCCTTTTTTGATATAGAAAGTGTCTGTTTACCAAAACAACTAAAATATGATTAAAATAAAACACCCCCATCAGACTCACTCTTAGGTGTCACTGTTAGACAAAACTGTTTGGAATATTTTTACTTGCTTTAAAATTTTTCTGTTTTGCACGGCTGTAATCTCAGCACTCTGGGAGCCGAGGCAGGTGGATTGCTGTGAGTTTGAGGCCAGCCTGGTCTACAAAGTGAGTACAGGGCAGCCAAGGCTACACAGAGAAACCCTGTCTTGAAAAAAAAATGCTCATACCGATGCGCACTGTGGGTGCACTTGGCACTGGAGATGGAGCGGAGCTGAGGGCAGTTATGAACGAGCTGCTGAGGGGGGAGGAGTGTCATGTTGGCAGCTGTGTGTAGGGCTAAGTTCTTGCCCTTTAAAACCTAGGGGTCAGAACTAGGAAGTGTTCAGCATAAGTACTGAACCCTTTCATGCTTCTAGGATGGCCAGGGAGAGCCTCTGCTTGTGTCTGTGTTGTAGGCGAGGTGTTTCTGTCTTGCAGCCCTCAGAGAGACATCCCTGCCAGCCAGACCAGATCCTCAAAGTTCTCTCACAGTCACGTGGTGTTGAACTCTAGCCAAGGATTGCCTTGAACGCTTGATCCCCCTGCCTGTGCTTATCAGGTGCTGGAACTGAAGGAGTGCCCACCACAGCCAGCTGCAGCTGAGTTATATATATATACTTCTATTTTATGTGTGTGAGTTTTTTTGTCTGCATGTATGTTTGTACTATGTTCATGCTTGATACCCAGCATAGTCAAAAGAGGGCAGTGGACCCCTGGAGCTGGAATAAGAAACAGCTGTGAGTCTCTGTATAGGTTCTGGGAATTGAACGTGGGTCCTCTAGAAGAGCAGCCTGTACATCTCACCAGCCCCATGTAGGTATATCTTTTAGATATTTCCTAGGCTCTTACACTTGGATAAACTTTAACATATGCAAATAGTGCAAATAGAACCTTAGACATTTAGGGTTCCCTGGACTCTCTTCTGGAAATTCGTACTGTAGGTACCAGCTCAGGTTAAGGAAGCAGTTCCGGTGATCTGTCTCAGTGTGTCACCCTACGTCCTGTGATGTTTTGTGGGGAATCCTTCCAGGGAAGTTGTTCAGGATGTGGGGATCTTCCCTATGTCTGCTTAACGTGACAGGAAATCAGAGCAAGGAGGTCTATTTTTGTTCTGGTATACAATCTGTTTAGTTGTGAGGCGGGGAAGTTCCTTAGAACAGAGGTTCTCAACCTGTGGGTTGTGATCTCCTTGGAGGGAGTTAGACAATCCTTTCACATGGGTCGCCTAAGGCCATCAGAAAACACAGATATTTACACTGTGACTCATAACAGTAGCAAAGTTACAGTTATGAAGTAGTAATTAGTTAATTTTATGGTTGGTGTCCCCACAACATGAAGAACTTTATTAAAGGGTCACAGTGTTGGGAAGATGGAGAACCACTGGATTAGAGGGTTAGATGCCACTTTGCACTTGACCATTATTTCTCTTTTTCTGATTACTTTTTATTATTATTGTTTTAGGTTTTCAAGGGTTTCTCTGTGTAGTCCTGGCTGTCTGAAACTTGCTCTGTAGACTCAGAGCTCCACCTGCCTCTGCCTCCCTAATGCTGGGATCAAAGGTGTTTGCCACTACTACCTTGCATCATCGTCATCATTATTATTATGTAGCATTTTGGTTTTTTTGTTTTTTTTTTTGAGACATGGTCTCTGCATAGCCCTTGCTGTACTCATTATGTTGATCAGGATGGCCTGGAACTCACAGAAATCCACCTGCCTCTACCTCCCAAGTACTGGGATTACAGTCATGAGCCACCATGCCAGGCTCTTGCTTGCTTCTTGACCCAGGGTTAACTTTATTAAATCCTGTGTACAGAAAGCTCTTAGATTAAAGGTGTGTGCTACCCCTGGTTGAAACTATGATCACCTGTTTACAATAAACAAAGTTCTTACATAAAAGCTGTGAGATAGGGCTCAACCACACCAAACAAGAAACCAGGCTTTATAGTTCATAATTTTGGGGTTCACAATGGGATAAAATATCCTGCAACAGTAACCTTTTAAGGCTGAATTAATTAACTTGCTAGTGTTAGATATTGAACTCAGCGCCTCATGCATGGTCAGCAGTGTATTCTGCCAGCCTGGCTGTAGCCTCAGCTGCCAGAGACTGGCTTTTTTTCCTTTTGTACAATTACCTGGAGATGGATCTAGGCTGGGCATTGCTTTGGCTGTTGAAGGACATTTGCATGGTTTCTGGCCGCATGAATAAGTCATCATAAAGAGTACTTGTGAGTGCTTAGCTTTTGAAGAAGCTGTTTCCTAGTGCTGCTCTGTTGACACTTGGGTTTGTGTTGTTGCTTTTTATTGTTTGTTTGCTTTTTGAGATAGGGTTTCTCTGTGTGTAGTCCTGGCTGTCTTGGAACTCTTTGTAGACCAGGCTAGCCTCAAACCAGAGATCCACCTGCCTCTGCCTCCCAAGAGCTAGGATTTAAAGGCGTGCACCACAACCACGGTTGTTCCATTGACATTTGTGATAAAAGTGTGGGTGTAGTGCAATTCTTGGTTTTCATTTTTCTCTTCTCCAAGCTATTCTGTTTCTCGTTTCTTTTCTCGTTTCTTTCTTTTTTTTTTTTTTTTTTTTGCAGGGCTGGGAATTAAACCAAAGGCCCCTGGAATGTCAGACATGTATCCTACCAGTAAGCTACACCCCTAGCTCCTAGGTATCTGTTTTTGGAGCCAAGGTCTTACATTGTAGCCCAGGCTGGCCTGGAACTCCAGTGGATCCTGCTGCCTCAGCTTCTGAAGTGCTGGATTTATAGGTGTGCATCCCACTCTAGCCTGCTTTGCTGATTTCTTTTGTAGCAGTCATATGCCACTCTGTGTCTGGCTTTCTCTCTTGCGCTCACTGGGGTGAGGTGAAATTCCCCTTTGGCTTTTGACTTTGGGTCATCAGTCCTTTTGGTGATCTGGGCACTCAGGAGATTCCCATGTTTTACAAAACCCACTCTCATGGACAGTCTTCTTCCATCTTCTAAAGAGTTAACCCCTGAGCACCAACCCCTCCTGATACAGAGTTGCTCCCTGCCTGTCTTCAGCCCTCCCTCCCCCCAGCAGATGGTTTCTACAGGGCAGAGAAATGTGCATACTGCTCTAAGCTTGAACCTTCCTGTGACCTCATCCACTGGACCCCTGACTGGTGGGTCACACCTGACCCCGCTTTTCTTGTCTTCTGCCTTGTCATCCCCCTTGCCTCCCCCTGTCCCTTTCCCTTCCCGTCTAGTCCCTTGCCCCTGTTCCTCGCCCCCTCCTACTCCGTCTTTCCTTCCTCAAGTACAGACTTGTCTAGCTTCTCTACCAGACTGGAGTTCCCTTCCAGTGTCACTTTCTTGTAGTGCAGTCTAACTCAGGAGGCCCGGTGTTCTTGACCTCTGAGTAGCCGGGAGCACCCTTCCCACCTTCTCCCAACAGGCACACCTACAGTGCTTTCAAACCCCCGGCTGCTGTTTCTCACTGCTCTTGCTGGCATCTCCTTTTGGCAAACTTCATGTTTGCCATGTAGGACGGCTGCCTCTCAGGGTGTTCTTGACCCTTTACTTGGCTGCCTCCCCGTCTCTGTGTGCAGCAACACTTCCCCTGACCTCTAGACTAGTCTCATTTGCCTCCAGCTATACCTCTGCCTGACTCTCTTTCATTACAGCACTTAAGAAAGTGGCTGTGCACAGTGGTACTCAGCTTTCTCTCCTGGAGGTCCTTTCTGTGGGCTGTTACAACACTCTCATTTCCAAGTCTCAGTGGTTGACACACAGTAGTTAACTGGGTGTGTCCTTTCAAGGCAAGCAGACTGTAAGTTCTATTTATCAAGTTTGTTTGCTAATCTTGTTTGCCCCAGTCTGTATTTTACATACATTTGAGTAAACAGATAGTGGGCTTAATTTTTTTTAGAAGGGGGGAATCTCACAGTGTTGGCAAGGCTGGCCTTGAACTTTTGATCCTTCTGAGTGTATAGATCTACAGGCACAGCCTATATGTAGGTTTTGAATGTTGTGTATTATCTTGACTCACTGAGGTCAAATGGTTTCCTTCCGTAGCTGCTGTCCCTGCTGGCCTTCATCTGTGAGGAGGTTGTGACCGAGTGTGGGCTGTGCGGAGGCCTGTACTTCTTTGAATTCGTGAGCTGTAGCGCCTTTCTCCTGAGCCTCCTGCTGCTGATTGTGTACTGCACACCAGTGTATGACAGAGTTGATTCTAGCAAAGTCAAGTCCTCGGTGAGTGGGGAACACTCGGTCCCTGTGTCAGGAACACCTGTCCTGTAATCACACCTGGTTGTGAGAACAATCAAATCGCCTAGTTCATGTTAGCCATTTTGTTGTTTTAAGACAAGGTCTCACTAGTCCAGATTGGCCTTGAAGTTGTCATCCTCCTGCCTCAGTTTCTTTAGTGCTGGCATTAAAGGATCGGGCCATCTCGCTTTACCTGAACATTTTTTTTAGAGGTTTGATTTAGTCACTTTTTAGTTCTTTCATTTTAGAATGTCACTCGCTGGCTCTGCAGTTAGGAATTGAATGCTCGCTCCCTGCCAGACACCGCACAGTGCAGAGATGGGGTGGTAACCCGAACATGGGGTTTTTAACAAAGCCACACATGATTCTGACTGTATTTTGCTTTTCTTTAACTTTTTTTCTTTTTCATTACTCAAGACAGGATTTCTCTGTGTAGTCCTGGCTGTCCTGGAACTCATTTGTAAACCAGACTGGCCTCGAATTCACAGAGATCTACCTGCCTCTTGCACACCCCAACCCAAGTGCTGGGATTAAAGGTGTGCACCACCAACTGCCTAGCACTTCCCTGCTTTCCTTTAATTATATAAAAAAATTAAAGTTGTCTTCAGGTGAGTAAAGAATGTATTTGTTGGTTCACTATTAAGTGTTTCCCAGCCTGGGAGGTACCTGGCTCAGCAGGTAAAGCCCTTACATCACAGATGTAAGGACAGGAGCTTTGGTCCCCAGCATCTGCCCATGGCCACTCAGCCATTATCCCAGTGCTCTGGTGACAGAGAGAGACTAGACCAGCCAAGTCAGTGAACTCTGTATTCCCATAAGAGAAGCTGCTGGTATTAGCTGGAGAATGTCTGGAAAGATGCTGACATCTGCCTCTGCCTCCATGTGCACACACATGCAAACATGCAGACACATATATACACATGTAAACGAGCAGGCAAAACCCACACAAAGCTGACTGGGGTATAGTTCAGCTGGTAGGATACTCACTTGGTTTACGCTGTAGCCCTGGGCTTTATGGATTGGTGTGGTGGTACATGTTTCCCAGTAGTCAGGTGCTGAAGAGAACTTACTCCCAAAGTTGTCCCCCAGCCTCCACACATATGCAATGGCACCTGCATGCCCTGATGCTAACAATAAGAACTGAACAAGATGTTACAGAATTAGAAAGTTGTATAGCTGTGATTTGAACTGAGGTAGTCTGACTTTAGATGCTATGTTTATTGAACAGTGAATGTTGCTTTAAAAAAGATTTAATTTTGTGTATGTCTTTGTCTGCCTGTATGTTTATACACTGCACGCATACCTGGTACCCGTAGAGGCCAGAGGAGAGGGTCAAATCCCTTGGAACCGGAGTTGCAGATGGTCGTGAGCTCCTGTGGGTCCGGGAATTGAAGCAGGGTCCTCTGGAAGGGCAGCCAGTTCTCATAACTGGAAAGGAGTCGCTCCAGCCCAGTATGCATTTTTCTCTCACAAGATGTCTGTCCTAGAAGGGTGATAATTTCAGCACTTGGAAGGTGGAGGCAGGAGGATCAGAACTTCATGGCCACTCTAGGTTACATGAGAACTTGTGAGAAATAAACATGAAACAAGCACTCTGGGAATCAGAGGCAAACTGAGCTCTATGAATTCCAGGCCAGCCTGGTCTACAAGCGACTCCGGGACAGCCAAAGCGAACACAGAGAAACCTTTTCTGCCTTGAAAAAACAAAACAACAACAAAACCACACCAAACAAAAGTTTCGTTTGCCTAGCATTCATAAGGCTATAGGTTTTATAGGTTTACTCCCCCAGTAAGACCAAAAACAAAGACAAAAAAGCAAAAGCAAACAACCACAAAAACTCAAAACTTACTCAAAAACAAAAATGGTCTGGATATTGTGGCACATGCCTATAATCCTAGCACTCAGGAAGCAGAGGCAAGGTGGTTGGATCTCTGTGGGTTCAAGGCCAGATGTTCCATATGTTTGTTCTAGACCAGCCAGGACTACATGGTAAGAACCTGTCTCCAAAAGAAAAATTTTGTAACATGCTATTACATGCAGCCTAAAGTAGACAGTGTTTGAATAAAGGCTTATTGGAAACGTAGCAGGCTAGCATGTTGAAGTTTGATTTGCAGTAAGAAAATGTAAGTCATTCAGGGCTTTTGAAATTAAAAATGGAGGCTGGAGAGATGGCTCAGCGGTTAAGAGCACTGGCTGCTCTTCCAGAGGTCCTGGGTTCTATTCTCAGCACCCACATGGCAGTTCACAACTGTATAACTCCAGGATCTAACACCTTTACACAGAATACAAGCAGGCAAAATATCAATGCACATAAAATGAAAATAAAAAATTATCTTTAAAAAAGAAATAAAAAATGTTAAACTTTGCTTGCTACTCTAACTGACTGTGTTCTTATCTTCTCTGTGTTTAGGATTTCTACATCACCCTCGGAACAGGGTGTGTCTTTCTGTTGGCATCTATCATTTTTGTTTCTACCCATTCCGGCACTTCAGCTGAAATTGCTGCGATCGTAAGTCCTTTGCATTTTTGGCCTTATTTTTGTTTCCTTTGAAATAGAGAATTTAGAAAGTTCTTGATAAATTATATATGAGTAATAATTACTTATTTGTTTATATTCATGTGTATGTAATAATAGGTGATAATTATTACATATTTGTTTATTATCTATGATGTATGTGTTTGTGTGGGTTGGGCACCTGTGTGCCACGGTCTTTGTGGAAGTAGGAAGTGACCTTTAGTGCTGGCTCTGCCTTTCTGCCTTACTTGAGATGGTCTTTTTAGTGCTGTGTGACCTGGCCAGCCAGCCCACCAGCGCCCAGCCCTCCTTTTTGAGGTAGCCCTGGCTGGCCTGGCACTCAGTGCTGGCATAGAGGCATGAGTCATCTGACCTGGCCCCCACCACCTTCTTGGAATCTCCTCCTCCTACTTCCCATTTCCTGTAGGTGTTCTGGGACTGCAGATGCTTGTGATACTGTGTTTGACTTTTACATGGTTCCGGGATGTGAACAAAGCTCTTCAGGCTTGTGTGCCAAGCTTTTTACCCACGGAGTGATCTTCCCAGCTCAAGAATAGTTTTTCTCTTCTTAATTTAAAAGTAGGCTTAAAAGTAAAAGATGGTAGTCTTAAGAACCTAGGAACTTGTCTGGACTTTGTGTGTGTGTGTGTGTGTGTGTGTGTGTGTGCGCGCCATAACATGTATGTGGTGGTCAAACGATGACTTCTGGGAGTCACTCACACTTAGGCCATCAGGCCTAGAGCAGCAAGCACCTTTACCCATCAAGCCATCTTGCTGGCTCCCATAGATATAGAAATAAAATCTTATTTGTAAAAATTTATTTATTTTAGAAAAGAAAGAATTGAAAGAGTTGCAGATGGTGCTGTCTGGTTTGTAAGGGGATAGACAGATGCAGTCAAGCTGCTGCAGATTGAGTTTGAGGCCAGCTACCTAGGAAATCAGCACCCCGCTCCGCCACACACACACACACACACACACACACACACACACACACACACACATGCAGACTGAGTGAGACAGGTACACACACACACACACACAGACCAAGTGAGACAGGTACACACACACACACAGACCGAGTGAGACAGGTACACACACACACACACACACACACACACACACACACACACAGAGTGAGGGAGGGAGGTCCATACACGAACCCAGAACATAGAGTCTCGGAGGAGGCAGCTGTTGTTGCAAGAGACTTGGTGCTGTTTTCTTCCTGCTTTGGCCCTTACTTCCTCAAGGGTTTCGCTAGTGAGGAAGCTAAATTTGAAGCATGGGCTTTTGTCTCTTGACAGAATTCTCAGAATGTTTGGTCTTCTGTTAGAATAATACAATGAGGAAGTGATTTAAGGAAGAGGAAATATGTAGTGGCGTCATATCCCTGTGTCACCACAATGTGACCGGAAAATGTATTTTAGGTAATTTAACCTAGTAGTGTTTTAAAAAATGGAGTTTTGTTTTGATATAAATAACTTCATCTATCTTTACCTAACCTGAGTTGTTACAAATCACATTTCCCTTATCACATCAGTGTGTCAGTGAAACCATTGCTAATAGTCATGTATTTAATACCGTTTTGTGGAATTTAATTTTTTATCTACTGAGCCAAATCTCATTGACTGACACCCCACACAGGGTCCTGCGTACATATTAGGTATGGACATTTCGGGTAGTAGTGCTGGCCTCCACTATAGAGACTTAGAGACTTGATTTTTAATTCACTGAAGAGACAGGGAGAAGGGGATTGCCTTCCTTTTACAAGCTCCAGGGTGGGGTGCTCAAAGGAAATACATGGCTCTGAAGGAGGAATGTGGAACTTGTAGAAACCTAGATAACAAGTGAGGCCACACCTCAAGGCCAGTGCGGCAAGACTGCAGGCTGGTGCCAGGCTACCTGTCTCCGAAAGCAGCAGTCCTAGATCTGACCTTTCCAGCCTTCTGGTGTTTGTATTACAAAAAAGTTACACAGCATTCCAGGATGTGAGTTTGGGGTGGGGTGGGGCATGGGATTGAGATGACCCTGGGTTCTGTCTTGCTGCTGTTACGGATAGTGACTGGGGTTGACATTGTGAGAGAACAGGAAGGGTTGGTGTGTCTGTGCACAATAGGATGAAGACAGGGGACCTTCCTACCTTCTCAGACAGATTTCTCATCTTGTGGCAGCCATAGAAAGAAACTGATGTGGCTAGAGAGATGGCTCAGAGGTTAAGAGCAC
Organism: Pachyuromys duprasi; assembly: GCA_028658305.1. Taxonomy (NCBI): domain Eukaryota; kingdom Metazoa; phylum Chordata; class Mammalia; order Rodentia; family Muridae; genus Pachyuromys; species Pachyuromys duprasi. Next base: position 8,196,205 of record CM053749.1, on the reverse strand, counting down.
TGTCTGCTCTTCCAGAGGTCCTGAGTTCAATTCCCAGCACCCATATGGTGGCTCACAACCATCTATACTGGGATCTGTTGCTGTCTTCTGGCATGCAGACTCTACATATAAAGCATTCATATACATAAAATAAATACATCTTGAAGAAGAAGAAGGAAGAAGCAGCAGCAGCCGCCGCCACCACCAGGTGCTATGGCTTAATCCCAGCACTCTGGGAGGCAGGCACAGGTGCAAGAGGACCTCTGTGAGTTCTCGGCCAGCCTGGTCTGCAAAGCCAGTCCAGGACGGCCAAGACTACACAGAGAAACCCTGTCTCTGAGAGAGAGCGACAGGGGCAGAGAGGAGCGGTGTGTGGCTTTATGTATCCCTGACAGTATGATGGCTATCTAGCCCCTGAGGCAGGAAATAAGAGGTAGAGATATTCAGCCTGGGGGGCGGGATGGCAGGGAGGCAGAGTAGGGGAGACTTGGTAGAGGACTATCTTACTTGCAGCCAGTGAAATGTTGAGCGTAAAGCTTGCACAGTGAGGGCTCCAGATATCCTGCTTTGGTGCTCCTTTGAAAGGCTTGTCTGGTAAAGCAGAGAGGAATGTGAGTTATCACAGAAGTGTTGTGGTAGATGGAACTGACAATGGGAACACAAGTTGACAAAATTAGGACATTTGGATATATGTATCTATAAGTCTGGGGCCTTCAGTCAGAATAACAGGGTTTGGGAACCAGGGGTCAACATAGGGCAGGAATAAGAGAAGCACCTCTTTATTAATTTTTTGTTTGTTTTTTATTTTTGTTTTTTTAGAGAAAGGGTTCCTCTGTGTAGCCTTGGTGGTCCTTGACTCGCTTTGTAGACGAGGCTGGCCTGGAACTCACAGAGATCCACCTGCTCTGCCTCCTTGAGTTCTGGGACTACAGGTGTGTGCTACCATGCCAGGTGAGAAGTACCTTTTTAATGGAGACTGCATAGGCACAAAGCAAAAAGGGAGTAAATGGAGATGGTGGGCATTGTTTGTGAGAGGAAAACAGGTTATAGGATAAATAAAGAGAACACAGTTCCATTTAGTAAAGTTCATAAAGTTCTCTTGTAGTCAGCAGTCAGCTGTGATGTCGAGGACATCATTATGGTCAGTGTGGCCCATTACCAGAACTCAGATGAGTGCTTGCAGGAGTTCTTTCATGTGTTACAGAGGCAGGCAGGGCCGGGCAGGGCCCGGTGAGAAAGTAGTTCATTTCCTTCCTTCCGTCCCTTCCTTCCTTCCTTCCTTCCTTCCTTCCTTCCTTCCTTCCTTCCTTCCTTCCTTCCTTCCTCTTTTTCCTCAAGACAGGGTTTCTCTGTGTAGCTTTGGCTATCCTAGACTCTCTTTGTAGACCAAGCTGGCCATGAGTGCTGGAATTACAGGTGTGCACCACCAACACCCGGCCTGCGTTAGCTCCTTGCTGTGTGTTGCAGAGAGAGCATCTACCCATTCAGAAGGGGTCAGGACCCCTGGGTTTGGTCTTTTAGTAGATGCTGTACGGGTACACCTCTGGCCTGGGGCAGAGGCTTGTTCTGTTGGAGGCCCTGCTCCCTTCTTTCCCCATATCCTGAAGCATCAGAGAGAGCTTGACTAAGCACACACTGTGGACTCCTGTTCACCCGCATGGCTTCTGAAAGCACAGGGAGGACTCACACACCGCCTCGTAGGCCTCCTCTCTTTCAGAGTCCCACCATGCTATCTTTCCACAGCATTCATGACTCTTGCAACAGGTCCATCTCAGTGTCCCCTTGGACCCTAATATCTGAGACCTTTCCTGTGGGTGCGCCCCTCTTGGCAGTTTTTCTTTGTCTTCAGGAGAGGATTAAAAATCAGAGCAACTAGGAAGGACGCAGGTGTGTGGCTTCATGGAAGCCTTGTGATTTCCTAGTGTAATGGAAATTTCCAGTGTCTCTTTAGTGCGCCTTGCTGCTTGAGGTGGAGGCAGCTTCGAGTGGTGCTGACTCTTAGCGGTTAGACACCTCTCTCCTGCCACGTGGACCTGTGTTTGTTTTAGCTTGTGTCATGCGCTGGTCTCAGCTGGGAAGCAGGTGTGGGAGAGCTGGTATGACGGAGACAGGTTCTCTAACAACCACAGCAGAGACTAGTCTCCAGATCCCAACCGGAAGTCAGTCGGGAATGAAGGGAATTCCTGTCATAAGTTTCCAGAGCAGGTGAGGCATGACTATCCTAAGGGACTGTGTGGCATGGAGGTGGCACCAGGGACTTCTCTGGTGGCCGTGGAGCTGGGGGAGCAGGGAGGCCAGACCTCTCCCGGGCTGCCGTCTCTTACAGCAGCGTGATGAGCACGTGCTTCTCATGAGGTTGCACTAGGTCCTAGCGCTGCACAGCCAAAGAACTGGCATTTGTAGTCTGTGGAATGTGGGGTAGGAGCTGTCATTCGGGACATTTTTCTTTTGTCACTTCTTTTTCTCTTTCAGTGACATTTAAATTCTGTTAAAGAGTAGTAAGTATGGATCAGCAGTTAGAGTACTTGCTGCTCTTCCCAAGGACCAGAGTTTGGGTCCCAGAACCCTTATCTGGTGGCTCTGGCCTACCTCCAAGGGATCCTTTAGGCCTCCATCTCTTTAGGCCTCTAAAGATACATACATGTGGCCGTCACTCCCGCAGACAAGCACATGCATGTACATAAATATAAAGCAAATATTTTTTACATAAATTAAAAAAATTTTTAGTTTATTTAAATTTATTTTTAATTTTACGTACATTGGTGTTCTGCCTGCTTGTATGTGTGCATAAGGGTGTTGGATTCCCTGCACTGGAGTTATAGACAGTTATGAGCTGTCATGTGGATGCTGGGAACTGAACCTGGATCCTTTGGAAGAGCAGCCATCTCTCCAGCCTCAGCAAATCTTTTCTCTTAAAAACTAGCTATAAGGTGGAACTTACAAGCCGTCTCTCCCAGCTGTGAACTTGAGGGCTGAGTAGGATACTTGCTTATAACTCATGTTTCCTCACTAACCAACCCCCTTTCTTCCTCAGGTATTTGGCTTTATAGCAAGCTTCATGTTCCTGCTTGACTTCTGTGCCATGCTGTGGGAGAAGCGGCAGGAGAGCCAGCTGAGAAAGCCTGAGAGCACCACCAGGGCCGAAGCCCTCACAGAACCACTGAATGGGTGAAGACTCGGAGGTCTGCGGCCACGCAGAGAGGCTCCCTCCACGTGAGCTGTGTCGCGTGCGTGGCTTTGGGAGAGAAGGGAAGGGGCAGGAGGGCGGCTTCTCAGTGCTGGGCTGGGGAGCCTCACCAGTTAGCTCAGAGGGTTTCTAATAACCGTTGGAACCTGTCTCAAGCGGAGGAGGTTTCGTTGTTGTTTGTTTTGTTGTGTGTTTTGTTTAGATGTGAGGGCTATTGTCTCTTGGAATTGCATGTCTGTCATGTTGCCACAGGACAACCGCACTAGTCTTCGCTTCCGGACCGTGCCTTTTCCTTTCCGTGTTTCATTTCAGAATCATTTGCTTTGCTATTAGTTTTTGAAGATTTCATTGTTGTTGGAAACTTAATTTGTACTTACGATGCTGTTGTTGGAGCTTTAACTTGTACTTCAGATGCTGTTGTTGGAGATCTAACTTGTACCTAAGATGCTGGTGTGGCTTCTTTCCTTCATATCTGATCCCTGTCGTTACTGTACCTCACAGCCTTACACTTACGTGCTAACCTTATTTTAAGGCAGTTACTCTTAGTTCTTTCTGAGCCAGCATGGCCTAACAGAAAGCGTGCTGTTTTATGTGTATAAAGGCAACAATATCAGCAGCCTTGGTGTGTTTTTACATTGCACCTCAGTTGCTGAGATTTAAAGTTGAAAAGAAAGAGAAGTTTGTTATGGATCACAGAAAAGTGAAGAAATAGACTACATCTGAAGACCAAAGAGAGAATAGACCTTTTTGTCCTGTGCGGTGGACGTAATCACACAAATAGGCCTTGACCACTTAGCAGAGATGTGAAGGGTTTGTCCTGTGTTCACAACCGTAATCAGAGTTGATGATGTCAGACTAGTGCAGACTAGTGTGAGTTGGAACCTGCGGTTCTCCCTCCTGGCAGATAGATGGTCACTGCTTCTCAATGCATAGAGCTCTGCAGGCTCTCCTCGGTCCTCAGCTGGGATTTCCTGCTCACCTGAGATGCCTCCTTCCTGACTTTCTCTGGTCACTATCCGCCTGTCACCACCGTCTGTGAGGCAAGCCTGGGCTCTGGCCCTCCACGTCTCCCTCACTGTTAGCCAGGCCATCCAGAGTCTTGTGCCCTTCTCACCACCACAAGTCTGAGGTGGGAGTGTCAGGTTCTTGTTCCCACAGGCCTCTGCTTGGGTTTCTTCCCAGGGGAGGTATTGTGAGAAAGCAAGCCCTAGAACCCTGCTAGTGAATGCTGTGAGTGATGTAAGGAGGCCGCAGACTGTTCCTGAGACTTTGGAAGCATTGCTTGTTGCTGGGAGGCCCAGAGGCAGGGGACCACCTTTCTGACCGAAGGGGACCATTTGTTCCTTCTTCTTAGAACCTGAGCATGTCCAGGCCTTCTATGCCCTGGTGGAGGTTTCCCAGGCCAGCCTTTCTCTCTGAAGTGCTGCGATCATGTTTCCAGGGGCTCACTTTACAGTCCCCCTTCTTTTCAGTTCCTTGTCTGCCGTTGTGTCTGGTAGATGGGTTCGGTTACATGAGGGAGGCTATTGCTCTTTCTTGGAAGCAGACAAATCTGGCGCACAGCCTCTGCTCTGTTACTGGCTCACTGCCTGATCTGCTGGCATCAGGGTTTACATGCTAATGCTGTCGCCAGACCTGCTCGGGAGATCACAAAAGCAATCATGGATGTGCCTGACTGGGCATGCCATCTAAGAGAAGGGACAGTAGGCTCTTGAAAAGTCTGGCAGACAGTTTTAGAATTTCCTTATCAAGCTGTGCTGTAGTCACTGTAAATATCATCTAGACCCATTGAGAATTAGCAGCAAATCAGGGCCCCTGTAGAGTTACCAGCTATTAGTCAGCGTCTGTCACTGTAGCAAAATACCTGAGACAATCAATGTAAAAGGAAGAGTTGGGGCTGGAGAGATGCTCAAAGGTTAGGATGCTTCCTTCTCCAGCACCAGCATGGGATAGCTCACAACTACTTGAAACTCTAATGCCAGGGGATCCAGCGTCTCTGGTCTCTGGCACCCAAACACACATGTCGTACATTCACACAAACACATATAAATTAAAGAAAATCTTAAAAGTAATAAATAAATAAATAAATAAATAAATAAATAAAAAAGTTCATCATGGCTGGCAGTGTTGGAGGCTTCAGCCCATGGTTGGACCTGTTGTCTTAGACAGCAGTGCTTCACCGTGGAGAGTTTGTGGTAGAGCAGGAAGCAAGGAAAGAGAGGCCGTGACTTGTGACTTGTCCCTTGGGAGGGCACACTCCCCTGACCTAAGACCTCACACTAGGCACCACCTATAAAGGTTCCTGCCCTCTCAGCCCTGCCATCCTGGAGAAGCCCGAAACGCTCAGACCTGTAGGGGCGTCTCGGCTCAGTGGTGGCGCCTCTGCCGGTGTTTGGCTTGTTGCAGACTCGCAGACCCTCTGGCCCGGCTCCACACATGCAGTGACTTCGCATTGAGTGGTTTGCTCTGTTCCACAGCTGCGGGCTCAGCCTCGGCTACTTCATTCTTTCCTTTTAGGAAGATCATTTGGGCACTTGTGTCTGTCACTCTTAGAACTTTCTCTTTGGGGGACCTGGGACTGGCTGGCGCTGGCTTTTGCATCCTGTGGAGGGGAACAGGGTTAGACTGGCACCAGATAAGCTCCAGAAGAGCTGGGACCAGAGGCCGGCAGCACAGGAAAGATGGCGTCTGTAGCAGATTTGATTTGCTGCATTTTATACAAATTGTTTAGACCAGTTTTTAAGACTTAGAAGGGAAATATACTTACAGCACAAGACTTTTATAATTACTGTACTTAAATTATGCTTTATGTGGGGACTGGGAAATGTATTTTTACATCGCTTGTATCCAATCAATTTTGTATTTGTTGATTTAAAGCCTGTGGGTCTTTTTTATTATTATTACTCTTAATACCAACTTTTATAATCTTTTAAAATAAATCCTCTTAATTCGGGAGTTTATGTCTTCAGGGTTGTTCATTTTGTAGACTTGTTTGTGTAAGCCCCTCTTTTGAGCGGCCAGCGTTCCCAGTGGCTACATATGACCCTGCACATGGGCTGTCCTTGGGAGAGGTGGGGTACATATTTAAACTGCACGTTTGCCAGCTGCGGCCGCACAGGAGCCTCAAACACCAGCACTTAGAGAGGCAGAAAGGCCACTCACTGGTTTGAAGCCAGCTTGGTCAACATAGGGCCAGCTGTGGTGGAGGCAGATCTCCACAAGTTCAAGGCCAACCTGGGCTACATAGTGAGTTCTAGGCCTGGCAAACAAACAAACAAAAACAAAAATATTTTTAGGAAATCACATGGTGTGAGTTGTAAAGGAATACACTGAATGGCTTTAAATCTCCTTCCCCTTTCCTTTTCTCTTCCTTTCCCTTTCCTTTCTTCTCCTTGCCCTTCTGTTATTTATTTATTTATTTATTTATTTATTTATTTATTTATTTATTTATTTATTTATTTATTTGAGACAGGTTCTCATGTAGCCTAGGTTGGCTTCAAACTTACTATGTAGATGAGGATGCCCTTGGCCTTCCTCTTCCATTCCCAAAATCTGGGATCACAGATGTGTGTCACCTCTACCTGAATAATTTGAAAGAATCAAGTTTGGACACACACTCTAGCTGTGGCTCCCATACTGGTGACAGATAGAGACGTTTGTTTAGGACAGCTGGAGGGCTAGAAGTGTGGAGCAAAGCCAGAACTATCTGTGGGATTTGTAGAATTCCTGCCCTCCAGAATAGTAGGATCTTTATAGTCAACAAGAATTCACTGGAATCTGTACATTCTTCAGGGCTTTTGTTTGTTTTATGTTGATAAAGGACACTGTATTAATACTCAGACAGCTGGGAAGAGCAGACACCTAAGGCAGTGTCTTGGACAGGAGGCAAGCTTATTTCTGGGGAGGTCTGGGAAGGCACCAGCTGGGTGGCCAGTGTGTGTAATCTGCACACCTGTGAGGGGATCGCTTGGCCTGGAGTAGGAGACCAGCCTGGGAAAATCAGCAGCTTGCTGATGTCATTGAAACCTAGCTTGTGTCCAAAGTTCTCTGCCCATCCATTTCCTGGTGAGTTTTGTCCTCAGAGTTGAGACTTCGTGTGGTAAGCATACCTCGATACCATCTCCTCACGAGACTGTCCAGTGCTGAGAAGGGGTTGCTGTTCTCTGGTGTCTCTAGCTGTGCCTTTCAGTTGAGCCCGAAGTGGGTTTGACTCATTTCACAGACGAACCCAAGGTTATATTGAGTGTGATGAATGCACTGTGACTGCATTAATGCACAGACACAGTACACACAGAAACACACACAGACACACACATGCATAGACACAGTACACACAGACAGATACAATACACACAGACACATCCACACACACAGTATGAGGTGTGAAAATACCTGGATTTAAAGCTGTCCTCTTCCAGTACCTACCAAAGTTGGTCCTGCTAGCAGAGGAAAGGGATTGTCATGTTAGAGTGAGGAGGAACAAAATCAGGGATGCGCTGGTGAAAAACCAAACCCCCAAGCTGGGCGGTGTTGGGGCACACCTTCAGTCCCAGCGTTTGGGAGACAGAGGCAGGCGGTTCTCTGTGAGTTCAAAGCCAGCCTGGTATACACAGTAAGTTCCAGCTCAGCCAGGGCTACACAGAGAAACCCTGTGTCAAACCCTGCCCCCTCCCCCATAAGAATCCCAACCCCGCAGTGTAGAAAGCACTTGTTATGGTCTAGGAGATGGGCCAGTCAATTAAGTGCCTGGGAGTTTGACCCAGAACCTACACAGCCGGGTGTGGCGGCACGGGTAGACGGAGGTGGCTGCCTGTGGTTCTCTGATCAGCCAGTGGAGCCGGCTCGGTAAGACCTTGTTCAAAGAAAAGGTAGTTGGCTCCCACGGAACACTGGCTCCTTCTGGTCTACCCGTGTGCCCATGCATGCTCACACACGTGTACTGCACACCCATGGACATGTGTAAGCACACATTTGTAGTCCTGGCTGCCCTGAGATGTCTATTATTATTTTTAGGTTAAATTATAATTCTACAAGTAATACGTGTCCTACAAAGCGGAAAGCAGAAGCAGGAGGGTCAGCTCTAAGAGGCAGTAAGTGTTGTCACTGACATTTATTTATGTTCGTATACGTGCATGGTAGTTAGGCAGTTAGGGGTCACACTTGTGGGATTCAGGGCTCTTTTCCATCATGTGGGAGATCAGAATCCAATTCAGGCATTCTGGCTTGGCAGCAAATGCCTTTTCCTGCTGAATGGATTCACCAGCCCTTTAAAAACTTTGTGTGTATGTGTGGTCCTCAGCATTTTTGTATTTGACTATTTGTTGTTGTTGTTGTTGTTATATTTCTTTTCCTTTCCTTCCTCCCTTTCTCTTGTTTTGAGGCCTGTGAGACACGTGATAGTCTGACCTGGAGTTGGAGTGAGCTCACTAAGCAGGAGGGTGACCTTGTGTTCCTGACCCTCCTGCTTCTGCTTTCCATGTACCACCACCCACGAGGCAGCTCACAACTCTGTCACCCCAGTTCCAGGGGATTTGACACCCTAATCTGACCTCTACAGGTACCCTGCATGCAGCATGCGTGCACACATGCCTCCAAGCAAAGCGCTTACACACAGAATAGAAATAGTAACTTTTAAAAATAAGACAGATAGCAGAGGAAGCGCGGCGCGATTGTGTTCGCTTAAATCCCAGAATCTGAGAGGCTGAGACGGGAAGACCATTAACGCTCCAGGACAGCCTGGGGCACAGGCTGAGATCCTTCCCTTTTTTAAAAAATTTATTTATTTATTTTGAGACAAAAGTTTCTCTCTGCAGCCCTAGCTGTTCTGGAACTCACTATGTAGACCAGACTGGCTTTGAACTCAAAGATCCCACTGTCTCTGCCTCCCTGAGTGCTGGGAATAAAGGCCTGTGGTACTATCCTGAACTGAGACCCTGTCTTTAATAATTAAAAAATAATAATAGTAGTAGTAATAATAGGGGTTTGGGAGAGAAAGTGTGGTTTGAGGCTAGTAGAATGAAAAAAGGGTGTTGTGTCGGGACAGGCAGATGAAGTCAGCAAGGGTTCCACAGAGGTATCCTCACCCACGTATGAGCTCACATCACTCACACACTTTGAGAGTGAGATACAGCCACCATGGAGCTAGTGTTAGAAAAGCAGCTGTGTGTTGACTGTTCCAGAAGAGATGGTGGGAAGGGAAAGATGGGCGTGACAGAGGGGAAAGCACAGCTCAGCTCAGCTACACCTGAAATCAAGTAAAACCCAAGGATGTGGGTAAGCCTGTGTCCCCTGTAAGATACTCTAATAAATCTTTGGTGCATGTGTGTGTCTGTGTGTGTTTTCTCTCTCTATTCCTCTTGAGAACCCTAATATAAAGTAGTGATAATGAAGTGTAGTCTGTTTTCTTGATTCTACATTATTTTATAAAATATCTAATCTGAAGGAAGGAAGGGGAGGGACAGAAGAGCAGAAGAGGTCAGGCCTGGCTCAGTGGTTAGCGGGTGTCCAAGTTGAGGACTATGACTAATCCATGTGCCCACATAAGAACATGCCTTGAAGCCGGGCATGGTGCTGCGTGCCTTTAATCGCAGCAGAGCCAGGTGGATCTAAGTTCCAGGCCAGCCTGGTCTACAGAGGCAGTTCTAGAGCTGTTACTCAGAGAAACCTTGTTTCAGAAAAAAAACGAAACAAAACAAAAGCCGTAGCCCTCAACCCCCACCTCCCAAAAGAACGCGCCTTGCTGCTGCTTTACATTAGAACTTCGCCCACTGCTCTGGCGCGGCCGGGGTGGCAGTGCGTCCCGCTGGCCGCCAGGGGGCGCGCTGCACGAGTGGAAGGAAGGCCTTTGCCTCCACCTGCAGGTGGAGTTTCGTTTCTGCAACCGGGAAGCAGATCGCGGCTGGCTGGAGAGGCTGCCGCAGGCATGCACAGCTGCGGCCAGGGTCCCGGGAGGCCTCTGCCCTGTGCAGCTGCGACAGGAAACAGCTGGCAGCCCTGCGGGCGTTGGCCCTGACTTTCCCGCTTTACCCCGCAACCGCTAGGACGCGCGCAGGGTCGCTCACCGATGGGCCAGTAAGCCGCGTCTGCTCCCAGCCGGGGTTTGTTTGGCCTCAGCCTCATTTCCAGATTTCTTTGGCAGCGTTTCGAAAACGGGAGATGCTTCGCTCAGATTCCCAATTTTCTGGGTCACTGGGGCAGCTGGCAGCAACGGGCAGCTGGCAGGTGGCAGCCCTGGGCCAGCTGCCACCTTCGGAAGTGAGGCGCCCAGCAGGCGGGGTCTGCCATGGCTTGGAGAAGCCTGAGTAATGCCGACAGCGCTCCTCCTCTGGGTCCTTTTCTATGCAGCAGTATGTGGAGAGTGTTTTTAATTTGCGCAGTTTTTCTAGATACGTAGGTAAACAGTAAAATCGTGGGATTGTCCCGGCTTCTCGGGAGGCAGCGTGTATTTTCTGGTGGTCTTCCTGAGGAAAAGGCTTCTTGTAACTCGCCACCCTTGCCATCCACCTGGTGCTCAATGTAAATCTAGCAGCGTCTTTTGTACTGTTGGCTTACAAACTTAAAAATAGTTAAATTGTTATTGTTAATATTATTTATTATTATTATTTGGTTTTCAAGACAGGGTTTCTCCGTATAATATAGTCCTGGCTGTCTTGGAACTCTCTCTTGGGATCGTGGTGGCACAGGCCTGTAATTCCAGCACTTGGGAGGCAGAAGCTGGTGGATCTCCTGTGAGCTCAAGGCCAGCCTGGTCTATAGAGCTAGTTCCAGGACAGTCAAGGCTACACAGAGAAAACCCAAAACAAACCAACCAAAACAAGAACATCAACGCCCAAAAAACTCATCAACAAAAGATACCTTAAAGATATTTTACCTCATAAAATATTAATATTAATAATTAATAATAATTTTTATTATTGTTTTGTTATTTCAAGACAGGGTTTCCCTGTGTAGTCTTGGCTGCCCTGGACTTACTTGTAGACCAGGGTGGCCTTGAACTCACAGAGATCCATCTGCCTCTGCCTCCCTGAGTGCTGGAGTTACAGGTGTGCACCACAGCTCGTGGCTGGTTATTATTATTTTTAAAAGAAAAGTCTCACTATGTAGCCCATGCTAGCCTCAAACTTAGCATCTTCCTGCCTCAGCCTCCAGAACGAAGGAATTACAGAATATCTGCCTTTGTTTTTATTTTTGATAAAGGCTCTTCTATCCCCACATGACATTGGTTGAATTCCTCATGCTCCTGCCTCCACTTCTACCTTGCCAGGATTATAGACAAGCACCACCACATCCTGTTCATCCTGTTTGTTGTGCCCTGAGTGAGCACTCCTCCAACTGAGCACACTAAGCTTTTTTTTTTTTTAAATAGCAAAAAGAAAAAGAATCCTCTTTCCAATCCAATTCATTCATGAAACTCTATTCTACAGAATAGGAAAGGGATCTCTGGATCACACTTGTAACACCAGCATCTGGCACAGGAAGGCAGGAAGATCAGGAGTTCCAGGGCATGGTCGGTTTGTACAGAGTTCAAGGCCAGCCTGGGCTGTAGAGACCCCATTTCTTAATACAAAAAGATAAAGAAAGAGAAAAGAGAGAAACAGTGTAGGCTCTTCCTGAGAGACTGCCTTGTGTTGTGCAGGGAGGTGGCTGCAACTGTGTCCTCTTCTGTTCCACAGCTGTCTGACCGTGGTACAGGGAGGCCTGAGGCCAGCATCCCTCACAGCCCCTTCAGGGTGGGTTACCCATGGAGAGGTTTGCCCGTTAGTGTTTGCTGCTGGTGGCTGGCCTGCGCGAACTGTGAGGTGATTAACATCACATTTGTCTCTTGTTAAGATTTCTCTGTTTTATGTGTGTGAGTGCTTGCCCTGTGTATGCTGTAGCGCATTCATGCGGTGTCTGATGAGGCCAGAGAAGGACATGGGATTCCCCTGAAGAAACTGGAGTTACAGTTGGTTGTGAGCTGCCACCTGTGTGCTGGGATAGAGCCATGTCTTTTTCAGGGGCAGTGAATGCTCTTAAACACTGAGTCTCTCCAGCTGGTTAACACATATTCACACATGCACTGCATGGCTGTAGCCCTGCACTTCCTCCTCGGGTTACAGAACATGAGTCAGCCACCAAAAGAGGGAAGTGGTAGTGTTGAGCCTAGAGACCCTAAATGTGTCGAAGTTTATCTGTGTTAGCAGACACCCCTGGCGCGAGCAGACTCTGGGTCTCAGTTCCCACCTTTGGTCACGAAGGGTGCTTGACTCTGCTGTCCTATCTGGGCCCAGGAGAGCCAAACTTGGGGTCAAGCACCAGCCCCGGTGCCCTGTCCTTCCAGCTTCCTTCTTGGGCCTTGCGAGCCATACTGCTCGTCCAGAGTTGGTGGCTTCCCCGAAGGGCCTCAAGGACAAACAGTTTCCAGAACCTCTCTGAGTAGCACACAGCTCCTAGCTGTAGCAGAGGCTTGCCATCAGCCTTGTTCCCCCTCCGGAGCCCAGGCAGGCCCAGGAACTCTGCAGACTACAGTGGGGCGGTGGTGGCCAGCCATGGAGCTCAGCTGGCAGAGTGTTGCCTAGTGTGCTCGGAGCCTCAGCTTCCATCCCAGCACCAGGAACAACTGGGCATCCTGGCACAGACCTTGACCTTAGTATTGGGAAGGTGGAGCCAAGAGGATCTGGAGCTCAAGGTCATCTTCATCTACCTGGGAGGGAGAACCGGGGTTTGGAGGGGAGGGGACTTAGCACTGTACATAAGGAGCAGGGGGATTTGAACGTGCAACAGACTCAAGGCATTTCACCCAATGAGAAAGCCTGCTGCAACTGGCTGACGTTTTATTAAAAACCACGTAAACCCACTACACCCGCACCCACACCCAGTGACAAAGGCAGAGAGGGGGACAGGAGAAACAGGACGGCCACATGGTGTTTCTGCTGGTTCTTCGCTTAGAGCAGACTCTTCAAGACCAGATTGACAGGCCAGGTAGTTAGGGTCTGCTACTTCCAGGATGCTCTAGGTGGCCTTGGTCCTGAGGGGTGTAAAGAAAGTCGCGTCTATGCGGCAGATCCTGAAGAAAGGCACGTCTATGCAGCAGATCCTGACTCTCCGCTGTGCTCCATGCAATCCTTGGTACCCGAGTGGTGCTAAGACCCCAGAATGGAGGAATGTTCTCTGTCACAGACTATGGGAGGCTGGAGCTGTTTGATGCCCCAGAGTCCAGTGTCCTGGCCAAGCCAGCGAAGGCACAGGGCTTGTCACCTTAGCAGTCCATAGCCATGCCTAGGGTCCTCCTGGGATGAGCATACATTCTGCAGGTCCTTTGGGGTGGAACAGGGGCTATGGCCAGCCTTGTCAGGCAGATGCATCTTGAAAGAGAAATGGAAAGTTAGGTCACTTTGTCAGGAACAAAACTCACCCAGAAGCACTCGGCTTCTGCTCCACAGCTCCAGATAGCGTGTGTGCATTTGTGTGTGTGTGTGTGTGTGTGTGTTTGAGTGTGTGCTTGCACAGAGGAAGAAAAGAAGACCAGAGGCCAAGTATTTCCCCCCCTTATTTCTTGAGACATGGTGAACCTAGGTCCACTGGTTAGGCTGGGGTGTCTGGCCAGTAAGCTCCAGTGATCTGCATGGCAGGCAATTTACTGGCACAACTCCAGCCCTCTAAATATGTTTTTTAAAAAGGAAAAAAAGGAACCAGGTGTGGTGGCACACACTTGTAATCCCAGCACTCAGGGAGGCAGAGGCAGGTGGATCTCTGTGAGTTCGAGGCCAGCCTGGTCTACAAAGTGAGTCCAGGACAACCAAGGCTACACAGAGAAACCCTATCTTGAAAAACCAAAAAAAAATAGAAGAGGGGAGAGATGACTTATCGGTTAGGAGCACTTGCCGCTCTTCTTGAGGACCAGAGTTACGGTCCCAGCACCTGCATCAGGTGGCTTACAGCTGCGTGTAGGCTCCAATTCCAGGGCATCAAACACCTTCTTCTGGCCCCTGAGGCTACCTACATTCACACACCCAACTTAAGATCTTTTAAAAGGGGGTGGGGAGGAGGAAATTCTGGCTTGAATAAAAGAGTGAATTAATCAAACCAGTCACGTGGGTTTGGGCTTTCTGAAATCTACTGATGTTTTTGTGGTTTGAGACAGGATCCTAAAGTGTAGTCTCATGGCTTCAGCTTCCCGCTCTCTGGATCACAGGCATGTGCCACCAGCCCCTCACTTTTGCAATCAGTTTCTAAGAACACAGTATGCTTTGCCTGGTGGTGCGCACTTATAAAGCTAGCACTTGAGAAATTGAGGTAAGAGGCCAGGAGTTTGAAGCCAGCCTGGGCCACACAGGCAGACACTGGCTAATCCCCATCTCTGACCCCAAAGAACTTAGGGATAAAAACCATTAAGGATGTATATCAGGAAGGTAGGGGGAGAAGGATTAGGAGTTCAAGGCCATGTTTGGTCATACACAGAACATCCCAGGATGAATCCCCTGGCATGTAGAGGTCGTAGGAGGGCAGGGCCCTTAGGTGTCACCCTCCTTCTTCTGTGCCCCGCCCTCCTGCTCCACTCTGGCCTCTGACACCAAGACATCTCCAGCTACCGAGCCAAGGACGAGCATTCTACCCATGTGCCCTTAGCCCTGGTGACCGAAGCTTACTTGAGGCCTGGGTTATGCAGGTGATCTTGTAGGACAGCCACAAGCTTGCCAGGCAGAGGAAGCTGGCCAGGAACCCAAAGACCTGCAGTGGGAGAAGAAAGAGTCTCAGAGCCGTGGCGCCGTCTCTCTGATTCTCTTCTCTGTTCTAGGAAGGAAGCTGGGGAGCCATGTGACCTAGCTACCTAATCCCTAGTTACAGAGGGGAAGTTCAGAGAGATCGAGTCTCAGGGCTCTGGTCAGGCCTGGAAGGCAGGTCTCTGGGTCTCCAACCTTGTCCTTGTCACTTGAGGTAACTACTGGAGCTTGATGATCCAGAACCAATAAAAATGTGAAAGGTGGGCCGGGTACGGTGACGCACACCTTTAGTCCCAGTGCTCGGACACAGAGGCAGGCCTATCTCTAAGTTCCAGGCCAGCTTGTCTATAAAGCTAGTTCCAGGACAGTCAAGGCTACACAGTGAAACCCTGTCACAAAAAGAAAAAGAAAAAAGACCCCTCCCCCAAAAAAGAAAGGTGGCACTGTAAATTTTAATTGGATTTAAAAGTTGGACCATCCCAGCAGACTGGTTATGGCTAGCACTATTGGGTTTCATTGGTGATGGCTTCTGGTTGCTGCTGGCTTTACAGCCATGTAATAGCCAAGAGCTGAGGCCTCAGAGTTCCGCTTAGCGCCTGCATGTATTTAAATAATAACATAGTAAAAAAATAAGTTGGGGCCCCCCTCCTACCCTTCCCAGGGTCCATTTAGTGCTAGGCTTGAAGAGGGTGGACCTTGACCTAACAGGCTTCTCAAAGCGGCGTGAAGGGGGGTGATCACACCCCTGGTTGTCTTGGGACCTGTGAGGCTGGTGGCCTCCTTGTGACACACTCTAATGGTCACTGAAGAACAGCTACACACCTGTCAGGTTTCTAAGCCTTCAGGCACCTGGCTCCTTGAACCCACAACTCCCCAAGGTGGGCATTTAGCTAAACAAGAGAGGAACAGGAAGCTCATTCTTTTGCTTAAGATCCTGGAGCTCCCTGGGACAGTGTAAGGGTCTGACCCTGGGCAGTGGGCTTCAGGACTCAGGTGTCCTCAGACCCACCCAGAGGCCTCGGCTCACCACGCCAGCACTAGTGACAGTGGTGGGCAGCTGACATTGCATAGGTGTGGTCCAGGAGCAGCCAGGCTAAGGGTAGAGTTCTGGTTAGCTCTGGGGTTATTTTCAGGCCCAGCTACTGGTTTAGGTACACAGCTGTCCCAGCAGCCCATACCCCCAGAGCCTTTTCCTTGGCTCTCTTTGTACAGATTGTCTGAGCCGCACAACTAGCCGATTAGAGCCAGGCCTTGCCTCCCATTGTCTGTTCTGCACAATCAGCACATTACTGCTATGCCAGTCCCCAACTGTCTGCACTGCATAATTGAGCAGTTTATTATTGCATCCCTATAGAATGCTAGTCTGGGCCACAGTGCCTTGTTTGTTTGCTAATTGTCACATGGGCCTTGTACTCATCACCTAAGCTAGAGGGCTACTTTCTGCCAACAGGGACCTCGTTTAGTGTTACTTCTCTGGCTTCCCTGTGGTGTGATAAATGTTAGCTCAGAGATCATGGGGCTGAGAGCTTATGTGTGACCTGATTATAAAACCCAGTGGGAATCCCCTTCATGTGTGTCCTGAAGCACACTTCATGTGTGCGCTCGTGTGTGTATTTGTGTGTGTATTCATGGACTCTTCTCTCAGCAGTATTGTCAGGTCGGTGCCAACCTGCAGGTGGCAACCACCTGTTTCCTCAGAGGTCACACAGAGGAGCATGGTAGGCACTGTGGAAGGCGCGTGGGGCAGCACTGTTCACAGGCTTGGCCACCCCTCTGCAGCGGTGCGTGGTCTCTACTGTGTGGCCCTTCAGAGCAGAGAGCCTGTCTGAGGGAAACTCCAGGGGCAAAACCAATGACAGGCCATGGTCTGGGGAATTCTGGTGATATTTGTAAGTGGAGCTCACACAGACCTTGACACCCATTTAAAAAGTCTCAGCTCAGTGGGTAGAGTGAGTACCCAGCATGCACTGAGCCCTGGGCTCTATCCCAGCACCACATAAACCAGATGTGGTGTCACACACCTGAGATCCTGGGGCCCTGGTCAGCAGAATCTCAAGTTGAAGGTCATCCTTGGCTACTTCCTAAGTTGGAGGCCAGCCTGGGCCACAAGAGACCAGGCCTCAAAACAAACAGAAAAAACCCTTCTTGCCCTGGTATCTGTAGCAAACCTGTACAGGCCTAAATGCCACTTAGATATAAAGTCAGCAAAATCCTAAATCAGAACACAAGAATCCACACACCTTTTAAAAGCAGGCGGCATGGATACCCAGTGCCGTATTTCTGTACCTTCTAGCTAGCTGTACACGGTATCGGATGAATCATTTTCACGGCTGAAAGGGATAAGGGCACCCTTTCTGGGTCTGAGTACTGTTGAGCTCAGTTGGCAAGAGCACCTACCTACTATGCAGGCCACCAAGAATTCTTCCCAGCATAAAAACTGGGCATGGGGGGAGCACACCCGTAAGGTCAGAGCTGGGGAGGTAGAGGCTGGAGGATCAGAAGTTCAAGGCTGTCCTCAGCTAACAAACACATAGTTCTGTCTTTTTTTTTTTTTAAGGTATCTGATCAGGGTGATGCATTCCTATAACCCCAGCACTTAGGAGGACACAGAAGCGAGGCCTCTGTAAGTCTAAGGCCATCCTGGGCTATGTAGTGCATTCTGGGCCAACCTGGGCTACCCAGTGAGACCGGAAAGAGAAGAAAAAAGAAACAAAGGACTCACAGCAGACATTACTAGTTGATCACAGAACCCTTCCCTCTAGAAGCAAACAAGACCCCCAAATACTCCTCTGCAGTGAGACGGCAGGGTAGGCATGCCTTCACCCCTTGCTTTAAGCAGTGGCTATGAGGGAGACAGGTCCAGATACTCTAGCTGTTTAAGTTGTCAACAGCCCTTAAGTCCACCTTCCTGGACCCTCTGACACCAGCTGAAGTGTCAGGCTCTTTGGAGACAGTAGCTGGCTAGACTGAGGTAAGTATGCGTTCTAAGAAGAAAGGCTCCTAAACCAACCCCTTCCCTGGCCCTTACCAGGAAGAAAGGAATATCTAAAATCTGAACAGGTTGCTAAAAACATCTTACCGCTCCAGCTACCAGGCCGCTCATGTTGTAACTCTTGGAGGCCGCCACAATGGAGGCGATGAGGAGGAGGAGAGTGCCGATTAAATAATGGAGGAATTCCTGGAAGCCAAGGCCAGAAAAGGTGTGAGTGGGGAGCGCACCGGAGTGAGGGAAAGGACGCTGAGCCAGGAAGAGATTCCCCGGAGAGGAAGGAGGCACTAAGGGTGAGCAGAGCTATTGCCTAAAAACCCCTGGTTCCTGAGATCAATTTGTAGACCTTTTCCTCTGGTCCTAGGTTTAATTCAGTATACAAAAATAAAAACAAAAAAATAGCACACAGCATCATCCACCACAAAATACCCTCAAAAAGCTAAAAGCAAAAAAACTCCAAGGTCTTAACACTTTAAAAAAATAAAACAAAATAAAAGCAGTGAGCAGATTAGATTTTCAATCTGAAGGAGGATATCTATAAAAACTTATGCTCAGCTTCAAGATGGAAGATGCAATTCTTGCTTTCAGCCATCACAGAAAAGGGCATGACACCTGCTTTTGCATATCTGTTCAACATGTAACTATTCTGTTCGGCTAATTCTTCACAATAAGACAAGGCAATCAGATGAAAGGCATCTAGACCAGCCAGGAAGAGGTGAACCAGTTGATATTTGTGGGTAACGTGGTTTGGCACATAGTGGGTCCTAAGGAATCCACTAGATCTCTGTTAGAATAGATGGAAAGCATTTATGCTCAGGTAGAAATCAAAGTACAAAGCTAGGTGTGTTTGCCAGGTTTGGTAGCATACACATTTAATCCCAGCACCCAGGAGGCAGAGGCAGGAAGATCTCTGTGAGTTGGAGGCCTGCTCTACATAGTCAGCCTCTGCCCGTGCATTCTAGCCAGCAATATCCCCATTCAGCTCTTTCCACAGTGCACACACTCACCTTCTTTCAAGGCTTGTCCTCCTACATGCCACACACAGCAGATAAATGCTGAAAGGAGCACCCCTCCCCCAACCTCTTAACCCTGGATGTGAGCTCAGGAAGCAGGCAGAGATGTCTGCCAAGCACTGGGAGGTCAGGGCAAGACAGTGGGGACAGCTTGGGATGCAGACCAGACAAGAGTCGACCATGGAGCCTGGCCCTTCCTTACCGACAATGGCCAGCTGATGCAGGTGAGCATTCGGTAGAATCGGAAGAGGTGGACCAGGTAAAAAATGAGGATCATTATCAGGTCACAGATGGTGACAACTTCAAAGAACTTGTAGGCGCCAGGGTCAGTCCACTGGGAGCTTTGGGAGCTTCTCACACAGATGAAGGCAACCAGCAGGGTGACCTGGGACACACATGGAGAGGTTGGCACACTTCTGCCCGAGTCCCGGCACCCAGGAGGAGGGGGACAAATGGGAAGCCAGCTGAGCTGTTGTTCTGTCAAGCCTCTGTCAATACACTGCTGCAGTCCAAGCTATTCCCACGCAAATGGCTGGGAGGGTTTGCCCAAATATAACATAGGCTCTGCGTGTAGGGGGAGCCAGGGCGTGTGTGTTACCTGAAAGTAATAGCTGTTTCAGATGGCAAAGATAGCAACTCGGCCACTGTCCTTGCTAGTGGACAGTGAGCCATTATTGATTGGGGTGTGGCATACACGATCCAAGCACTGAAGAACTCTGCTAGGTGGACAGAAGTCATCCTTTGTTTCATATAGGGAAACTGAGGCACACAGAGTCACTAATTAGACCAACTAGTCTATCTTGTAGGCTATACTACAGTGTCTGTGCCTGTGTGCGCCTGAGTGTGTGCATGTGCATGTGCACGTGCACATGTGTGTGTGTGTGTGTGTACACTTGTGTATGGAACCTGGGACTCTTGCATGCTAGGTAAATAATCTACAAATTGAGCTACTTTCCCAGCTGTGCCCACGCTATCATCCTGCTGGGTCTAGGACAAGAGGCTCTGGGATTGTCACCACTACCCACTGAAGGCTGCCCAGAACCAGAGACTCACTGCAGCTCGGGCTCATGACTTGCCAGGCTGGTCCTTGAGAGCCCCGTCCAGCCAGCAGCAGTCTGGACTGGACATTATTAAGATTTATAACTAGCCGGGTGCAGTGGCACATGCCTGTGGTCCCAGCACTCAGGGAGACAGAGGCAGGCAGATCTCTATGAGTTCTTGGCCAGCCCAATCAACAAAACGAGTCCAGGACATCCAAGGCTACACAGAGAAACCCTGTCTCGAGAAAAAAAAATTATAATTATTTGCTAGGCAGCAGAGCTAAGAGTACCAATGCCATCCCAGTTGCTGTCTTCGTCATCTGGGACATAAGTTTACTCTGAAGTTAAGCATGGTGGTCTGTGCCCTTAATCTCATCATGGGCAGAGGCAGAAGGATTGCTTCAAGTTCAAGGCCAGTCAGTACTACAGAGTGAGCCAAAACTAAGACTAAACCAAACAACCAACCAACCAACCCACCAAGAAACCAGTGCAGGGGCTAGGGTGTAGTTTGATTGGCAGGTTCAATGCTCAGCACCTTATAGACCAGGCAAGGTGGTACAAGCCCAGTCCAGCACTGGGAAGGTGGAGGAGGGAGGTCAAGGTCAGCTCCTGCTGCGCAGTGAGCCAGGGAGCAGCCTGGGCCCCCCACCTCAAAAACAGACATGGACCTGCCTTGCGAGCCTGATGACATGAGTAACGAATGCACATCGAGAGCTGGCTGCGTGTGCTTGTCTTCTGACCTCCAGAACGTGAGCTGTGGGACACAAGCCATGCACACACACCACGCTCCCGTGTATACATGATAATGATAAGTAAAGTTTAAAACGAGCAAAAACCAAAAATGGCCATGATGTCTTCTGCTTTGCTGGGGAGATTTCCCAGGAAGCTTAGACAAAGAACACATGGTGGGATGGCTGGTACCTGGTACTTTGGCCACTATCTTGGACAAATAAATCAAGAGGGACTGTGAGGCTAGTCAGTGCCTGTAAGAGGGCTGGCATCCAGCCTTGGGCAAATGCCAAAAGTGTGTGCCCACTGAGTCCCACAATGAGGCTGTGGGATGCCCCGATTAAAAACTGAAGCGGCCCCAAGCCAAGCCTGCACTAGCCTGAGGAGAGGAAATTAGTCTGGGATGAGAAATGACCAAGCAAGGACACTGGCAGCATGACGGGACTGCGGCCTGGGTCACAGACAGAAAGCCACTGTTTTTCTGCATGTGTGACCACCAGCCACAGGGGGCCAGGGGAGGGGGTCTGAGGCTGCCTGAAGACTGGCCCTCGGGAAGAACAAGTGAAGCTGAAGGGACGGGCTGGCAAGATGTTTTAGAGGCTCAAAGCTCTCATTGCCAAGCTTGAGTTTGACTGCCAAGTCACATGGTAGTGGAATGAGAGAATCATTCCTATAACAGCTAGGGAAGAGAGTGTATGTGTGTGTGTGTACACGTGTGGGGAGGGCACCCAGGGGCCCCTCAAGACCTCCATGTGTTTTCAGGAACTGCTGCATGGTGATGCAGGAAGCCCCGTGGATACACAAACAAAAGAGTCCATGCCACTGGCCACAGCAGCAACTCCCGACCCCTACCTCCTAAGATAACTCAGATTCCTCACAACAGTTTCAGATTGAGTCCAGATCCTCCCACAAGCCAAACCCGAATGAAATCAACTCTAGCCACCTTCCCCCACCTCGGTCCTGCAGGCAGCCTTGGTCCTCTGAGGGCCAGCTTCCTCAGAGGCATCTCTTATGCGGGCCTGCTAGGGAGCAGGAAGGCTGGAAGGGCCCTCACAGGAGGGCAAGGTGCATCTGGGATCTGAGTACTAGTCATTTGTGCCCAGGTACAGTGGAAGGAGGCCCTCCCTGGCCCTGTGTGTGTGTTTCGTGTTTGAGCTCTCCTCACTGGTGGGTTCTGTGGAAACAAAGACCTCCCTTCAGTGAGGGCCCCGCCCCCTTAGCCTCCACTTAATAAAAATAACCTGGCAAGGCTGACTGACCCTGGCTAGCCTCACTTGCTCCCTTCATTGGCCAGCAGGGTCACCCTGAGGCTGTCAGAGCCTCAGGGGAAAAAAAGACAAAGAAGGCTTTTCAGTCTCCACAGGCCGCCCTGGCCCTGGCCTGGAAGTCCTTAGGGGAAGTGGGGAGACCACAGAGCCTGACTATAGGTTGATCCCCAACAGTGCTAGACCTCACCCACCTAGAACTGCACAGCTCAGGTGAGCCGGACGCAAGGCAGCAGTCCTTGGGGTGACAGCTGAGGAAGGTCCTCTTGACCGAGGAGCAAAGGTTTCCTTCACACCACCCACCCCATTTCACAACTGGGTTGCAGAATGTTAACTTCCCCCTAATATGTGGCAGAATTGAGAAAGAGGTTAAGAAATTTAAAAAGTTAAAAAAAAAAAAAGTCAATCTCAGAACAGGAAAAGGAAATGGATTCTGAGCCCAGCGTGGTCTGTTCGTGTGCAGACATCTCTGGAGTGGCTGTAAGCCAGCAGAGCTTCTGTCCCACAGTGACATGTTCACACATCAGACGGACCAGCAACACAGAAGAAATGGGAACGCAGGGCATCTGAGGAATGCATGGCTGGGTTAAGAGTTTCAAATGACTTGAATCTACACACCTGAGAAACAGGCATGAGGGGTAGCCATATATTCTAGTCAACGGGTGCAGAAAAATGTGAATATCTATTCATGATGAGAAACAAAGCAAAACAAACCCAAAACAAAACCCCTCAGAAAGTTAGGATCTAAGCTACCAACTTAATCTGGTCAGTACAACCCCCAGGTAATGGTGTGCTTGGTGATGAGAAGCTGTAGGCTTTCCCCTGAGGGCAGGGGATGATGTCAAGGTGACAAGGAAAAGATGTCCTTTCCCAAGCTCATAACCAACCGTCTGAAGCTGTCGTGAGAGAAGAAACAGGAACAAGGCACGAAGATTGAAAAAGAAAGAGCCCAGCTTTATTATAAACAATGTGCTCATGTCCAAGAAAACCTGATGGAACTCCAAAAGAAGGTTCTGGAATGAGTATGTGAGTTCAGCGATGGCGCAGGTCGAACAGCTTAACTTGCAAGAGCATTTGTGTTTCCTGAATGTGAGCAACAAGCAAGGACCACTTCCAACAGCAGCAGTGTGGGAGGTATTGACTGAGAACAGCATTGTTGGTAAGTGAGTTCTCGCCAGATCTGATAAGCCAGTTCAACAGAACCTGGGTCGAGACCCAGCGTGCTGGCTTTTCCCTTTTTTTGGGGGGAGGGTGAGAGGTGAGAGGGTAGATACTGACAAACTGATTCTAAAATTCACATGGGAAGGCAAGGTAGGGGTAATGAAAACACGTTTGCAGATGAGCACTACCCAGTGTGAAGGCTTACTTTAAAGGAAATAGTCACCAAGGGTGTGGAGTAGGCTGAAGCAGACACGCACAGTGGTGACACTGAGGGGAAGGGACCTCCCCAGAACACAGTTTAGTTTGACAGAAGCATAAAGTGAGGGGCTGCGGACGTGGCTCAGTCAGGGTGGTGCTTGCCACGAAACCCCAGGACAGACCTGAGCTCTGTCCCTGGATTCCATACAGAGCAGTGCACATCTCGGATCCCAGTGTGGAGAGCCAGGGCTAGCTAGCCAGTCAGGCCAGCAGAATTAGTGAGATCCAGGCACACTGACCCCTGCCCCGAAAACAAAACGTGGGCTGCCTGTGCCGGTTGCACACCTTCAACCCCAGCACTTGGGAGGCAGAGGCAGACAGAGCTCTTGTGAGTTCGAGGCCAGCCTGGTCTCATAGAGAGTTCAGACCATCCAAGGCTACATGGAGAAATCCTGTCTCAAAATAATCAAGTGGAGAGAGACGATGACATTAATATTGACCTCTCCTGTAAGAAATGCTGCAATAAAAGGAAGTCTAATGAGAAAAAAGACTGGGCAGAGATACGGGTCATTTGGCCCAAAGCCCTGAGTCCACGTGTGGTCTCCAGTGCACATTTACCAAGTGTGACGGTGTCCATCCGTAAATCAAGAAGCTTCTAGACTGAAGGAGAAGAAACCTGATCACAGAATGAGGCCAAGTGTGGTCACGTGGTCCCGGGGCCCCAGACCAGAAGGATGTTAGTGGGCTGTCGTGAAGCCTGAAAATACTTGTAGTCACATCATCAGTGTCTTCAGCTACCTGTCAGTGACAGGTACAGAAAAGCTTAGATCCAGGCCTCATGGTACAAGCCTTTAGTCCCAAACAATGAAGGTGAAGTTAGTTTGTAGAAGGAAACAGCATGAAAGTGATGTCTAATTGAGTGGCAGAAAAAAGTGACAAATCAAAGAAAGATTTGGCAGAACAGGATATACCCAACCCTCATAAGAAAGAGGAAAGGGGCTACTTAAGGGGCAACGAGGCAGAGAGGAAGCAGTTTTCCCGGGACAGTAATAGACAGCTTGCCGAGAGAGAGAACTCAGGTGAAGACTGAATGAGCCAGAGAATGAGAGGAGCCCAGAGATCAGAGCAGATTGCAGGAGTTAGTTTGAGGCCAAGCAGAGTAATTCAGAGGCTGAGAGAGAAGCCAGATAGAATAAGTCAGCTGAGAGAAGATCTTGAGCCAGAACAGCTGAGTTGCACCAGTGAGCCCAAAGCTCAGTAAGAACAAGAAAGGGTGAGCTTATTAAGCAATAAGTCTGAGGCTGAAAACATTCTAGGCCTAGGTTAGACTGTACGGAGGCTAGAAGCTTCTAGGACTAGGCCTAGGTTAGCAGAAGGAGACCAGTAATCTTCCCACAACAGCGAAACAGGCAAATGAAATTTCCTTTTACAAGAGAGAAAAACTCAATTGTGCAGTTCTCTGGTGTGAACTTTGTATGTGCCCACCACAGTGTGAAGACTGAACGCCCCTGCCAGAGCCTCCGTGGGATGGGACAGCTCCAGCGGCCATGACAGGGAACCTACAACTCCCAGCTCAGATTTCCCCCTGCTCAAATGCCCAGCTTCCCTCTACCTACTGGGGCATCTCTCCCTGGCAGCTAGGATGCTGCTATGAACTCGTTCCTCATTCCTCCTTCCCTTGAGCAGCTGTAGGCTGCAGAGCTCTTGCGGCCTCATTGGCTTCTGTCTGTGCACTGCAGCCAGTGAGAACTGGACCACTCGCCCTGGCCCCCAAGGACCAGCTCTGCAGCCGGCCTCCCTCTCCATGGTTCCCTGTGAAGCTGGCCGAGGCTGGGCCCAGGAAACTTTCCTTTGCCCAGCTCCGTCCACCTAAGTCTCTTCCCTGCAGTTGCCTAAGCTCTCCCAGCTGGCTCTGTTTGCAGACCTACTGGCTGCAGTTCTCCCTGTTTTCCTGGTTCCAGGTAACTCCAAGGCAGGGGGTGTGCTATAGCAGTAGTACTGAGCACCGGGGGACACTGAGTAGACCCCTTCCCTAATGGTGGGTACAGAGACTACAGTGTGAAGTCAGAGAACTCAGGCTCAGAACAGGTCAGGCTTCTAAAAACAAACATATGGTACAAAAATGCTGCTGTTAGGAGTGTCG
This sequence comes from Pachyuromys duprasi, assembly GCA_028658305.1. Classification (NCBI taxonomy): domain Eukaryota; kingdom Metazoa; phylum Chordata; class Mammalia; order Rodentia; family Muridae; genus Pachyuromys; species Pachyuromys duprasi. The sequence goes on along the minus strand of CM053749.1, from coordinate 8,170,799 downwards.
GCCAGTATTCTTCCATCCCTTCCCTTCCCTCCTCCGGTAATTACAAGATCTCACTCTGGAGCCCAGGTCAGCCCCAAACAAAGTAATCCTTCTGCCTCAGCCACCCATAGTGCTGGCATTATACACCCAGCTGCTCCCATATTCTTGTATATGAAAAACTAAGCTGTCTCTACCAAGGCAGCCACTAAGTCCCCAGAGATAACACGAGGTGGCAGGGAATTCGTGTCACTGATGGAGACTGCTTACACTGATTACAGCCAGTCCCTTTCCTGGAACACACTGAAACTGTTCAAAAGGACACCACTTTCTTTCTTTCTTTCTAGGGTTGTGCTGCATAGCCTAGGCTGCACTCAAACTTGGATCTTCCCGCCCCAGCCTGAGTTCCCGAATACTGCAATTACAAATGTTTGTCACCACACCTGACAGGATTTTACTTCCTTCAGACTAGCTTTGGGAAGGGACCTTGGAGAAGAGGCTGACAGCAGGGATAAGGAACAAGTTCTACAAGACAAATGGTCTGTAAAAAAGGAATGCTTACTAACACCCTAATGATATGAACTTAAAAAAAAAATTAGCCAGGCAGTGGTGGCACATGCCTTTAATCCCAGCACTCCAGGACAGAGGTAGGTGATCTCTCTGTGAGTTCGAGGCCAGGCTGGTCCACAGAGCTAGCCCCAGACAGCTAGGGCTAAACACAGAAACCCTCTCAAACAAAACAAAACAAAAATATTCTTAAACGGGGTGTGGTGGCGCACACCTGTAATCCTAGTGCTTAGGTGGGCAGAGGAAGGTGGATCTCTGAGTTTGAGGTGAACCTGGTCTACACTGTGAGTTCCAGGATAGCCAAGGCTACACATAGAAACCCTGTCTTGAAAAACCAAAACAACAACAAAACACACATATATGTATGTATGTATGTGTATGTCTATATATATATATATATATATATATACATATATATATATATATATGTGGGGGGGGTGCTGGGATTCAAACTTGGGTCCTCCGCAATTAGCAGTACATGTTCTTAACTGCTGAATCATTTCTCCAGCTGGACAAATGTTCTTACATTACAAAATTCCACATAGGAAGCCCAGCATGGTGGTGCATGCCTTTGACCCCAGCACTCAGGAGGCAAAGGCAGGTGGATCTCTGTGAGTTCGAGGCCAGTCTGGAACATAATGATTTCCAGGACAGCCAGGGGCTATACAAAACAAACAAACAAACAAACAAACAAACAACCCTATCTTAAAACAAAAGTCCACACAAGGCTCGGCACACTGCTCAGTTAGCAGACTACTTGCCTAGCATGCAGGAAGCCCTGGCTTTGACCGCCATCTTCACCTAAAAAGTGCATCCCTGGGGGAGGTGGGCTGCCCCCCTGCACCTGTAACCCCAGCACTTGTGAGGCAAAGAGAACTTCACCCTGTACGAAGGTGCAGTATCCCTTTTAAAGGCTTCTTACTGCATGTGTTAGGCCCTCCGGTGGGATTAGACAGCAGCAGCCATGTCTGCACTCAGCAGCCCTTCACCTCTGTGATAGGCTCGTGGGAATGGTGCTCCCTTATTGTTGCCATCAGTCAGTGCCAGGAATCCCACCCTCACCAAGGATGTGTCTGCCTGGGGTCCCCCAAGGGTGTGTCTGTCATGTTGGGCTGGTCTGGGGGAGCCTGCTCACTGTACACAAGAGCTGCAGGCATGGCAAGAAAAAGTGCCTTGGTTGGCCCTGGCTACCTATGTTCAAGTGCAGGGGCCAAATTATATATATATATTAACATAACTTTGGGAAATTCAAAATTACCTCAGTGCTTGTGTTTACCCAAAAGAAAGGGAAAAAGAAAACCACCCAGCCAGGGGGAGAGAGATAGCTTAGTGGTTAAGATCACTTATTGTTCTTCTAGGGGCCTTGGGTTTGGATCCCAGCATCCACATGGCAGCTTACAACCGCCTGGAGCCTGCTGCTCTGGTTCCAGGGGATCTTAGGCCCCGAGGTGCACATAAACTCATGCAGCTGCACACACATACACCTCAATAAAAACAATAAACCAAACAGACTCACACATCCAGTGGGGAAAGCGCCTACCATCCATCCGAGCAGGAACCACAGCACCCATATTCTGGAGGTGGAGGCAAGAGGGTCAGAAGTTCAAGCTTATATTTAGGCACAGCAAGACTGAGGCTGGGATATCTGAAACCATGTCTTAAAAAAAAAAGCAGCAGCAGCAGCTTAGGTTATGGACTCTGTCTTGGCCCGAATCCAAGTGTCGCTAGTCACTGCTTACAGGCCTTAGACAGATATAACATAGCTCCTCAGCCTCAATATTCATCTGTAAACCAGGGCACGAGACCGTGAGAATTTGGCAAGGGAGCAGGAGAAAGCACCAAACTCAGTAGCTCTTGCCCGCTGGATACTCAGCCGCTCATTACCTAGTTAACTACCACTTTCCTGTGATAAGGGGGTGGGGCGCCTTTTCATTTCTTCTTTATGAGCAAGATGGAGAGGTGCTCTCGGAGTGGGAAGGAAGGCCTGCTGCTGCAGGTTCTCATTCCCCCCTGCTTTCCATCCTCCCTAGTGCATCCCCTTGTGGGGAAAGGGCTTCTCCCAGCCTCCCCGCTGTCCTTCCCAAACTTCTCCACAGCTCCTCGCCTGTCTGTCCTGACCACAGACAGGTGGGCTGCCCCAGGACGGGGACCTCAGCCTTGCTAACTGCCAGCGTGGGCCCAGGAATCTGACACCTACTGGAGGCTGGGCCTCTGCAGCTGCGTGCACCCCACAAGGTCTGGGGTGAGTACAAATGTCCTTTCTGTGACTTCTTAGGGTGCTTAGGGCCCCCAGCTAGTCCAGGCTCTGGAGGGTCCAGGCTCTGGAGCGTCCAGAAGGCCTTCACTGGCCTGTGAGAAGTGCAGGGAGTGTAGCCAGGCAGCGAGGAGCCAGTCTTCTGACAAGGGAAGCAGCAGCTGGCAGCTGGCAGGGAGGAAACAGATGCACTGCCATTGGGCCATGCAGGAAACCAGGGCTGAGCAGGGAGAGAGGCCTTCTCTAACAACCAGAATTTGAAGAACGACGCTGTTCCCCAAGGGGAACATTCCCAGCATAGCCAGGAGGGCCCTGGAGGGTCTCTGAGACCCACTGGACAGTTCAAACAAACAAACAAACAGTGGGAGTGTTCACACACTAGGGGACCAATCAAGGGCACTCTAGGGGACCCTGCACCCTTTCCCCTCTGTGGCTGGGCAGCCTGGTGTACCCTCATGGTTTCCGGGTAATGTACCTCACCTCTAGCCAGTGGTTTCCAGCAAAGCAGCAGCTGGCTTTTGGGGTGGGGTGGGGAACAGGAATGCTTGACTATGCCTACAAAATCTTTTGGATCTGCAGCTTGTGGACATAAAATCTCCTACTTGTAGGGCTCTGCCTTCTAGAACTGTCTACAGTCATTGTTGCCATTAATTAAATACAGGAACATTTCAAATCATGACTGACCAGCCTGTCCTTGTTCCTTTCCCAAAATGCCAGGCACCAAATCTGCTATTAAAATTGCGATTGCGTTTCCACTTGGCACCTTGAAATGTGTGGACAATAAAAGGGCAGCCATTAGTCTGTAGACATTGAAAGTCTAAAAACTGGGCCTGGGAGATTGACAAAGGCACCAGGGACAGAGGTATGAGCTGTGTGAGCCTGAAGATCCAACTTCAGTCTCTGGAACCTACATGAAAGGCCAGAAGTGCAGGTCAGGTTTGATGTGTGTGTGTGCACACCTAAGTTCATGTGGGTGCGCACACAAAATAATAGAACTAAAAAAAGGTTTAAAAAGTCTAGAAAAATCTGGGCATGGTGGTGGTTCCGCCTTTAATCCCAGCACTCAGTAGGCAGGGGCAGGCCAACCTCTGGGAGTTGGAGGCCAGTCTAGGAAATCGTTCAGTGCCGCCCACCTACAAAGGGCATACAGCTGTTGTTTCTCTGTCTGCAGAAGGCAGACAGCATCTGTCCTGAGGAACTATCGGCATGTCTGCCAGCATGATCGCCCTGCAAGGATGGGCTCTGTGGCCCCGTGTTTACACGGACAGGCCTGGAAGCCCAGGAGCTTGACAGTGAGGCCAGGGGAGAGGGGCTGTGCATAAACCAGCGCGCCTCCCTGAGCCTGGCTGCAAACCACACTAGGAAAAAACAAACAAACAAGCAAATAACTTGCAGCTGGGCCCGCTGGGGTGGAGGCAAGAGGATCGTGAGTTCAAGGTCACCCTCAGCTACGAAGTGACTTTGAGGATAGGCTAGGCACAGTTGGTAAAGTACTTGCCACACAGTCCATCATGGACTTGATTCAACCCCCAAGCACACTCATATCCAAAGCCAGATGCGGTGACAAAGACTTGCAATCCCAGCACTGGGGAGGCGGAGCAGCCAGCCCAGTCAGCTCAGCTAGTTGTCCGCAATAGGTCCCAGTGTGGGGCCCTGGCTCGGGGGTGGGGTGGGGGGAGAGGCTGGACAACTCCTGAGGAATGACTCTGGCCTCCACGTACAGGAGTTCACACACACGTGCTCATGCGCGTCTCTCTCTCTCTCTCTCTCTCACACACACACACACACACACACACACTCACACACACTCCTGCACACAAAACCACATGGGAACACACACATGCATAGAAATCAACCCACAAAGATTTAAAAGCCAAACATCAGGTAAACAGTGAGTTCTATTCAACAAGCCAAAGCCAGCATCTCACCACACATGTACACTGCCATTCTAATTTTGTCTCAAGACACCAAAATAACATGTACCCTCCACTAAATCCTGAGGAGCTTTGCTTATTACTCAATTGGAGGAGCACAAACGGGAGAGTACATTTTCTTCTCCTTGTGCTTTGAATGGCATGCACAATAAACAAATCACTTTTATTAGGAAGAAGAAAGCCCGCAGTTTGCTTTATTACTAATTTAAAACGAGACCTATTTATTTCTCCTTCATGTGATGAGCATTTCTCCCCCATGTATGTCTGTCCCACACGTGTGGCTGGTGCACACAGAAGAAGGTGTCAGATCCCCTGGAGCTGGAGTTACAGACAGTTGTGAGCTGCCATGTGGGTGCTGGGAATCGAACCCAGGCCATCAGGAAGGGCAGCCAGAGCTCTTAATCCCCAAGCCATCTCTCCTGTCTTATTATGAATTTTTAACATTTGCTTTAGCCTTCAGCAGAAAGCAGCTTCCTGTTCTCGGGTCAGAATTGTGTTGGGAAGGGGCAGGATCTCAGCAACCCATTTCTTTGCTGCCTTTTAGCCTCTGTATTTCTGGAGGTAGAAAATGAGGGTACGGGTCACCATTGGATGAGGTCAACTATTATAACAAAAGACTTGAGGGATGCTAACTTTATTTATATTTTGAGACAGGCCCATTACATAGCCTTGGCCTGGAGTTTGCTATATAGTCCAGGCTGGCCTTGAACTCTCAGAGAGCCACACGCTGGGAGTTCACACTGCGGCTCAAGGTATGTGACACAATACTCCCTTCTTTTAGGCAGGGTCTATTGCAGTGGAGGCTGGTCTTGGACTCTGTAGCCATGAATGATCTTGACCTCTGATTCTCCTGCCTCCACTCCCGAGGCGCTGGGATTACAGGTTTGCTCCCCACTTCTAGTTCACAGGATTCTGTAAAGCTGTCCTCTGACCTCTATACCCATTTGTTCTCTTCTTGCGCTGGCCCCGGGGACACCCAGATGCTACCAGAAGACTGACCATCAGCCCACCCTCAGTGAGACGGGCAGGCTGTGTGTGTCCCCGAAGTACAGCCCTGCTTTCCAAATCTGGAGGCTGCCCAAAGTGTTCTTTGCACCCCCCTCCCCCAACTAAGTTTCTAAGCTACCTTTGAAATGGTTAATTGGGCCTTCATTCCCATCTCAAGTGTAAAACCAGCAGCTTTTAGAGTAGTCTCAACGATTGTCTAACCATCAACCACAACTTTTAACGGTTTTGACTACCACCCCCAACCCTCACAACCATCAACCGTCACTTCCAACTTCCTTCCTCCACTGGCTAGGCCCAGTCCGAAGCAGCTACTGATTTTCATCGGTGCCTATAAATTTGCCTATTTTCAACATTTCATCTGACCAGAATCATTGACTGTGGTCTTTTGGTGAGTGGCCTTTCCCCTCCCACTTAGCACGGTGTTTCCAAACCTCAGGTACAATTGCATATCTCACTATTCTTCCCCATTTTTTTTTCTGTATCATGCTTCATCAAATGCACTTTTTGTTTCAGTTACTAACTCATTCACCATTTGGTGGGGTGTCTGTGTTGTTTCTAGTTTCCGGCTCTTGTTGAATAATGAAAATGAACACATACGGTCGCACATTTTCACTTCTCCTGGGCTAGCAGGAGTGGTGGGCACACGGCACCTATCTTATGAGTGTGTGTGTGTGTGTGTGCATGTGTGCGCTCGCGTGTGTCCATCCAACTCAGCTCCTCGTGCTTGCATGGCACCACGTCTGAGCTACTGCAGACCGTCCCTACAGTGGCTGTATCATTTTACACCTCCATCAGCAGTGGCCCAGAGTCCACCCTCTTTATGCCTTCTGCATCCCCAGTCATTGCCATCTGTCTTTTTTATCATTGACTCATGTGTGTGGCATTATATCACCACGGTTTGGATCTCACTGGGTTGTTAGCAAGTTCTGACTCTGCCAGGATTGTGTGTTCTGCAGACGTCAGGCATGATACCTGTGCAAACCAGATTTCGGCTGCCGCCACCAGCTGCATGGCTTTAGGTGCTCATAGCGCCTTTCTGGAGGTTTCCTCACCACTCAAAGACATGACTCACCCCATTCCTTAAAAGCATTTAGTGAGCGACACAGTCATGGTGGATAGTGTTCAGTTCCCTGGGCATTATTGAGAGCAATATGTGGCTTGAAAAAAAGAAAAGAAAACAAGCCAGGAGTGGGAGCACAGGCCTTTAATCCAAGCCCTCGGGAGGCAGAGGCAGGCAGGTCTCTGAGTTCAAGACCAGCCTGGTCTATAGACGAGTTTCAGTACAGCCAGGGCTACACAGAAAAACCCTGTCTCAAAAAACCAAAACAAGCAAAAAGCCAAGAACCGTGGTCATGTCACTAGCCTATTGGGAAGATGAAAGAGAACACACGGCTGCAAGAAGCACACCTGGATAAAAGGCACACCAAGCTCCAGGCCTCTTCTGAGACTGGTTTTCTTCTTGACCTCTGGCCTCTTCGTTTTTTAGAAATGAGAAGCCCATAGGAACCCAAGACAAGTTCCCCTAAATACTGTTCTCTCTCTTTCTTTCCCTCTTTCTCTCTCTTTCCTGGCAGGTGCCATGTAGCCCAGGCTGGCCTGGAACTCACTAAGTAGCTGAGAATGACCTTGAGCCCCTGATTTTCTTGCCTCTACCACTTGAGTTCTGAGTGCTCAGATTAAAGGCATGAACCACCCTACCCAGTTTTACGGGGTGCTGGGACTCGAACACGAGGTTTCATGCATTCTAATCACATACTCTACCAATTGCGCTACATAGCCCACTCTGCACCTCTGCAGTTTTCAGTTTTTAAGTTAAGCATGTATATCTATCCCTGTGCGGGTAGGTACCTGTAAGGGCAGGTGCCTGAGGGGGGCAAACCTAGAGTTAGAGTTATAGAGCCCCAGAAGTGAGTGCTGGGAACTGAACTAGAGACTTCTGGAAGAGCAGTACACAAGCTCTTAACCACTGAGCCATCTTTCCAACCCCAACCTTTCAATTCTTAAGATAACATGTTGAAAAACCCCTTGGTCAGAACACACTAAAAACACTTTACACAAAGCCTAGAACCAGACGTCTGTACGTCACTGAAACATGGGAAAATTGAGATAGTAGCCCCAAAGGGTGCTTACAGAGCACCTGCTTCTGCTCACCCACGACCGATAAGCACAGGATCCTATCCTAGAAGTGAAGATTCCAGGCAGAGGAGTAGTGTAGAGGCCCGAGGCAGACAGGCCCAGGCAGGCAGCCTCATTCCCAGGATTTGGTCAGCTAGCTGTGGGCAAGGCAGGAGACTCTGGGCCTGCATTTTAAGAGGAGCATTCAGAGAAGAGGCAGCGGGTAGACCACGTCACTGTTAGAAGTCTTTGCTCTCCGATTCTGGACAGGCCCTATCACTGTGAAAACCTGGCACAACACCTCTGTTCTCAAACCCACGGAGCAGCCTTAAAGCTTCTCCCCTCTGTTATTTTTGTGCAGCTGCACCACAAGCCAGCAAGGACATTTTTCATAGACTTCCCTTGTAGATCAGGGTAGAGGCTTCTGATCCCAGCCTCTGTCCAGGGACCCCCATTTCCACCTGTGCCGAAAGCCTCTCTGATTCCGTCCATCTTTAAAGATCAAAGACGTGACCTTTCAGTTTTATTCAGCTGATCAAAGCCTTTAGCCCACACACTGATCTGCTCAAACCCAAGACTGCTTAGCACCAGGCCTTTCAAAGTTCCTTATTAAAAATGCCTCTGTGTCCCAATTTTGGTCCATTTAGGCACCCTTCTCAAGAGAGGCGGGAACTTCTCCTTCCTCCCTTTTCAGCAGGGAATGCCAGCCACCTTTCTACACACTAGGCATCCAAAATAACGGTTATGGACGGCAGAAAGCTCTGGACCTCACCCAGCCCGCTGGGGGCTGCTCCAGCTTAGCTGGCAGGCTCCAGCTTCCGGGTCCGTGACCCTGCACCCGGGTCCCTACGATTCTGTCCCCACAGCTTTCTACAAAACTACCACATCCCACTCCACCCAAGATGGGTGGGGAGATCAAACCGCCCAGCTGACTTTCAAAGCACACCACACAAACAAAAAAGGTATTGAAGACGAGACATTTTCAAAGAAGTTGAAAACAAAACCAGGAGGGAGTAGAGAAGGGTGGGTAAAGAGGGAGCAGGAACAGGCCTGGCAACTTCTGGTCGACCCAGCCAGCAGCTTTTGTGCAGCTCTGGTCATACGAACAACCAGCCCCTCACCCTGCCTGGCTCCAAGTGGCCGCCAGAAGCCCCCTAGCCACGGGCCTTCCCAGATAACCCGCTGCCTTCCGAGGAACTTCCATAGCCTGGGAGAGCGCAGGGGACCCGGCGATGGTCTTAAAGGCGGCGCTCCTCCCTGCTCCCTAGCAGAGATCGACAGCCCAGCCGAGCCCTCTGCTCTGTCTCTCTCGGGCGGCTGGCCGTGCGCGGCCTGGGGATGGCAGGGGACGGCGGGGACCTCCCCTCCTCTGCTCTGGTGCGAGACCCGCCGCCTGGAGAAGAGGAAGGAAGCCGAGGAGAAACTCGCACCCCAGGTTTCGGTGGGGAAGTGGGCCGGGCCCCGTGGGGCGACGGCTGGAGAAGCGAGGGGACCGGGGACCCCGCGGGCTGCTCCGGGAACTTCGTAGGGGACACACAGCGAAGGCGCGCGCGGTGCTCCCAGGGTCCCGGCCAGGTGCAGCCCCGCGTACCCGTCCCCCAGGCCACTCCGCTCTTCTTACCATCTGCGCCACTTTGAGCAGGGCGCCGTGGGTGCGCGGGTACACCCGGTCCAGCAGTCCCTCGGAGGGCTGGCCCGGCCCCGGCGCTCCGCCGCTGCTGCACGTGGTCCGGATGAGCCCCGATCCCTGCGACATCGCGCGGCCCAGCCCGGCCGGCCGCCTCCGGGGCCGCGGGACCTCCGGCTAGTAAAGCTGGGACGGGACGGGGCGGGGCCTCGGGGGCGGGGCGCACGGGTCCCTCGTTCCAGCTGTGGCGGGACCCGGGGAGGACCCGCGAGCAGAAGCCCCGCCAGCCCCTGCCCGCCAGACGCGCGGAAGTCGGACTGGCGTGGGCAGGAAACCGGACGCCTGGGCCCCTGGCCTCTCCCAGGAGCGCGCCGCCCAGGTCACAGCTGGTGACGAGCCTCCAGGGATTTGTGTGTGTGTGTGTCGTTGCGGCTGCCGCTGGGTGCTGACACCAGTAGGGTGAAATGCTCGAGTGTGCCGTGCTGCGCTGTTCGCTTCTGCGTGTGCAAGTGCCTGTGTGTGTGTGCACAGGCGCACGCACCTGTACCACTGTCACCTGCAGCAATAAAAACAGGCCCATCAACTCACGACCTTCCCTCCCCCATCCTCCCCCATCCTGACAGACAGACAAGCCAAGCTCTCACTGTGTACCCCAGTTAGCTTCAAACTCCTATAGAAACCCGGCTTGCCTCAAACTCGCAGGTGTCCTGCTGCCCCGCCCAGGGCTGGAATGAAAAGGTAAGCACCACACCCCACAGAGGCGCTCCTTTTAGATGACTCGAGGCCAAGTGAAGTTGACAGTTAAAGCTAATCGGGACCCCAGCTTCAGCGTCATGGTACGTGGAGTGCGTGAACACACGTGTCCTGTGTGTATGTCAGTGTCCTGCACTGTCGCTCTCTTCCCTGCGATGCAGATAGCCTCATAGTCCTGGGTGTATTAGTTTCTCCGGACTGAGAAAATGCCTGGCAAAAGCGACCTAAACAAGAAGGAGATTATTTCGGCTCATGGAAGCGTTTTTTTTTTTTTCTGGTCTGTTATTGGACTTGGGGTGAATACGCATACATGTTTGGTCATGTCTCAGTGTTAGAGACCATGCAACACAGGCTTAACCCTAATTCGTGGCCCCAACCACACCCCGAGTTTCTCTGTGCAGCGGTGGCTGTTGTAGAGCTCATTCTGTAGACCAGGCTGGCCTTGAACTCAGAGATCTGCCTGCCTCTGCCTCCTGAGCGCTGGGATTACCGCCTGCCTTAAGGCTGTTGTTGTTTTGATGGACTTTCGATGTGTATGGGTGCTCTGCCTTCATCTATGTCTGCGCTCCCTGTGTATGACTGGGCCTGGAGAGGCTAGAAGAGGGCGCTGATCCCTTGGAGCTGGAGTTAGAAACGCTTTTGAGCTGCCTTTGGGTGATGTGAATTAACTTGAGTCCTCCAGAACAGCCAGCGCTCTTAAACCACCGAGCCATCTCTCCAGCCCAGGGAAAACCTTTTCTTTGATACTCAACAAGGTTAATAAATAAAGTTAAGGTTAAAATGTCAATAAAGTTAAAATAGCAGGAGGTCAGACTATATACCTTGAAAATACACTCAGCCGAAACGGTTACCTCTATGATTCTAGGAAACCCCCAGTCCATCCTTCCCTCATATTTTCCAAGTCCATCTTAAAGCATCATACAATAACATGTTACCTGTCATCCCAGGTCACCCATGCTGGGGCAGGTGTCTGACCTGGTCCTTTACAGCTTCCTGCTTATACATTACTTCCTGTTTTCTTTTTTCTTTTCTTTTCTTTTTTTTTTTTTTTTTTGCACAATTACATTTGAGACAGAGTCTCACTAAATAGCTGTGGCTGCCCTGGAACTCTCTAGGAAGACCAGGAACTCACAAGAGATCCATGCGTGTCTTCCCCCTGAGTGCTGGGATTGAAGGTGTGTGACATCTGTATGTTGTTTGTTTTCAAGTTATCAGAGTCATAACCTTGCAGGCAAGCTCCTTTTCTACTCTGAATTTCTAGTCTGGGCAGGAGAGGGTGGGTGGATAATTAAGCAGAGTTTGGATTGGGGGAATGGCTGGACCAGCAAGCCTTGGTAGTCATCTGGTGCTTTCTTTTCATTTGTCGCAGGACCTGAGCTGGCTCCAGGCACCTTTGAAAATCAACTCTTTCTTTCTTCCTTTTTTTTTTTTTTCAAAACAGGGTTTCTCTGTGTAGTCCTGGTGTCCCTCGGGACTCACTTTGTTGCTAGTTAGGTGATAGATTTCCATGATGCCTTTGCACTCTTTTTAATTAAAAAAAATTTTGTGTGTGTGTATTATTCCTTTACATCATACAGTGCTCTATCTGCATATACACCTGCACACCAGCAAAGGGCACCAGATCTCGTTGTAGATGGTTGTGAGCCACCATGTGGTTGCTGGGCATTGAACTCAAGACCTTTGGAAGAACAGCATTAACTTCTGAGCCATCTCTCCAGCCCTAGATTTTATTTCTAACAGAGCTCATGAAGCAGGCTCTACTGGCCACCAGATCTCAGGGGTTTTCCTTGGAGGTATGCGCTGCCTCAGCCAGCAGCCTGGGTCCTCTTGGCTGCGCAGCAAGCACTTTTACCCACTGAGCATTTCCCGGGGTTGGGTTCTACTTAGTCACCATACCTGAGTGCATACTCACTTGTTTACACTCTAGCATTGCATCTCCATGTTTATTTCTTTGAAAATCTATCTGTTCCATTACATTTCAATAAAGCCCATTTTTCCTGCAAAATGCTATCTTTTCAATTAAAACACTAATTGTCTTGGGGATAGAGACACACACTTTGGATTTTCACCTAGGTGTATTTTTAGTGCTTCATACAGAGATACATTTTGCCTTGAAATCTTTTCTGCGCTAATACCCTGAAGGGATCTTTTTTTTTTCTGGTGAAGGGAGAAATTTAAAAATCTGAAAATAAATTATTGAACACTCCATCTCTCAATTTTCTTTAAGTTTTCAAAAACTAGCCAAATATTTATCGTTAGGAGGATGGATTTAGAAATAGCAATGGCAAAAAGATGAAATGCCTCAGGCATTTTATTGATTTGCCCGGAGCAGGTAAACACATTAAATTAAAATCCCACCCAGTTCTGTCCCAGAGGCCAGGAAAGTCTGAGGCAGACTAAGATGTTGTACACAAATGATGGGAGAGACAATTTTTAGGTGAGCATACAAACTAACGGGTTTCATCCTGGTACCTTAAAAATATTTTTATTACTCTTGTCCCGGGGATTGAATTCAGGTCGTCAGGCTTGGTGGCAAGCATCTTGCCAGCCCTACCATGGAGTTTTCATAATATTTCATTATATTTTCTTTTATTTTTTCAAACAGATCTCACTGTGCGGTCTGGGCTGGCTTGGCAGTCACTACATAGACCAACACGGACTCAGGCAAGCCTGTTTCTCTTAGGTCCTGGCGTTGGAAGTTCTCAGCACTATGCTCAGTTGTTGTTTTTTAAAAACCAAGGAAAAACAATCAAATCAAATCTAGTTTAAAAAACAAAACATAAACAACCCCCACCCCAAGTGTAGCTCTTGCCTTTAAAAGAATAAGAGGCGATTTTATTCCGTGAAAGGAACCCTGAGACCAAGTTCTGATCTACACAGGGACAAAGGGCAGGGAATGAGAGACAACAGGAGACAGGAGTAGGGAGAAGGCTTTTTGTCTGGGATGTGGAAAAACGACTGCCTGTAGATAGAGGAGACAGAGGTCGCCCGTAGGAAAATGGCGGTTTATAATGGAGCAAGGGGGAAACTCCGTGTTAGGATGTTTAATTTTAACTGGGCGTGTTAATTCAGTGCACTAAAGAGGGCTTTTGATTGCTTGACTTCAATACTTTGATAGCTGGACCTTGGTGGTCAGCCTAAAGAGGAGGTAGTGGTCAAATAAGGGAACAGACCTTGGTGGCTAGCTTTCAGAACGTAATCTAATGTTTTTAGCAAGGCAGAGGGATGGGGGAGAAGGGTCAGGCTTGCAGAGGCATCTTTGCCAGCCTCAGGCTCTCTAGAATGGTTTCATTCTGGAGCCAAATTTGAGTGATCATGGCCCTGGAACACAGTTCACGTTAACCCAAATTCCACGTTCCCTTGTGGAAGCAGCTCTACAGTTTTACAGAACAAAGAGGGCCATAAATCAAGGCAAGTTTAAAATACATTAGAGGCTACATCAGAGAGGCAGGATGGGAGAGCTTTTCTATAGGCCTCGGGTGCTGGCTGAGGACATTCTTAGCTTTGGGGTTGTGGAAGCCTGTGATCTACTAAGTTAATAGATTCCGAAGGTTTTGGTCTGTCAGTCACAGACTGTGAGTTGCTAACCAGTTACAGAGGTGAGGAAGGAACTGCCATGGGGTGGGGGATAGCCTGCGGTAAGGTAATTATCTGAGGACCTGCAACATTCCAACCTTCCCACTGCAGCTTTGATGTATCAAGCTCCTCTCCTGAATTCTTGACACCAGGCCCCTGGAACCACCTTGTCATCTAAAAGTGCAAACTGGGAGATGATTCACCAGAAAGGTCTGGGTATTTTTTTTTTAAGAAAGTTTTCTTTTGGTTAAGAAGATGTTTATTAGCCGGGTGTGGTACACGCCTGTAGTGCCAGCACTCAGGGAGGCAGAGGCAGGTGGATCTCTGTGAGTTCGAGGCCAGCCTGGTCTACAGAGTGACTTCCAGGTCAGTCAAGGCTACATAGAGAAACCCTGTCTCAAAAAAACAAAAACAAAACAACAACAAAAAGTTTATTGTTTTGATGGGTTGTCAGGGGAGCTTGTGGGCCTACCTCTGAGAAGCCACAGATAAAGGCAGAAGGTAAGATGCTATTTGTGGTGGCCTTTGGGATTTCCAGCCAAGGATGACGGAAGGTCATGCAGCATTGCTCCCTCCAGAGCGGTCCCTTGTATTTAAAAGGGCTTCCCTCAGAAGGTTCCAGAAACACCTCTTTAGGTGTCTGATTTTTTTTTCTTGTTTGGAGCCTTGACTGCAGTATAGTATGAAGTTCTTAACAACATCTGTGGGGACATGGGAGGTGTCCTTGCTTTGTGAGAGAAATGACAGAGAAAGAACTCGCAAGACTCTTTTAATGAGCTTATTTTGTTTTTGATGGCCTGGGAATTAAACACAGTGAGACTACCCAAACTTCCTTTTGTTGTTGTTTTGAGACAGGGTCTTGCTTTGTATCCCTGACTGACCAGGAACTCTTATTCAGAACCACCTTGAACTCAGAGAACCACCTGCTGAACCTGGGTCCTCTGGAAGAACAGTCCACAGTGCCCTTAACCGCTGGGCTGCATCTCCAGGGCCCCCACAGCAGCTCTAAGAGAAAACATTTAACTGGGGCTGGCTTAGAGTTCCAGAGGGGACAGTCCATTATCATCACGGCTTGGAGAATGGTGGCGCACGGGCAGGCATGACCCTGGAAAAGGAGCTAGCAGTTCTACAACCAGAACCCCAGGCAGCAGGAAGAGAACCTTTGGTCTTGGCTTGGACTTTTGGAACCCAGTGACACACTTCCTCCGGCAAGGCCACACCCCTAATCCCTTCCAAGCAGTGCCGATTCTAAGCAGGACTGAGCGTTCAAGTGTATGAGCCCATAGGGAACTTTTTTTTTCCTTTTTGGAGACTTGGCTTTGTAGTTGACGAGCTGTCTAATGGTGAGGACGGAGTGTGGGTGGTGAATTCATTCTCCCTTTAGACCAGCGGCTCTCCACCTTCCTGATGCTGTGACCCCTTAATGCAGTTCCTCATGTGATGACCCCCAACCACAAAAGTATTTTTCATAACCTTATTTGTGCTGCTGTTAAGAATCATAACATTTTTCTTCCTGAAAGCAGCCAGAGGTGAAGATGGTTCACTACTCTCTTGACCCAGAAAACCCTACGAAATCATGTAAATCAAGAGGTTCAAATCTTTGTGTTCACTTTAAGAACACCTGGGAAACTGCCCAGGCCATCAAGGGTATGCACATCTGAAAAGCCACCAAGTATCTGAAAGATGTCACTTTAAAGAAGCAGTGTGTGCCACTCTGGCGGCATAATTCGGGAGTCGGGAGCTGCACCCAGACCAAACAGTGCGGCTGGACTCAGGGTCGGTGGCCAAAAAAGAGTGCTGAATTTTTGCTGCATATGCTTTAAAAATGCAGAGAGTAATGCTGAGATTAAGGGTTTAGATGTAGATTCTCTGGTCATTGAACATATCCAGGTGAACAAGGCACCTAAGATGCGCCGTGGAACTTCCAGAGCTCATGGGCCAGATTAACCCATACATGAGCTCCCCCAGCCACATCGAGATGATCCTCACTGAAAAGGAACAAATTGTTCCAAAGCTAGAAGAGGAGGTTGCACAGAAGAAAAAACTATCTCAGAAGTAACTGAAGAAACAAAAGCTGATGGCACGGGAATAATAAATTCAACATAAAATAAATGCAGATAAAAGTAAAGAAAAAAAAGAATAATAACGTAACATAATATCTATGTTCTCTGATAGTCTTAGGTGACCTCAAAAGGGGTCTCGACCCACAGGTTGAGAACCGATGCTTTAGACCACGTGGGTCGTGGATGCATTCACCATTTAGACCAGCAGAGCAAGCAAAAATTATTGAATACATTGCAAGGTGCTGAGCAGGCTGGACAGTAACAGGAGAACTGCCTGCAGCTTTATTCCATGCTTTTTTCAGGCTGTCCCAGCGATGTCATGGAGATGCAAGTAAACAGGACAAACCCACACACACAGGTGAAAGAAACAGCACTGAACAGGCACCACAGAAAGTCCTAGTGGCCAGTCAGACATCTTGAAAGCCTGTGTGCCTCAGCCCCTTGCAGGACACCAAGCCCACCAACGCTTCTGTGGTTTTTCTTGCTTCGAAAAATCACCCCAAGACGCTTGCTGTATCCACAGGAACTGTCCCACCTGAAAACTCTTCCTCTGGGTGCATTTGCCTGGCTCATCTGAGTTCTCCTACCATCTGATAGAGCTGCTGAAGAAGACGCCATGGAGTCACAGTAACTATTGGAGATGTGGAGACATTCTGGCATACACATCTCTGGGATCAGCAAGATGATGATGATGATGTGTATGAGCGTGCGCGAGCGCACATGCACCCCAGAGAACAACCTTAGATATAGCTCCTCAGGTGCTGTCCACCTTTGTGAGAGACAGTCTCTCACTGGCTGGCCCGGAACTCCACAAGTAGGCTGAGCTGGCTGATTAGAAGTGCACGGGGGTCCACCTGTCTTTGCCTCGCTAGTGCTAGGATTGTAATGGAACTTGGACTTCTGAAGTACCTATGTTTTGTTTTTGATGTGGGTTCTGATCAAAGCCAGGTCCTCTGCTTGCAAGGCAATGGAGTTATCTCCCCAGCCCTCAGCAACCTGATTTAAAGGCACCTGTACCTATGGATCCTTTCAATGGCTGCATTTAATTTAACGTGTTCTAGAATAAACTAGCTGGTCCTGGCAGGACCTCTTTGCAAGAGCTCTTTCCTGAGCCCAAGGCCATGCCTCGTATGATTGATGTAGGGTATGGGCTAGCATGTGAGAGTCATGGGCACTGTGGTTCCCAGACCTGAAGAGACAGATCTCTCCTGCCACCCTGCCCTGGTGACCGAACACAATGTTTTCTGACAAATACGGCTGCCTGAGCAGTGCTGTGCGCTAGGGCAGCTTTCCCAGAAGCCAGGTTCTAGGTGCGCCCTTATTAGTCATACTCAGCGTTAGCCAGGGTGTTGCACCATTTAGTCTGCTATCGTCATCATTAGCTTTGGAGAGATATCAGCAGGTAAGAGCCGCTCACTGCTCTTGCAGGGGACCCAACCTCATTCATAGCTGCCTAAACACCAGCTACAAAGATCTGATGTCCCCCTCAGACACACAACCAAGCACAAAAATCTATCTTTGTAGAGGACAGTTAGCTTTAGGCCAGGGAAATGGATCCATGGGCAAAGAAAGGCTCCTGCTGCCATGATTGGACATCCTGGATTTTATCCCTGGGAACCGCAGGGTGGAAGGAGAGAACGCACTCTTGCAAGCTGTCCTCTGACCTCAGCATGTGACACACTGTGGCACACTAGTGTGCCTACACCCGTACACAAACATACACCTCCACATACTTTAAAAAAAAACTGTAATTTAAAAAGTCAGCTTTACAAACTCCACAGATCTTTAATGTTTAGTAATTTATTTATACATTGTGTAAGAAAATAAAACCTATGAGGAAGTCAGGGGACCTCAGAGTTCATTAGAAACCACAGCACTCCCCAATCCAGCGTAACTGTAACAAGCCACTAGGAGGTAATTTAACTAAGATATAAAAACATTAGTTAAATACAGTTCTGGGCAATATACATTAGAGCTACAACTGTTTTTACAGTGGGATTCATCCTGGTGTTTTCTTCTCTGTTATCGGAAGATGAAGTCACTGTGTGGTCCTGGATCTCCAGGCTACGAAACTGAAGTATGTGTTTCCGGCATAGCAGATAGTCACCAGGAAGGCGAAGAACTGTGGGGGTGAAGCATGGGAGAGATGGAGCTCAACACGGGTCCTGTTAGCAAATGATTGTTTCCGCCACTGTCAAGCATTCAAACTGCCCTGACCGCCATCCAGGCCTCCTTCTCTAAACCTTCTTTATTGCTTCAAGAGCCTTTTCTTTAAAATTCACCACCACCATCATCATCATCATCATTTTCACCACCATGTATGTGAAAGCCAGAGAACAAGTTGTGGGAATCGGTTCTTTCTTTTTATCATACATGTCCCTAGGGCCGAACTCTGATCATCAGGCGTGGTGGCACCCACCTGCAGCTACTGGAACAGTCATCCTTTGCTCTGCTTTTCTTTTCTGGTGTTCTAGCCGTGCTGTTTGAGTTTCTGGGACAGGTCTGAGGACTCCTCGGGGGTTGGTCTGCTGCTTGCATCTTTATGCTAATTACTGGCGCTCAAGATCTGGTTACTGCCTCGATAAACCTATCCTTGTTGTGAAGCCTGCCTAAGACATTACACCTGATTGGTTGCTTAAAGGCCTATACCTGGGCAGGCAGAGAGGTGCAGGGAGAATCACATGAAAGAGATGGAGGAAGGATGCCATGATGGGTTGGCGTGGAGAAGGAACCACGTGGGCTGGGAGGAAGGACTCCAAGGATGGCGTGGATGGAGAAAACACCAAGATGAAAAAAAATATAAGCAAGTATCTTGGGATTACGAAAGGAAGGTAGCCCAGATAGGAATGGTTAGGGCAGATGGCATTGGATGGGACTGAGACAGTGTAGGTCTCAGGCAGTGAGACATCTGCCTGGCCCAAGGTCAATAAGGCAATTAGAGAATATAATCGGCGTCTGTGTCTTCTTTGATTGTGAGAGCGGGTTAAATAATACCACCGTAACAATTATAGGACAAATAATAACATTATTTAGCCCAACATCATTTTCATTTACAACACCAGGGAGTTCACCCCGGGGTGAGGCTGGGGCTGTGTGTGGAGGCCTAACCTAGCTCAGGTAACCTCAGACAGGGCTCAGCCTCCAGGGTCTGCTCAGGGCTGCAGGGTGAGCCAGCCACTGCACTGCACAGCCAGCCAGTGTGCGTGTGAATCTCAATGTGCACTTTTCTGTCTGAAGTTAGGAGGAAGCAAATGGACACTGAAGGGAAGATCAGCGGCAGGAAGGGAGGCCGTCACTGTTGCTTAAAGATTCACCCTGCCCTACAAGGCTCCCAACTGCTGCCCGAGCCTTCAGCCATCACCCTCCTCCACAGCCAGCCACTGGTCCTCATCCTCTGCAGGGAAGCTCAGATCCTTTGTAGATGGGCAGCTACTGCCATATTCTGGCTCATTCTTGCTGTGCTAACCCAAGCCCAGCCTGTAATTTTAATGCCTTGTGGGTCGTCAACTGGTCAATTGCTCCTACCGTCCCTATTACAAATGGCCTTTTTCCCCCTGCATATAACGTGACCCACCCGCCTCCTTGACCCTGAACAGGCCTTGGGAGGAAGTCTCAGGAAGACACGGGTGGTGTTATGGGAGGACTCACTCACCGAGGAGGCTGCCCAGCTGTTGAAGTTGTGACTGTCCTTCTCTGGGGAGACGGAGGATGCGTCCACTATGGCGGCTGAGAGGTACAAGGCGAAGGCGCTGCCGTTGAAGTACAGGCCCTGTGAAGAGGGGTCGGCATGAGGAGAGAAGGGGGCCACAGGGGCAGGAACTGTATGAAGGAGCCAAGTGGACAGCCAGGGAAGGCCATGAGGACGCGGCTGCAAGAGGAGAGAGTGCTGCTGCAGCCCCAGTCAGGAGGGTGCCGCCTGCCTCGAAAGGTCACCTACCTCACCCAGCCCCAGCTGCAGTGCAGCCCCAGTCAGGAGGGTGCCGCCTGCCTCGAAAGGTCACCTACCTCACCCAGCCCCAGCTGCAGTCCTCTGGCCCATGTCCTCTGACCGAGACCTTCTCCTGGTCTCCCAGTTCCAGGGGAGGCAGTTAGGTAAAGCTACTTCTTAATCGTATGTGTGTGTGTGTGTGTTGGGGACAGACATAGGCCATAGCATAGGCTGGCCTTGAACTTGGGATCCTACTTTTATTTCCTCAGTACTGTGACAGCGGCATGCACCACCAGTTTCACAGCTACTTCTTAAAATGGGAGAGGGAGGGAAGAAGAGAGAGAGATAACATCAGGGTCCTTTGGGGGCTGTTTGTCACCTTGGCTTACGCTCTTTTTTTGCTCTTTAACAATGGAGATTTGAAGTCAGGCGGGTAATAGATTTTCAGTTACTTTTAAACTCTAGGACACCACACTCTGAACATGAAGAGGGAGTAGGTAGGGGAGAACCAACAGCCACTCAGGAAGTCAGAGACAAAGGAGTGGAGTCAGGAGAAGGGAGGACGCAATCTTTTCCTCCGAGGGAAGGAAAAGGCACACAGACTCTTCCAGACACAGATGCTGGCATTCTGAGGGGAGCTGCAACTCCTGTTCCCATCTCAGCCTCCTGTGCACACTGGCCCTTTAAGA
The DNA here is from genome assembly GCA_028658305.1 of Pachyuromys duprasi. Classification (NCBI taxonomy): domain Eukaryota; kingdom Metazoa; phylum Chordata; class Mammalia; order Rodentia; family Muridae; genus Pachyuromys; species Pachyuromys duprasi. The sequence continues at coordinate 8,150,309 of CM053749.1, read as the reverse complement.
CCATAGATTCCTCAGGGTGAGGGCCTGGGTCCTGGCTGCCTGACAGTAACCAAGCAGAATCCAATCTGAACAGAACAATGTTAGGTAAAACGAGTCCCCAGTAGGATGTCGCTCAGTTGGTGGAATGCTTGCCTAGCATTTGTGAAGCTGAAGCTCCCATCCCTAGGCCCGGGTAACCTCGGTTTCATGGCACATGCATGTAATCCCAGCACTCTGGAGGCGAGGTGAGGCAGATGAGAGGTTCAAGGTCATTCCCAGCCATTTAGAGACCAGGCTGGGCTATGAGGCCACGTCTCAATCAAACTCACGAACGAACAAACAAACAAACCGTAAACAACAACAACACAAAGAAATCAGCTCCCCAGATGGCTCCAGAGTTTAAACCAAAAGAACAAAGGCTGCAGAAGCAAAGCTGGAGGGAAAGGAATGGGCCACAGAGCATCGCGCCACCCTGCTGCTGTGAAGGAATGGCTGGCACCCGGGTGCAGGTCAGACTCGCTAGGCCCTCCAGTTCCTGTTGGCTCTCAAACACCCCCGTGCTGTGGACGGGAGCTCCAGAGAACACAGAATCCTAACAAAGGTGGCCAGCTGCTCTTTGTGGAGAGAAGAGGAGGGAGGCCAGAGATCTCTCCTGAAATTCCATCCTGCTTCATGGTGAAAGCACTGTGTATTCTCTGGGATAAAGGTGCAGACAGATAAAGGCCCGGCTGGCCCGCCACGCTTTGTTTAACTTCCAGCCGTGTAACTGGGGCCCTCAGTTTAGGACGTTTGAACCGCTGTTTCCCTCTACAGGAGACAGAAAGTCCACTCAGTGTCCTGGCAGGTTGCTATGGGGCCAGAACCAGATGCCAATTCCAGAGGAGAGTTTGTGAGGAGCGACTGAGCCATGAAGTCTGAACCACCCTCCCACGCTGGGGAGAACTTAAACCCCAACAGGCAGGTCACCAACCGCTGAAGTGACCCGCTCTCTACCAGGCGGACTGTTCCAGAAGTCCCATGTCAGGGGCTGGAGGGACAGAAATGGTTAAGGCGGATGGCATCGAATGAGGGCTGGGAGGTGGACAGGGAGGTTATTGAGATAGCGTAGGCAGAAATACCTGCCCGGCCCAAGGTAAATAAGGCAATTAGAACATCTAACAGCCACCTGTGTCTTATTAATTGTGATGGCGGGATTGAATAATGCCGCTGTGATAAATGCTATTTAGCCCGATACTGTTTTATTGCCAACAGCACCTAGTGCTGAGCATAGTGCTGAGCATGGAACCCAGGGCTTTGTGCGGAACAGCAAGCAGTCTGCCAGCTGGTGCGGCCACTTCCAATTCCCTGTCAAGACTGCCTGCTCTCCAAAGCCTGAAGACTGTATGATCACCCTTGCCTGTCCTGTATATGACATGCTGCCTGGAGCCAGGACAAACCTTTAAACTCCTCACCTCCTCTTGCTTCCAAATGGGAAGACACTCATTTTATTTTATTCGTGTTTCCGGGTTTAAATGCATAACCTCAATCATTTGTGTGTGTGTGTGTGTACTTGTGCTTGCACACGTTCACATGCACATGTGGTTCTTTGCTATTGGGCATACAAACCCATACTTCCAACACTGTTGTGGATATACACATGTTTTTTGTCTTGGTCCCAGGTGTAGGATGTGAGGCTGATTCAGATGGTCCACAGCAGCAGACTATTTGCCTCCTGTCGGCTCTGAGGACTCCAGAGAGAGAGAACAAAGGCCAGAGCCCAGAGAGTGTGGAGAGGAGAAAGAACAAGGCTCCTGCTTCCCCCTTGCTGCTCCTGGTTGATGTTGTGAGACAAGCAGATGGAGATCTCCTGAAACAAGGACTGGACTGGCTCCAAGGAACCCCGATTACCCTAACCAGCAGGAAGCAGGTAAGAGAACTGTGCCCTGTCTCCCACTAACCCTTTTTTTCTCCTACCTGGTGTTGGGGTATTGGAAGGGATTGGGGTGGAGTAGGGAGAAAAAGAAATGAAAACAAAAGAGATTAAAAAAAACAACTGACACCAACACAACACTCCAGTTCTACCCTGGACCTCCTGCCATGCTTCCTTCTCATTAGTCATGCACATTGGACTGTGATGGACAGAATTTGAAGGCCCATTGTCAGGAGACACTGGGGTTGTGACAGAACCTAGTTCTCCCCTCAGCTTGTCCGAGACCTGGTTCGTTCTTAGGCTGTGCACTGTTCCACTGTGCCTGGCTTCACCCTCAGACCATCAGGAAAGGAGGGATTGCATGCTGCTGCTGGCTTCTCCAGCAGTGACCGCCCTGTGAGCAGAGGTGACCCCAAGTCCACAAGAAGACACTCACTATCCCACTCCATAGCCCTGGGCAGGCGCAACCCCTGAGGAGTCCTTACCACCGTGGTCCAGGGCACCTGGGGAATCCTGGTGTAGGTCATGGTGATGTAGACAACAAGGAAGAAGACGGTGAGCACCCAGTAGAAGACAGCCACGAACATGACCCAGCCAAAGGCAGGGACTCGGAAATACTCTGTGCCAGCGATGAGCGTCCACACCAGCAGCCCCAGGACCTGCGAAATAGCAGAGGCGGTGCAAAGAGAGGTGGGAAATAAAGGAAGGGTGTGGAATGCAGAGAAAAGTCATCAGTCAAAGTGCCCAGTGCAACTTGTACCTGTCAAACACACGCCCACACATATGAACACAGACCCACGAATGCACACAGCCATGTAAACGAATCTCCCATGGTGCATACGTAATTAAAAACAAATCCTTCCCTCATGCTACAGAACAGCTCAGATATTCTGCTACAGCAACAGGGAGTAACAAACACAATCCCTAGGCCACGTCCCAGGAGGCAGCCTCCGCAGCCCACTCGGCTTCGCTGCAGTCCTGCGCCACCCAGGCCAGCCTCCCCTTTCTGTGTGCTACACAAAGCAGCTTGGCCTACTGGCCTCTCACGTCACAGCCCGGTTTACTTTAGACAGAGACAAATTAGAAAGGAAAACGGGGATGGCAGCTAGCCCCTATCTGCTGTGATGCTTTAAATGGCCAATTTGGAGAGCACGCTTTTTGTCACTCAGTGCATTCTGGGAAATTCTGCAACGAAGTCGCCAAGTTACAGAGGTCAGTCAGAGCCAACTGGGGTAGCAATGCGTTCCCTGAGTACCTACTCTCAACCATGCATGGGGCTGGGCACGTAGGCCACAGATGTGAGAGGGGCACAGTGTCACTGAACCTGAGGAATTTACTGTGTTGTGTGTTAGACACACTACTCAGGTCTGTTTCAATACAGCTGCAGCGGCCCAACAATGGCTGTGACTACATGCAGCCCAACAAAATTGTGCTTGGTTGCGCGAGTGCGTGTGTGTGTGAGAGAGAGAGAGAGAGAGAGAGAGAGAGAGAAAGAGAGAGAGAGTGTGTGCGTGCCCCTGTGTGTGAAGGCCGGAGGCCAATTCTAGGTGTTGTTCCTCAGGAGCCATCCACTTATTTTTTGAGACAGGGTCTCTCACTGGGACCTGAGGTTTGTTACTTCTGCCAGGCTGTCTGACATCTTGGCTCTGCCTCCCCACGCTGCGATTATAAGCACCACTAGGTCAAACTCTTCATGTGGATGCTGGGAACTGAACTCAGGTCCTCATGCTTGCTGGGCAAGTGCTTTACCATCAAGCCGTGACTGCAGCTCACGTGACCCAGCTTATGCAGCTGACAAACATAGCCATGCTCTTTCCCTGGCCTGTGGTTTCATGCTTAAAAGGAGGCTGAGGCCTCCGGTGCATACACGCGCGCGCACGTACACACACACACACTCAACCAAGCACAATTTTGTTTCTTTCTGGCATTCTTTTCAAATAAATCAGGTTGTTGATACTTAACGCTGGAGACAGTAAGAGAAGGGTGCATCTCCTTTTTGGAACCATACTGACTCTAACCTGCTGCCTCCCCACGTCTGCTCAGTCCTTTCCTTCAGAGCCAGCGGCTCACTCTTCCAACCCTCTGTTAGCTATTGCCTCTTGGCGATGGCAATGCGGCGACCATCTCCATTTGTCCACTAGGGGTCATCTACACACTGCTGATGGAGGACCAGGCCAGCCCAGAGCTGGCTGTCTGCCTGGCTGTTTCTTTGAGGAAGGAGCATGCATGACTTGACAGAGAGAACTGTTCGTCCCAGACATTGTTACCCACGGGAGAAAAGGATGCAGAGGCGGGGAAGGCTGGTTTAGTCCCCATGCCCCTGGCCTCTGTGTGATGCTTGCAGAGACTTTACTGAGCTATGCTTGGTGAGCTACAGTGGAGCCTGAGACACACCCGCCAGAGAGTGCATCCAGGGGCCTCAGGCCTTGGTGCATCTCTAACGGGGTGCATGGCCTCTGCGTTCGTGATCTTGGAAATGAGGGGAGATGGAGGGATGGGACTTAGGGGTCTGGCCCCAGGTGGAGTGTCCAGATTTCCTGATGAGGGAGGACTTCAAACCACTCAGCTCTCGTTCCTGCAGTGAGGGGTGTCACGCACTCCAGCCCTTCCTCAGTGCCACTGTGGAGTCCTTCGAGTGATCCCGACTAGAATGAAGCTCTCAGCCAAGGTGGTGCTAAGAGCCTGAAACTTAAGTTATTCTGACGTTTTCTGAGCAACCAAAGCCCTACTCGGAAGCCGTCCCACAGGACCCCGTTATTCCCAGCAGGCAGTGCAAAGAGAATCTGCGTACGGGGTGGGTGTTAAAATACGTCTCAAGTGGGCAGCACTAGGCATCATCTGTGACCTGTCGCCAGACACAGCTGCCTTAGAATCATCCGGAGGTCCTGTAAATAATGCAGATGGACTCACTGGCTCCCTAAACAGGATTTGCATGCGCTGATCTCGGATTGGTAGTGTGACACCACAGAAAATGATGTTGCCAGCATACCAAGTTCCATGGGACTCTGCAGAGATTCCTGGTCACCAGCAAACATGACCAAGTGCTGTGCACAATGTGTGTGTTGGCAGTAGGGGCTCTCAGAGCCCTCGGGCCAGGGCCCCGAGCCTGTAATGAGCACCATGGTGCTCCAGAGAATGAAGCGCTGCAGCAGAGGCTGGCATGCTCTTTTCGGTCATGGTGCATGGGGAATGTCTTTGGCTTTGAGTCCCATACAGTCTCTGTCCCAGCGACTCATATTTGCTTTAGCCAGGCAGTGTGTGGATTGCACTGGAGGAGGAGAAGGAGTGGCCAGGCTTCCCAGGAACTTTATTTACAAACAAGGGCAGGCTGGAATTGGCGGGCAGGCTGCAATTAGCCAAGCTCTCCAAGTGTGTGGTCCCAGACAGGGAGGTCCAGTGCCAGCTAAGAACTCAGGCGTGCAGGCTCCATCTAGACCTGCCACTCAGCGGAGCTGGGAAGAGGCAGGGCAAGGGGGCACAGTCCCCATCCTAGGCAGCTCTAGGGACCAGCCCTGCATTCCCTTCCTCTCTTCCTTCCCTTTGCCCTCCCTCCTTCCCTTCTTTCTTCCCTCTTTTTTCTTTTCCCATTGACTGTTCCAAGCACCAGGGGCTTAAGGGTGATCTTGGACACTGTCTTCATCAGGGTTTTTATAGATACAATGAAACACCTGACAGAAAGTAAGCCGGAGAGGAAAGGACATACACTTCTGCTTTAGTCCAGCGGAAGGAAGTCAGGACAGGAACTCTCAGGAACCTGGAGGTAGGAGCTGAGGAAAAGGCCATAGAAGGGTGGCTTGCTCAGCCTGTTCTCCTGTAGAAGCCACCAGCCCCAGGACTGGAACCACTCACAATGGGCTGGGCCCTCCCCCATTCATCACTAAGAAAATGCCTACAGCTTGCCCACAGCCCTTATGGAGGCATTTTCTGAATGGAAGTTTCCTCCTCTCAGATGACGTTAGCTCATGTCAAACTGACATAAACATGACATGAATGATACAGCTCCAAGCTCCCAGACCTCCCAAAGAACCCGAATCGTCACATCAGCCCTGTCAATCGGTGACAAATGCTTAGGCCACATCCAGTGACCAAGGGCAGGGCATCAGACAAACCAGAATGGCAGTCAGTCTAAGAGAACAGAGGGCCTTGTGGGGATGCCCCTGTCCTCGAGGGAGGGTCTGGATTTCCTGATACTCCAAGGCTGCCTCTGACTTCGGTAAAGTGTTAGCCTGCCTCTCAGCTCTAGGTGATTCAGCATCTTCCCTCTAGAGGTGCGTGCTGCTTTCTTCTGCTTGGATGAAGCAGAGTATAAAAGGAGAAGGCAAGGGAAAGGGGAGTGAGGTGCCGACTCGTGTAAGAACACAGAGAGGGCGAGGACTTAGCTCAGCTGGTGGAGCCCTGGGTTTGATTCCCTCACACCACACAAGACAAATGTGGTGGGCACATCTATAATTCTAGTGCACAGGAGGTGGAGGCAGGAGGCTAGGAAGCCCCCAGCTTGGGCTGAAAGACGGCTCAGTGGTTAAGAGCATATATTGCTTTTGTAGAGGACCTGGGGTTCCATTCCCAGCGCCATACTGAGTGGCTCACAATATCCTGTAGCTCCAGGGGGATTGGATACCTCTGGCCTCCAAAGGCATCTGTACTCATACACCTATCCCCACACATGTAGACCCACCTACATATATCATATACCTACACACAGACACACACATACTCATATACATATATCCACACACACACATACATACATAGCTTTGAGAAAAAAACCTAGGTATAATAATGCAAAGCAGCGTCTCTCTACTATGTGGAGAGATACCGGCTCCCACAGCTGTGCTGGTCCCTCGCTCCATTTACCCCTGCAGGAGGCGTTTCTTTCTCACAGGTGTGGGTTCTTTCTCTGCAGTCTTTCTTGCTGGGGAAGCCAGGGGAAGGGGGTGTGCCTAGGGTGCCAGGCCATCAATGGTCTCCGAAGTCACCCAGAGCCACAGGCTTCCAAGTTCACCATTCGAAGAAAAACTTTTCTCCCTCCCTAAAAGATATTATCAAAGCACTCCTAATTAAAACTCATTTGTAAGAGCGTAGGGAAGAGAGAGATTCACAAGAGAACACCCAGCCTCCGCCGCGGCGTTTAATCACTTTCTGATCCTGTCTCCTCTGGAACGCTAGCATCTTTCCCTAGATTTTGCCTGTACTCAGCACATCTGTGAAACGCTGCGTCCAGTCATTCTTCTAGCTGTCATGTGAGGGTCAGGGAGGTTAGCAGACGCCCAGACAACCGTGGCCCTGCACCAGGCCAAGGCACACACGGAAGACAATACAGTCTCCTTTTCTTGACAGTGCGCAGCGTTGCCCAGGAGATGAGGCAAATAGAAGACTAGTTCAGCTGCGTAGCCTGCAAGTGGTGGGGGCAGCTCTGTGAAGGGGTCCAGGGGCTACTCACCGGGCAAGCAGAAATGGGGCTAGAGGGTTGTTTTTTTTTGGGGGGGGGAATGGCAGGTTGGGTACATTGGTGCACACCCTTACATCTCAGCTCCTGGGAGATAGTGGCAGGCATGACTCTGAGGGCTAGCCTGGTCTACACAATGAATTCCAGGCCAGTCATGGCTACACAGTCAGACCTTGCCACAAAAACAAACAACCAAAATGCCAACTAACCAAAACCCCATTAATAAAACAAAACCAATCCCTCCAAAAACAAAACAAAAATAATCATACAACAAAAAACAAAACCCCAGTCCTTGGCAGTGTCTGGGTGGGGAGGGGCATTCACTCATGGACTCAAACGGAAGTGGTCACTGGAAGGATGGGTTTCATATGACACAGTCTCAGAGGCCAGGGGATGGTCCTGCCAGCCTGGCTTCCACGCCATTCCTGGCTGCGCTTGTCTTCATCCCTGGGAGATGGTTCCAAGCCAGTCATTCTGAGCTGGCCATGGTACAGTCTTGTCAGGTAACCCATGCTGGTTCTCTGAAAGTGAGAGGGTCCACATCTGTCTGCTCGGTGGCTGTATGGCTTGCTCTATGTCAACTTGACACAAGCTGGAGCCATCTCAGGAGGGAACCTCAGCTGAGAAACTGACTGGATGCAGGCAAGCCTGTAGGCCATTTTCTCAATTGGTGATTGCTGTGAAAGTATCCAGCCGGATGGTGGGGCTGGTGGGCCTGGGTTCTATCAGAAAGCAGGCTGAATAAGCCATGGGGAGCAAGCCAGTAAGCAGCACCCCTCCACGGCCTCTGCATCAGCTCCTGCCTCCAGCTTCCTGCCCTGTTTGAGTTCCTGTCTTGGCTTCCCCCAGTGGACTGTGATTCCGGAAATGTAAGCCAAACCTTTTCCTCCCCAGATGCCTTTGGTCATGGTGTTTCATCACAGCGAGAGAGGCCTCAAATGGGTCACCCTGGCATTTCAGCCAGCCACTGACTCCTCAGGACTCCCTCAATTGACAGGAAGGAATACCTCTGGATGGCAGTGTGCTAGAAAATGGGAAGTTGTATCAGTTTGACTCAGATTCCTTGGTGAACTAGGGAACTTCTCAGTTAAGTACTAATGAGGGGAAATGATTAAGTACCTCAATAGTGAAAAATCAAATCCATATAGTGACTCCCTGTCTCGAAAAGAGAAAGAAAAAAAAAGTCAAATCCAGAAATACTATAGGAGAGAAGATAGTTCATAGGGATATATAAAATAAACTTCAAAAAAATTTTTTAGCACAAGCAGCCCCTGGCTTCCTTCTTAGACCTGTCGTGAGAGAGTGAGTTCCCTAGGAGGTCTGTGATATTTCGGATGAAAAGCTCTGTAAGCCCAGGCGTGCAGAAACGGCCTTGTTAATTTAGATACCCACTGTGACATTTGCCTTCCATTAGTGGTTTTTAAATGCCACCCCCCCCCTCGAAACAGGTGAGGTGGTCTTTGTCTGAAGATCAGAGGATGGTGGGGGATTTCAAAGACAGCCAATAACAATGCATGCGGTATTCGAACTTTTTCTTTCTTTCCCGAAGCTCTAGGAGTCCCCGAGGTACCCTTCAGGTCTGTTTCACAATTTAAACAGACCTGTAATAACCCATGGGGGCGGTCACAGATGGGTGTCCCCACAACGGATGGGAGAAGACCCCGCTGCCAAATGAGCTTGACAGGTAGACAGTTCAGAAAGCTGGGAGGCTACACATCCCTCACATGCTGCGTTGGCACACAGATTATTCTGAGCTTAAAGAGTAGCCTCGTAGAGTAGCAGATGTGAGAAAGCCCCCCCCCCCCCAACACACACAGACACTCGGCGTCTTCTTCCTGAAAACAGGGTGGAGAAGCTCTTTATGGGAGCTTCCTGCCCTGAGTCAAAAGGACAGTGGCATGCTTATGGCCAGAGGAGGAATCGCTGAGGCCTAGGGTCCACACAAGTGAAGCCGTTAAAACATTTCTTTCCTTAGTCTCCCTCAGTATTTATTTTATGTATATGAGTACATTTTAAGTATAT
>CM053749.1:8104942-8140453 GCA_028658305.1 Pachyuromys duprasi | reverse complement strand
GGCGTCTTCTTCCTGAAAACAGGGTGGAGAAGCTCTTTATGGGAGCTTCCTGCCCTGAGTCAAAAGGACAGTGGCATGCTTATGGCCAGAGGAGGAATCGCTGAGGCCTAGGGTCCACACAAGTGAAGCCGTTAAAACATTTCTTTCCTTAGTCTCCCTCAGTATTTATTTTATGTATATGAGTACATTTTAAGTATATTTTATGTATATGACTGCATATACACCTGCACACCAGAAGAGGGCACCAGACCCCAGTGTAGATGGTTGTGAACCACCACGTGCTTGCTGGGAATTGAACTCAGGACCTCCGGAAGAACAGCCAGCACTCTTAACCACTGAGCCATCTCTGCAGCCCTTTCCATCCTTTCTTTTGAAAAACATATGCTTATTTATTTAGGGTGCACATGTCTGTGAAGATCAGAGGACAAATTATGGGAGTCAGTCCTCTCCTTTCTACCATGTGGGAACGGGACCTGCGGTCTCAGGGTGGAAGGAGGAATCTGACCCCTGTTGTGTTGGCTTCTGACGCCCACACGTGTGCCCCCCACACATACATGTACACACAAACAACAAATAAAAGAATAAATGACTGAAGTCAGTACATTCTTTGGTGTCTCAGACAGGACTCACACCATACCGGACAGCCAGCAGCAGGGACCCTTCCCCGCCACGGAGGCTTAACATTAGCTCATGTGGAAAGGAGTGGGTGTGCTGTTTGAGCCGGCAGCAGGCCAGGTTTCCCTTCAGGTCAAGTGGGGTTTGGGGTGATGTGATGGGGACCCCCTCCCCAGGGAGGGAACATTGCTTCTTAGCAAGAACATGCCTCTGGGCTCCACTCCTTCTCACACTCAAGGCATGTACACACACGCACGCACACACGCACGCACGCACGCACGCACACACACACACACACACACGCATGCACTCTCTCTCTGTTCTTGCCTCTCTTCCCACACAGTTTTCTCTATTCAGCACAAGCTGGCGGCTGGCATGTGACCCTGGCCCAGGTCCTGAGGTTGTTTGAACAGTGCCTCTTGTTTCCCTGGGAACTGTGCTGGTCCAGCTGTTTCAGCAGCATGCAATACCCCTGACTTGGGTGTTATTTTGGACCCCACTTGTTGAGTCAATAGAGGGAGTGTCATTAGCCATCACTGTTTGTGAAGAGAGAAGCAACCACCCACTCGGGAAAACTCCAGGAAAGGAAAGCCCTTGGCCCTGGACCAAGAAGTACACAGCTTTACCCTAGAGGTGGAGGGTGGGGCGGGGTGGGGCCAGCTGCCACAGAACAGCTGTCATCCACCCCAAGTGAGAAACTGGAAGCAGATCACAGGCTCAGGGACAGTCCCTACCAGTCCACGGGAGGCTTGGAGAGACTACAGATAAAAGTGCACACCAATGAGGCCACGCAGCTGCATTCCGAGGTGTCACCTGTAAATCAAACCCTACCGGAAAGCTTTTGGGGGCTGGAGAGATGGTTCTGCTGCCAACAGTGCTTGCTGCTCTTACAGGGCCTAGGCCTGATTCTCAGCACCTACAAGGCAGCTAAGAGCCCTCCGTGATCTAAGGGCTCTGATGCTCTCTCCTGGCTTCCAGGGGCACAGCACACATGTGGTGCACAGACATGCATGCAGTCAAAACACTTACACAGGTTTAAAAAAATATAAATCCATTTTAACGCCCCCCCCTCCCAGGTGTGGTGGTACACCACTTTAATCCCAACACTCAGGAGGCAGAAGCAGGTGGATCCCTGAGTTCCAGGACAGTCTGTTTATATTAAAAAGTTTTTCTTCCTCCCTCCCTCCCTTCTTCCTCTCCTCCCCCTCTGACTCCCTGTTTCTTTTGGAATGAGATGTTGACATGTTGTTTTGCCTAGCCTGGCCTTGAAGTCTGAGGCTGAAGCAGAAAGGTGACATCATCAAATCAGGGGCTTACAAATATTCATCGGAAACGGGCTGACGAAACACCTTCAGCCAGCCGGGGGCTGGAGGGACGGCTCAGCACTAGCTGCTGGCTCACAACCATCCATATGTCTCGTTCCACGGGACCTGACACCTTTTCCGGACCTCCGAGGACCCATGCGCATGTGTGGTGCCCACATATACTCAGAGAAAATTAGTTTTTGTTTTTAAGCCAACTGGGGCACCTGGCAGAAGTCTGGGCGGGGCAGAGTGTCCCTTTGGAAGTTTCAAGTAAAAGAACAAGCAGCAGCGGAGAGCGATGGAGGGCGATGACGTCATTGAATTGAGGCTCAGGATATCCAGCGTGAACTGGCTGGAGAGTTGTGGCATCAGCCGGACTTTCTCTCATGGCTGAGCTTGCCATGGCCTCGCGTTCCAGCTTCTATTTGATATCATAGAATCAGGAACTTTTACACAGCAACTCCTGTTGGGAATGGCTTCCTTCCCAACCTGATCTCAAGGACATGATGTCTTTGCTCTCAGGTTGCTCTGCTGTTCTTCTCTCCCTGTTACAGGGCTGGGGGAAGGGATTCTCCAGACCTTGCTGGACACTTTCAGACATGGTTCAGTCTGAAATGGGGGTGGGGCAACCCCACTTCCCCGGGGCCAGCTTCTCAGTGATCTCAAGCAACAGAGGACAGCCAGCCAGTACAGTGTAATCACAGCATTTCATAGAACCAGAACCACGCAGTGTGTGGCCTTTGGATCTTTGTCACCATGGCCTAGCCGTGTTGCGGCAAGCACTAATATCTGATTGACTGTGTGCCCACCTACCGGTACACCTGAGTGCCCACTAGGGCCAGCTGGGCGCCCTCCTCCACCACTCTCTAACTTACTCCTTTGACACAGGGCTGAATCTGGCCACTTAGCTTGGTCGCTGGCCACGAGCTTCCAGGACCCACCCCCACGGTGGCTTTCCAGTGTCCAAAGGCAGAGGCGCTTCTGGTGCTCTGGCCCTCGAAGGCCCAGGAGGACTCAAGGTTTCAAGGCTTTCAAGGTTAATTTTTACTGGCCATGACCCTCCTGTGCTTTTCATGCTAAGTATCCTGTCCTCCGCTGACAACCAACCCAGGGCTGTTTTGACAGCACCGCAGGCCCCCTTCGCGGCAGCACTGGTTGGCAAAACAATCTATTCTGTTGCCTTTTTTTTTTTTTTAACCTCATTAGCCTTCTAAATATAACATGGAACTGGGAAGATGGAGATAAAATCGTTAGCTACAAATTCAGAGGACGAAGCCACTTGACTTTCAGACTCCGGCCCTAGGAAGAGCAAGATGAAGTTGATGGAGGAAGTGGAGATGATTTGAGGTTCAAGTGAGAAAGAAAGTGCAGTGACTTCCTCTGGGAAGGTGGGAGGGGAGAGGCAAGGGGCGGAGGGGCTTGAGGCCAGGCTTAGCCAGCTCACCAGCTCAGAGCGGAGACCCTTTCTAAGAACACCGAAAGCACCTTCCTTCTTTGGCACTGCTTTGACAGGCCAGCATCTCTCCTGGTTTCCTGTTGGTGATCAGGTTCCCGTCTCCAGCACATCAAACTGCATGACCACACGTGACTAAGCTCTCTTCTCTGTATCCAGGTTCCCCTTGGAGTTAGTTTATACACAAGTGACAAGCATTTTAAGTATCGTAACAGTATTTTAAGTTCCTGGCGACTAGTTATCTGGCAAGAAGCAAGTCCGAGGGGATAGTTCCTTTGGTCATGGAGGCCTGGTGAACTCAGTTCGGATCCCCCATGCCCGTGTAAAAGGAGGAAAGATGGGAGGCAAAGACAAGAGCGTCTTCTGAAGTTCAAAGGCCACATGATGAAGTGGCAGGCAAGGTCTGATGCTCGAGGTTGTCCCCTGACACCCACAAATGGAGTACACACACCCGAGTAGCCTGTGGGCCAGTCCTGACGCAGTATGTGTGGTCTCGGGTCTGGCTCTTCTGGTCCATCAAAGCATCCAACACCTCCTGGCGGTATGGTTTGAGGCTCTGCACTCTGCACCTATGCATTAAATTGTTGAGGCGCCACTGTTTACTCAACTTGTTCAAAGATAAGCCCCACTGTTTACATTTCTTTATCATAATCTTTATTGTTAAAGAGCAAATGAGGTCTGGCTGGGTCTGGGAGTGCCGACCTGCGATCCCAGCTGCTCAGCATGTCTGAATAGGAGAATCACAAGTTTGGGGCCTACCTGGGCTACAAAGTAAATTCAAGGCCAGCTTGAGTGAGTGAGTGAGACTCTGTCTCAAATTAAAAAGTAAAAGAAGGGTCTGGAGAGATGGCTCGTGGGTTAAGAGCACCGGTTGCTCTTCCACAAGACCTGGGTTCTATTCCTAGCACCCATACTGAGGCGCACAGCCATCTGTAACTCCATTCCAGGGGCTCCGACACCCTCCTCTGACCTCCGAGGGCATCAGGCATGCATGCACTACACAAACGGCCGTACACACAGGCCAACATTTATACACATGAAGAAAGCAGTAAACAGGAGGCTAGGAGGCACTTCCACAATGATGGGCTGGAACCTGAAGCCCAAAAGACCGACCCTCCGGATGGATTCGCTTTTGTCAGGATGTTTTATTGTGGCTGGGTTTTTCATGGGGCAAAACCATGGGGTGGGGTGAGGAGCCAGCTGATCACTGTACTTCTATCCTGTATGTATGACTTCCTTTGGGAGTGGGGGCGGTGTACCAACATTTCCTGATTCATGTGTCTCTGGCTGGTCTGAACCTCCAGACAGCCGACTATGGCCTTGAACTGTAGACCCTCCTGACTCCACTTCCAGAGTGCTGGGATTGAATTACAGGAGCTCACTTGCCTACACCTGTGCAGTGCTGGGCCGGGCTCTAACCCAAGGTGCACAGTAGGCAAGCAACCTACCAAATGAGCTAAGCAGAAAGAATGCTCAGTGGGTAAGACTGTGCATTTCTCTCGTAGAAGACCGGAGTTTGGTTTCCAGCACCCACTCTGAGCTGTTCACAGCTATCTCTAACTTCAGTTCCAGGAGATCCAAATTCCTCTTCATTCAAATGCACATATATAGGCACTCACAGGTACACAGAAAACAAAACTAAGAAAATCTGTAAAACCAAACAAAACATGGAGGTGCACGCCTTGAGCAGCTGGATCTGTGTAGGTTCCAGGCCAGCCAGAGGTACATAGTGAGGCCCTGTCTCAGACAGACAGACAGATGCTATACAAAGCTATCCTTCAAAGACAGCTTTGTGGAAACATTTAATACATTTGGAAATAAATAACGTCTGAGAGATTACGAAGCGCCATCGTTGCCTACCTGTATCAGTCAGGGAGGATTTAGATGGTCAACATTCATCCTCTGGGATGGCAGTTTTTAATTCACTAGCTCAAAACCCGTGTGTTGATTCTTTGCTTTGTGGGGACAGATTAAACATGATTCACTTCATTTTTCATGTGCAAGCAGAATGCTTTTTTTTTCTCATAAGCTTCCTTGAAGCCCGTTATTTACCAAATTTCAATCTGTCTCCTTGATTCAATGTCTGAGCTGCTGACTTTTCTCTACTCTGCTGAGACCTTATCTAGCAGGTTGCTGAAGCTGATTCTCCTGTTCTGTGCTGTCAGCCTCAGCCTGGAAGCCAACATGTAACCAGGCCAAAGGAATCCTTCCTCTCTAGCCCATGTGTACCACTGGGGCAAATACCAGGCACCATAATAGCCCTACACAGACCTTCAGCAATTGTTTCTGGCTGCTGACGCCAGACAAATATTTGCCTTGGAGAGACAGAAGCAAACTGGGCCCCTTTGTTCATATAGAGAGAGCAAAGCTATCTAGAAAGCGCAGACCCCCATCATTTATTTCTTGCAAATGTGTGGAGAAGCAACATCCAGGGTCCTACAAAGATCTGACCCCACACATTTCCTTTAAGTTTCCTCTCTCCCCAGCCCTCCCCCATGGAGAGATCAGGAAGCCTGCGGAGCCATCGTGGCTGCAGAAAAGTCATTCACGAGATTAGGGGAGACAGCTGGGCAGGCAGAGTACTTGCCTGGCAAGAGACCCAAGCTTGATCCCCAACACCTACGTAAGAATCTGGGTAGTGGGGTTCACTCTTAATCTCAGCCCTGGGGCTCACTGGCCACCCATCTATTCTACGTGCCAAGTTTAAGCCAAAAGGAGAGCCTGTTTGGAAGAAGTAAGAGGAGTGGCTCTAGAGAAACAACACTCAAGTTTGGTCTCTGGCCTCCACATGCACTCAGACATACATGCACAAACGCATGTATACAAGTCATTTGTATGATCTCATAGAACCCCACAGACTTTCACAAGTCCTTGGCACAAGACCTGGCAGATGCTCTAAGTGACCAAGTCTGCAATACTAGTTTGGGACAATCTATTATATGCCTCGTAATATGACCCTAGCAAGCACACAGTATAGGACATGCTATATTATCACACGCCATGTAAACAGGCCCCACCAGGCACACAGTGCAGGGCATGCTATATTTTGCTCAGATTGATGATAGAAGCCTCATCACAGACAAACCAAGTTATGGAAGATTCTAGAAGACAAGTAACATGCCCTCTCTGAAAATACCTTGAATTATCTCTATCTGGAAAAGTCCTTTTGTCTGAAGTGCTCAAGATGACTCAAGACACAGGACACTGGAGTTGATTCAACAGTCCTTGACTGATCCTCAAAGTCTGAAGAGCAAAGGTATGAAGGGCAGTCTGAGCTGCACGGTGGGCACCTGAGGCGATGCTAATTCCTCTAGCTTGCTGAAGGCACTGCCATTGCTGAAGAGCATCCTTGTTCTCGGGAGACGCATACCAAACTACTTAGGGAAGAAGTGCTTTGTGCCTGCAGCTCTCAGGGATTGAACGGAAAACAAAACACAGGTCAGTGAGGTGGCTCAGTGGGCAAAGGTGCTTGTTGCCAAGCCTGATGACCTGAGTTTGACCCCTGAGAGTTACAAGGTAGGAGAGAATTGGCTTGACTTCTTCATATTGTCCACTAAATTCCAGTCATGCCTAGGCCACACACACACACACACGAACACACATACACACGAACTCACACACACAAATACATATAATAAAAAATCCGTAAAATTGGGCTGGAGAGGTAGCTCAGAGGTTAAGAGCACTGGCTGCTTTTCCAGAGGTCCTGAGTTCAATTCCCAGCAACCACGTGGTGGCTCACAACCATCTATCTGGTGCCCTCTTCTGGTGTGCAGGTCTACATGCAGACAGAATATTGCATACTAAAAAAAAAATAAATAAAATCCATAAAAATTTAAAATAACCCACATATTCACAGAAAAGGATAAAGACAGGTTAACTGGTAAGTATACATGTAGAGGAATTTTAATTCAGAACATGGCTGCTCCGGCAGAACTACAGACCCGCCTTTAATCCCAGGAGTCAGAGGCAAGCCTTGTATAGAGCAAGTTTCAGGTAAAGAAAAGGTCCAAGTGTGGTGGTTCACACCTTTAATCTCAAACAACAAAGGTAAAATTACTTTGTACAAGGAAGCACCCATGCCTGAAAATGCTGTCTAACTGAGTGACAGAAAAAGTGACGAATCAGAGATGATTTGACAGAATAGGATACGCTCAACTCTCACGAGAAGAGAGGGGAAAGGGAAGCTACTTACGGAAGCAGCACAGAGAATGAGAAGGAGCCAGGAAATCAGAGCAGGCTGCTGGAGTTAGATGGCGAGCAGAGCCATTCAGAAGCTGGGAGAACAGCCAGATGGAATCAGTCAGCTGGGAGAGGAGCTTGAGCCAGGGTTGAACCGGCCAGCAAGAGCTCAGAAAGAACAAGAAAGGGTGAGCTTATTCAGCAGTGAGTCTCAAAGGCTGAAAACTTCCTACGCCTAGGTTAGAAGCTAGAAGCTTCCAGGACTAGGCCTAAGTTAGCAGAAGGAGGCAGTAAGCTCAGAGACAATTAAATCAGGCGAATAAAGTTTCTGTTACATGTAAATGGAAGCCACGTGTGGCAGAGCATTGATCCTAGCATTCTGGAAACAGAAAGGAAGGAGACCAGGGCAGCCCTATCATAGCAGGTTCAAGGCCAGCCTGGGCTACATAGGGAGTCTCTGTCTCAAAACAATCACATAAAAAGGAATTTGTATTATTATTTCCATTTTCTTAAAGGTTGATTAGATTTTCAAAATTGGTGATCTGGGGGGCGGCGGCGGGGGGGGGCACAGCTCAGTGGGAGAGGTCTTACCTCACAGGAGCCAGACCCTGAGTTATCCCCGGCGAGGCAAACGCAGGCAACCGAAACTGAAGCTGAAGCGGCGAGAGAAGAGGGAAACATAGATTTGCTGCCATGGATAGCTAACCAAACCAGGAGGTTCCAGAAATCCATCACGCAGGGGATGAAGAATAAGACCCATACACCATATTCTACCTCAAACCCGAAGCTAAGTCCTTAGCTGTGCTGTGTTTGGAAGCCTGAGGCGGGAGCACAACTGAAAGATGTGCGTCTAACCAACGTGTGTCGATTGTTATCACGTTGATATCAGAAGTTTGGCTGCAGTGGGCACCTCAAGATTTCTAGAAAGTTCTCACTGATCTCATGTGTTTGAAGGCTTATGCACACGTTAAGTGAGTTTAAGCACACATTTAAAGTAAAATTTTGACTTGTCGGCACTAGCGTTTCAAGAGACCACTGAAAGATCTTGCCGGGAGAGGTCTCCACTCCCCAAGAAGCCATGACTACCAGCCCTGTAGAATGAGAGAGCAGGAGGGTCCGTGAGTTCGAGGCCAGCCTGATCTACATAGTGCTGGGATTAAAGGTGTGAACCACAATCGAGGCCCAGGTTGACCTCAGTTCTTGCTTCTCTTGCCTCGGCTTCCCAAGGTGCCTGCACTTGTCTAAGACACCTTGAATTTAATTAACAGAAGTTGAATGGAAGGGGATGCTTGGGTAAGCTCTCCCTACAAAGGGAGCCAGAGGCTCATTCAAAATAAATACATGAATGAATGAATGAATGAATGAATGAATGAATGAATGAATGAATGAATGAATAAAAGTAGCCCTGGCTGTCCTGGAGCTCGTGCTGTAGACCAGGACTTGTACTTAGAGATCCACCTGCCTCTGCCTCCTGAGTGCCGGGATTAAAGGCGTGTGCACCCACGCCTGGCTTCACCACACTTTTAAAAATTTCTTTTTTATGTTATACATATGGATGTCTTAACTGCATGTGCCTGTGCACCTAATCCATAGGGTGCTCTTGGAGGCCAGAAGAGGGCACCGGACCTCCAGCCAGCGCTTAACTGCTGAGCCATCTCCCCTGCCCCAGAGCTCTACTTTAGATTCTCATATACTAACAAACTATTTCAGTCAGATTACAGAGCCTGGACTAGAATTTTGTGAGCTGTTAATGACCGTGCAACCTGCCGGAAAATACAAACCTCCTGCATCACCTCAGCCCTTGAGTTTCTCATCAGGAAGTGTGCTTGTTTTTTTTTTTTTTTTCTTTTGTTTTTAAATAGAGTCTCACTCTGTAGCTCAGCCTGACCTCAAACTCTATGTGGTTGAGGTTGGCCTTGAACTCTAGATGCTCTGGCCTCTGCCTTCCAAGTGCTGGAGTTACAGGTGTGTGTACTATCACACCTGGTTCCCTGATCATCATCTTGGATTGTTGAAATGGCATTTGTATCCTGGGCTCTCTTGTGAACACTTTAAGTCCCTATATTAATTCCCCAAAGTATTTTCCAAAACGTTTCCCCTCGGCAGACCTCACCATGCCTCATACATGCTTTTATTTTAAACTGCCGAGGGCCCCTGAGGCGTGAGGACTTTCCCCCTCATCTCCCGCAAGCTGGTGATTAAGTCCTCCAGGAAGGCAGCAAGGAAACAATAGAAGAAACCAATGTTTTTATTTTCTCTTCAAAGTTTGTGCTATGAGGTCACCGCTATGACTCCAACGGGTAGCTAGAATGCCTACACCAGGGGTGAAAGGGCCTGGCGCCCACTGCACACTCTTCAGTGGGTGGCTCCCCCTGTGCCTCCAAGGCCACAAGAGCTGACTCAGCCATGAGGGTGGCCTCGCCAAAAGAGCAAGGATGGGGAGATGGCGCAGTGGAAGAGCAGACCTGGGTTCAAATCCAGAGCACCCACATAAAAAGCCAGCCATGGCCAAGGGTGGGCCTGTAACCCCAGCACCAAGGCTCGGGGGCTAGAGACAGAAGAAGCAGGACACTCGTCACAAGTACTGGCTACCAGCTAGCTTCAGGTTCAGTGAGAGACCCTCCCTGGCCCAAAGGCATAAAGGGACAGTGGTATAGGACACTTGTCACTCTCTCTGGCCTCCGTGACCATTGGCAAACGTGTGCGCACGCACACAAGCAAAGTGAGGAAATTGCATGCCTTTCCTAAGATCAGCTGCCTTAGGAAGATTTGTCTCCTTCGTTCAATATTTTGATCACAAATCATTTAGACAGACCACACACAAGGCAGGCGCTGTGAAGGAAAGGTGTGTTTAGGACCACTTACTAAAATAATTGTGGACATTGGGTCGATGGCTCTGGTACCCTCTGTCGGCCAGGGGAAGCACTGTTATGCTAGGACACACCCGACCTTGCTCTTCCTCTGTGGTTGTATTAGGTCACTGTTCTCCTTCCTAACAAACCTAGATAACTGGGGCATGAGGCCCCACCCCATGACCTTTCCGGCTCTGGAAAGAATGTCTCTATTAACACAGGCAAACCACACAACCCTAAGAGCCACCAGGAGAGCCCCAGAGGTCAGCAATCACACTGCTTTTGAGGGCTGGCAGGCTACTCTTGGCCAGAAGCGTCCTGCCTGTTATTTGGAACACAGAGGAAGGGCATGTGGTCCAGGAAGAACAGAAGGCCCACACACATAAAAACAAAACAGAAATCTTGACATAGTATTTACGTGTATTAACAGTGTGTGAATAATATATATAACCTATGCGCATTATACAGATGAAAAGGAGGCGTGTACAGGCTGAAAACGAGAACAGAAGGCCACATCTGCTTTGATTTGTATAAGGGATTTCCCAACAGGAGGTGACTTTGCCCCCATTGGGGCCTTTGGCGATGTCTGGACATACTTCCTATTGTCAAGACTCAAGTTGTGGGTGTGCTGCTACTGCTGGTAGGAAGAGTCCAGGGATACTGTTAGGCACCCCTACGACGTACAAGAACCAACAGGCAGTCCCAAATCATGTGCGTGGTGCAGGGTTAACGGAAGGGGGAGGGGCAGGCGTTGGCCATCATGCTTTGGTCATCTGAATGGTGTGATGCGTCACCTCGCCAACGCCTGTTTGAAATGTGAGTTTAATTTGAGAAAGAAAGATGAACACACAGTAGTGACATGGGAAGCAGGAGAGGGCCTCTCTCAGCTAGACTTCAGGAGCCCGGGTTTGTATCCACCCATGTCAGAAACTCATCACGTCGTATGTTTCTCTGTCTCTCAGCTCCTTTTTCTGGTCTCAACACATCTAGCCAGGAAGAGCTAGAGACAAGGACAAACCTTGGCAGTCTATTTCAGTACCCCTCAATCATGGTTTCTTCAGGGGCCTAGTAAAAGTCAAAACTATTTATTTTTATTTTTTGAGGCAGCGTCTCTCTATGTAGCCCTGGCTGGCCTGGAACTCGATACATAGACCCAGGCATCCTCCTGCCTCTGTCTCTGTAGTACTGGGATTGAGCACATATGCCACCACACTTGGCTCAAGACAATTCTTGAAGCAATGGCTGAGCTTTGGAGCATCAGGAAGAAAGAGTCTGAAAGGAGACCAGGGAGATAACTCCGTGGGTAAAGTGCTTATATACACAGGGACATGAGTTGGACTCCTAGCACCCACAGAAAAAAGTTGGGTGCAGCATCAGGGTGCAGAGATAGGTGGACCCCGGGGCAGAGCTCTCTGAGCAGCCAGCTGAAACAAAATGGCGAGTTCCGGGTTCAGTGAAGAGACCCTGTCTCAAAAATCAAGGTGGGTCAGCTGACCATGCACAAAAAGAAGACATTAAAAAAAAAAAGTAGGAGGAGGGGCTGGAGAGATGGCTGAGAGGTTAAGAGCACTGGCTGCTCTTCCAGAGGTCCTGAGTTCAATTCCCAGCACCCCCATGGTGGCTCACTACCATCTATGAGATGTGGTGCCCTCCTCTGTACACGTAGGCAGAACACTGTATTTTATACATTAAAAAAAAAAAATAGGAGGGCTTGTTGAGAAGGGGATGACAGCAGGAGGGAGTGAGGAGATGAAAATGACCAAAATCTACTATCTAAATGTATGAAACTGTCAGATACTTAAAAAATAGAAACAAATACAAGGCACAAAAACAGTGGATAAAGATCCCCCAGTGTCTACCTCTGACCCCCACAGATGCACTCGCGCGCAAGCACACACACAAACACACACACCGCTAAAACTATATTGCTTGTGACAGAGAAAAAAACTGTCATTAAATTTCAAGTTAGACATAAAACCACAAGAGATTCAAATCAACAACTCTACTTACTTTTATGAAGCTAAACCGTTATTTACAACTCATATACAGTACTGACAACAGTCAGGCAGGTTCTTTCAGATTTATCCACACAATATCCTCTGGATCAATGGCACGACTTCTGTCATCCTCCAGTGGCTGCCGCCAGCCCTTTCTGGGCTGTGGCGTTACTGACCTGCCCGTGGCCAGGCCGGGAGCTTACATAATCAGTCTTTGTTCCAATGTCAGGAGCCCATGGCAAAGCACCACACAAAGGTGACAGTAAACAGACACAGGTGTGGGCTCTGAAAGAATGGAGGCTGTGGCAAATTCAGAATTCCAGAACGTCCTCTGCATTAATACAGAAGCATTGTTGTTAATCATCTCTGACATCATCCCTGATCATGGACCACAGAGTGGGAAACACCATCTAGGTGTGTTGGCCCTGAGCTCTACCTCCCAGCACCAAAGTCATCTGCATCTGCCGTTAGGTACTCAAACGCAGCCCATCACCCCACACCCACCCCAACACACATCACACATTCCCGTAAGAACCCTCAGGACTAGGACTGTAATTATTTTAAACGTGTTTATTTGACAGGAAATAAACAGCTGCTCTTACATTGTTTGGTTGGTTGACAGGGCGAGGTGTGTATGTGTGTGTATGTGTGACATTGCTCGTACGGAGGTCCTGAGGGAAACTTGCTAAGATTCTGTCCTCTCCTTCTGCCTCGAGGGTTTGGGGATGGAACTCAGATCATCAGAGGTGGCAGCAAGGGCCCTGATGTCCTGATCGAGTCCTCATCCAGGCCCAGAGTCTGTCATCCTGCTCATTTAGGTTGTTATAATTCAGTGAAGTTTCACAGTCTTGTTTCATAAATGTCAGATATTGTAGGTTTCTGAATTTATATTTTGAAATTGTTTATTACTTATGTACAGATATGGAATTGGCTTAGGATTTATTTTTCTAAGGTGTGTGCGTATTTGTATTTGTGCCAGTGCCCATGCGTGGTAACTTGAATAAGTGCCAGGCACGGTGGCACACACTTGTAATTCCAGCACTCAGGGAGGCAGAGGCAGATGGAGCTCTGTGAGTTCAAGGCCAGCCTTGTGTACAAAATGAGTCCAGGACAGTCAAGGCTACACAGAGAACCCTTGTCTCGAAAAACCAAAAACAACATAATCACAAATAAATAAAACACAAAAATTGACCCTGATAGTCTCATATATTTGAATGCTTGGTCTGTGGTTGGTGGAACTGCTTGGGAAGGATTGGGAGGTGTGGCCTTATTGAAGGAGGTGTGTCACTAGGGGTGGGCTTTGGGGTTTCAGGAGCCAAAGCCATTCCCAGTGTCTCCTCTCTGCCTCCCAATGTGGTCAGATGACCTCTCAGCTACTGCTCCAGCGCCATACTGTGTGCCAGCTGCCATGCTGCCCACCACAATGGCCAAGGACTCTTCTGGAACTGTGAGCTCCAAGAAATGTTTTCTTCTCTAAGTCAGTGTCTCTTCACAGACAGTCAGTCCTATGGCTCTCTGAACCCCCACCTCACGTGCTGCTCTTCTGGGGAAACGCCATCATTTTTTTTTTCTCTGCAGCTCCTGAGTACAAGAGAAAGTTCAATCCAGAAGCCGGTTCTGTTTAGTGCACATAGGGTTGAGCTCATACAGTCTTTCAAGAAAAAAAATTTTTTTTTTGAGACGAGGTTTCTCTGTGTAGCCTTTGCTGTCCTGGACTCACTTTGTAGACTAGGATGGCCTCGAACTCACAGAGATCTGCTTGCCTCTGCCTCACTGAGTGCTGGGATTAAAGGTGTGTGCAGCTGCACCCAGTTTGAGAAATTTTTAAGAGACGTTTAAGGCATTTTATCACATCCGTGAGTTCAATTTTTTACTGTTTTTGAAATAAAACTTTAGTGTTTTTCTGAAAAAACAAAAAACAAAAAAAAAAAACCAAACAAACTGTGGGCCATCCTTTCTGTGCTGTCACCATCCTGTGGTGTAGCCGCGCCCTGCTCAGACCATGGAAGCTGCAGCCTCTGACTCACTGAAGAATCTCCATTCATACTGATTCTACCTCACTCATTCACACTACCCAGGCCATCTCGTATCGGCAGCTGTAAAAGATACCTTAAGGGATGCAACTCAGGACTTCGGCTGCCTCGTTCCTGGCTCTACCAGGAGCATCACTGAGTCTTTGAGTTTTGCCTCCTTACCCACGAAAATGAAGGAATGGCATGCACCTGGGCTAATTCAGTGTCGCAGATTCAAATTCCATAACCCACTGGTAACCAGAGCGTCTGAAAGAATGCTAGCTGTATTTGCGTTTGGCTCTCCTCGTGGTTGAATGTCAGTTCCTTCACTGTAAGCTCAGGGGCAAGGACTTGCCATGTGTCTGCAGAGTCCTGGACACTGAGACACAGCGATATTGTGATGACGTGGAATGCACAGTCACGTGACCTGGGGTTAGACTCCACTGCAGCTATATACCATCTGCCAAGTAAGTCAATCTCCTGGAACCCTAGTTTTATGGTCCACAATAAAATATGCCAAGAAAATGGTATATAGCACATGAATTGAGATTTTATTATTCCTTTCAAAGCCACAGATAAACCATTCATTCCACGTCAAATGTTAAAAGTCTGCATAGGCTTTGGCTGCATGTTTCTCGGGTTCTTGGAGGGCTCCTCTACAATCTTATCAATGGTCTCAAGACGACTTGTGTGTGCACGTGCATGTGGAGGTCAGGGGTCAACATCAGGTGTCATTCTCAGTCTCGTTCCTTTTTTTTTTTTTTTTGAGACAAGATCTCTCACTGAATATGAAGCATTGATGCAGTCAGACTGTCTGGCTAGGGGGGCCCGTGCACCTTCCTTTCTTCTCCTCCTCGCTAGTGGGACCACTGACATGCGATGCTGTGCTGGGTTGAATTCGGGTCTCTGTGCTTTCACAGGAAGCACTTTCCCAACCGTACCCTCTTCCCCGGCATCCCAAACAATTTCCACGCCCCCTTCACAAACCACCAGAGCCAGAACCGACAGCTCTCCTGCCATTGTTTTTTAAAGATTATATTTTTTAATTGTGCGTGTGCGCGCATGTGTGTTCATACAGATGCCTGTGAGACTGGTGGTCCTCCCTGGCTGTCCCTGGAACTGCAGTTGCTGGTACTTGTGAGCTCCCCCACAGGAGCAGCACATGCGCTCACCTTTTGAGTCATCTCCCCAGCCTCATCTTGATCGCAGTTTTGATAGGTTTGAGTCTATAAGGTTGGGGAGTACATACAGCAGTGTGCATTTTAATTGACAGAATAGCTTTCTATTTATGTATGTATTTATTTTTAATGTATATGAGCGCTCTATCTGCATGTACACCTGCACGGCAGAAGACGGTACCCGGTCTCAGTATAGGTGGTTGTGATCTACCATGTGGGTGGTGGGAATTTAACTCAGGACCTCTGGAAGAGCAGCCAGTGCTCTTAATCTCTGAGCCATCTCTCCATCAAGAATAGCTTTCTAAATGTTGATTTCAATTCCCCTCATCTTGTCAATAGTGACATGTATGTGTGTATTCTACCAGTTCGTTATTGCCTGGACCCTGAGATCTAAATCTAACCACACTCTGAACTAGTATCCACTTACACACATGTGCATGCAGACCTGCACGCACACACACGTTTCATCTTGGTCCTAATGACTTAGAAAGGGAATGTAGCTTCTACCTGCTACCGCACAACAAAGTAGCGGGCATCCTGACGTGACCCTGCTGCCTAACTCTCCACTTCTAGTAGGAAGGCAGGTGTTCCAGGCTCACAGCTTTCCAGCCTGGATCCAGGTGCCGTTGGCCTCAGACAGGTGCACCTGTCAAGGAGTCTGAAGCTGAGAATGTTTTGTTACACCTCCTGGAAGTCTGGCATTGGTGCTGTGAAAATTGAAACAATGTAAGAGGAGGAAGGTTTGCAGGGCTCAGCCTTCAGAGGTCCCCATCCACCGTGATGGGGGAGGATGTGAGCCACTGGGTTTGTGTCACCAGGGCCTGGAAGCCGAGGGGGAGCACACACTTATTCTAGCTGGCCTGAGACTCTGTGTATATCAAGGGAGGCCCTCCCTGCTGGTTAATCCTCTCTGGAAACACCGGTCAGCAACCTGTCTCTCCTAGGGGCTGCACAGTCCAATCAAGTTGACAGAGAAGATCAGCAGTGACAATGCCCACCAGGAACAGTGCCTAAACCACAAGACTTTATACAGTAAATCCAGGCGTGGGAACCAGCAGGATGGCTCAGCAGGTAAAGGCACCGAGTTTGACCTTGAGATCCACATGGTGGAGAGACTTAACTCCCCCAAGTTGTCCTCTGATCTCCACACACTTCTGGACACACACACACTGATGATGATGATGATATAAATTGGCCTTAAAAGAAAAGTCCAGGCAGAATTCCTTAGACCTCAGGGGTGGAGTCTGCCCAACCCAGTGAAAAGGTCAACTCCCACATCCATGTGCTGTCCTCTTTATTTATAATCTGCTCCTTGAAGCTTCAGTGAGCTACTGCAACCATGGACCAGCAAGCAACATAATTTACAGCCTAGGTCAGATAGAGAGTAACAGTAACTATGTTAGTTACTTGTTTCATCTCTAGGACCAAACGTCTAGTTACTTGTTTCATCTCTAGGACCAAACCTCTGACAAGACCAAGCCGTGGGGAGAAGGTGTAGCTCAGTGTCATGACTGAGTGAGGCCTGATACTTTAGATCCAAACCAGAAAATTGATGTGGGAGCAACATCTTTGAATCATCGACAGGGCTTAAGTAAGTAGATCTTACCATTCTTGCATGTACTTACTATTATTATTAATTTGTTGGTGTTTGAGACAGCTTAGACTGGCCTCACTCTCTCAACACCCCCGCCTCAGTTTACCAACTGCTGAGATTACAGTCTGAGTGAGCACACTCACTTATATATTTACTATTTCTGTGTGTGCCAGGTCTTCATGTGTAATAATGCAAGGTTCCTGCATTTTCCCTTTGGCATATGACCTCAAACCAGGCCCCTCCAATAAAATCACTGCTTCACTGGGGCGAGATTCGAGAACTGCTTTTTCTCCTCTGTGTTTGTTTTTCCATTGGGTCAGAGGGCAAGGAGCCAGACTACATTAGCTGGGCCTCTGAGGGCATCAAAATGGCCTCCTCGGTCAGCTTCAACTGTTCCCTCACGAGAGAAAGCCACATTAAATCTGCATCTGGTCCAGGCCTGGGCCTTTGAGGCCAGCACTTGGGAAACAGAGGCAGGCAGATCTCTGTGAGTCTGAGTATGCCTGTTCCATATAGTGAATTTTAGGACAGCCAGGCTTACATAGTGTGACCCTGTCTCAAAAAAGAAAAAGAGACTAAGAGAAAAGAGTAAGTCTGCATGCATCCCTAGCTTTCTTGAGAACAGGGCACAAGACGCCATCAAATCTTCCTGCACTAACTGCCCAGACACCAGAAAGCTCCCAAAATAGGGACAGGAAAAAACAAAACTTTCCCTCAAACAATTGACAGGCCTTTTCCTTTCTGGCATGGAGAATTCATTCAGCCAAATATTTTTACTTCCAGGTCCTGTCGAATGAAGACAGATAAACACGAATAGTTATGTCCCTGAGGTCGTGCTTTACAAAGTTTCACACACAAGACGTGGAAGCCACCTCAAACTAGCTGCTTCTGGCTGTGAAGGGATGAGAGAGCCCTGTGTGGTGTGCAAGCTGTGGTCCCAGCTTTGTGTTGAGGCAGCATGGAGGACAGCCTGGACGACACAGGGACGCAGGGAGCCCCTTCTCACACAAACCAACAAACAGTGATAGCCAAGGGAAACAGTCTAAAATCCAGTGGGTGCATGAAGCTACTGTAGTGAAGTCTCCCTGATACCTGATTCTCAAACTGGTGTGTGTGTGTGTGTGTGTGTGTGTGTGTGTGTGTGGTGTGTGTGTGTGTGTGTGAGAGAGAGAGAGAGAGAGAGAGAGAGAGAGAGAGAGAGAGAGAGAGAGGGAGAGAGAGGGAAAGGAGAGAGGGGCAATAAGGGACAGAGGCAGACAGAAAAATACTTTCATCTTTTGATTTCATTTAACCATCCTAGGTTTCTATGCCAGCCTGTCTCTTCCCCCCTCCCTTGTGTTCTGACAACTCTATTCAATGGCCCCTTCTTATAGTCTCTTTTTAACCAGAAAACCAAACCAAACCAACCAGGGTCTCATGGACCCCCCCAGCTGGCCTTGAAACCTCTGTGTACCCAAACATGATGTCAAAGTCTTGACCCTCCTTCCTCCATTATGTGTTGGGATTACAGACTCCAGTACCACACTCATGCAGTTTAAACACACACACAAACAACACACACAAGCACGGACAGCGTTAATGTGTATGGGGGTTTTGCCAGCACATGTATTTGTGCCCCACTTGTGTGCCTAGTGCCCTTGAAGGCCAGAAGAGGGCATACGACCCTCTGGAACTGGAGTCACAGATGATTGTGAGCCACTATGTGGGTTCTCGAACAGAACCTGTGTCCTCTGCAACACGTGGTCTTAGTGACTGAACTGTCTCTCCAGTCCCTAAGGGATCTATTTTCAAGAGTAGCATTAGAAGAATTCTAGGGAAAACAGAGCTTAGAGTCAAACTTGAACTTGAACTCAGCATCCTGCCACGATAAAGCTGCAGGAAATCCCTACAGTCTGACTGCCAAATGCTGGAGCAAGGGGTTTCCCCTTGCAGAGGTGGGGGTGGCAGGAAGATGGACACCACACCCCAAGCAGCTGAGGGCAGTGAATCAAGAATTAAGACTCTACCTGGGGCCTGGCACAGTGGCGCACGCCTGTAATACCAACGCTGGGGAGGCAGAGGCAAGTGGATCTCTGTGAGTTCAAGGTCAGCCTGGTCTACAAAGTCCAGGAAAATCAAGGCTATGCAGAGAAACCCTGTTTCAAACAAACAAACAGACAAACAAAAAACTCCATCTGGGGTCATTAAGGGCTGGTTTGGACCCATCCTGTTTCTTCCAGGTTGTCACCATGCTCACCACAAGCCCTTTCCTTTAAGCCTTACAGTGGTCTCTGTGAGATGAGACAAGGGTATCTCCAAAAGGAGCTGCCACAGGTCTTTGCCTGTTTCATACCTGCTCCAGTGAACGCAGGGAAAGTTTATCCCACATCCGGACAGGTGACATAGGTGCGGGGAGTCATCCAGGAGCAGAAGCAGCCATGTGACCCAACCAGGCCAGCCAAGGACCTCCTCCTGTTAGGCACACCTTTGATCCCAGCACTCAGGAGGCAGAGGCAAATGGCTTTCAGAGAAGTCCAGGCCAACCAGGAGTGTACAATGAGATTCTGTCTCCAACAACAACAACAAAAACCCTCCAAAAAAGCCCCCCAAAACCAAAACCCTCAAGTTCTAACTGTACGGATAATTGAGGCAGTGTGCAGCATCTGTACCGCAGAGGGGACTTCCTGGGAGAGCCACAGGGGTGCAGCCCCGCTGTGATGAATGCCCCCAACACACACTGCTCACATGATGAACGCAGTCCCAGGAAGCCTGTGTGATATGCCAGTCTCCTCTTTGATCTCATTTAAGCCAGTTTGGTCAGATTTCCCTCACTTCCTACCTCACTGTTGGCAGCAGTTTCAGGAAATACTCGAAAATGGTACTGATCACTAGTGCACTAAGAACAAAGCGCTGTGCCAGACACAGTACCTACGGTGGGAAGAAAGCAAAAACTAAGCAAAGCCCTGGGTCTGATGCCCTGCACCTCTGACACAGTAGTTGTCCACCTGCCCCAGGCAACGATCAATTTGACTGTCGGAAGAGAAAAACAGGTTTCAGCCTGGTGTAGGCCTCTTACCCGGCCTTGTTTCAACACTCAGACATGCTGCTTGCCCAACTCTCTGTTAAAAGTGCAGAGGGCAGGTCCTTCCAAAATAACTACTACAGGCTCAGCATCGCACATCTGTTCAGTCTCCCAGGGGAAATCTAAGTCTTCTGATTATTACTTATTATTGAAGGAACTGTCTTTATGTAGCAAAGGATGACCTTGGACTTTGAGTCTCTCTGCCTCTGCCTCCAAAACACGGGGGATCCAGGTGTGCACCCCTCTGCTAAGTTTTCATCAGCCTAAGGAACCCAGTGCTGTGTGCCTTGCCAACTGAGCTCCAGCTCACCCCCGCCTTCTTTTCAAGATTAAACAATTCTCTCTAACCACAGGACTGGAACACAGCACCATGGAAACGCTAGCCGCTTATTCGGTGAGTAAATAAATAAATAATGCCAGCAGGGGGTGAAAAGGGCACCCTCGGCTTCTCAAGGAAGTTCCTGTGGGAGCCGCACTAAATGACCAGCAGCTCCTCTGAATGGAGGAGGAATGGGAGGGAGGAAGAGAAGACACAGGACGACTCAACCTCCAGCACTCACTGCGTGGGAATGGTAGATGAGGTACCAGAAACCAACTGGAGAGGGGTGGAGAGATGGCTCAGCAGTTGAGAGCAGTTCCGGGCACCTACATCAGACAACCCAGAACTGCCCGTAACTAACTTTAGTGCCAAAGATCCGACACCATCTTCTGGCCTCCGTGGGCACCCAGATACACGTGGCACACATACATAAATAAAATAGAAACCTTGAAATGGGTTGGCTTCTTGTAGACATTAGGACTGGGCAATAGCCATGAAAGGGCCGGAGAAGGCATGGCTCATTCAGACTAACAGAGGTGTGCTTTTGGGACACTGAGATTTTGAGACAGCAAAGTCCATACCCCTTTGGGTAAATCACCTGTCTCCCACAAAAGGCTCTGAAACATTTTTAAAAAGGAAAGAGGAAGGAGAAAATTGGGGGTGGGGGGGCAGAGGATGACATGGAAGACACAGTTTGAGGCCTGACGAGCAGCTGGTTTCAGGAGCAGATGAAGCAAACAGGAAAGACGGCATGTCCAACATGTCAAGAGAACCTGGCTGGAACAGCTCTGTAGCCCACACCTGCAATCCCAGCACTTGGAGGCTGAGGCAGGAGTCATCCTTGGCTACGCGCCTAGCTGACGGTCAGCTTGGGCTTCACAAGACCACTCTTCGAACACACAAAAGCTCAAGATCAAAATGAAGCACTATATGGAGACACAGGCTTGAGTCTTTTCAATAGAAGGATCAATAATCCAAATCAAAATCTAAGGCTAAATAATCATTCCCCTGCTTGACAGATCTTGACGAGGCTGCTGTTTACAAAGACAAGGAAAAAAGAAAAGGAAGGCGTTAAACCAGAAAGAAATGCTGGTTTACAAACCAACTGCCAACCTGAATAGCAGCCACAAAACCGGTAAGACAGAAGAAAGATGTCTTCACAGCACTGACACGGGAAACACAGTAACTGTCAATTTAGGATTGTGTGACCTGAGTAATTATCTCCCAAGAATGAGGAAGAAAAAGATTCCCAGAAAACTGAAACAGTTGAGAGAGCTGAGGAGGTAAAAAGCAACCTGTGGGCTATGAGTTTGCCTCAATTGCCGATCGCAATGATAACACTCCCCCCAACCCCAGGTGGGAAAGGGAATAGAGAGAAAAGCGGCAGGTAATAAAGGTTCTTTCCAGGTTCAACAGAGATAACATCTCCGGGGAAATATTCGTTAGTAACAGGGGCCACTCATGTGGGGGGGGGTGGAGTTGGGGTGCGATGTAAGGGGGTGGAGGGGAGTGGAGGCTCTGATCACCAAGGAACAGGGAATGATTTACATTTGTAAGTTTAAAGGGAAGAAGCTCTGGTCCTAGAGAGATGGGGTCTCTGAGACCCCTTGGCAGATCAGTGAAGGTGTCTTCCATAAACCCATAATTAGCTGACCGTGACGGCATAGCTGGGTGATAGAGGCAAGAGAAGGTCTGTGAGTTCAAAGCCAACTCGGTCTACATTTAAGTTCTAGGATAGCCAGGAGCACACAGTAAGATCCCTGGGGTTTTGTTCATTGGAGAAATCCCCCAATCCCACCCAACCGTGAGGTGTTACATTCTAGAAGTCAAGCACCTTAGGGAAGGATTTTTTTTTTTTTTCAAGATAGCTTTTCTGTGTAGCCGGGGCTGTCCTAGACTCACTTTGCAGACCAGCTGGTGGAGAGCTGCCTGCCTCTGTCTTCCCGAGTGCTGGGAATAAGGCGTGCACCGCTGTGCCCAGCTTTGGACAGTTTTGACAGGATAGGATTTGAAGTATGGCTGGCTCACTTTACAGGGGCAGCCCCCTGCGAGTTCAAGGACTCCTAGGACTAGTGAAGGTATTACCCTTAGGAGCTGGGGTGAAACTGCGGGTTAACCTGGAAGCTAAATGTGCGTGAGGCAGCTAGGAAAGCCGCCAGAATAAACAAGAGTAACCAATAGATGCAGAGAAAAAAAGATCAAGAAACACGACAAGGAAAACCAGCAGTCTGAGGGATGGCTGCGCTCAGACAGGCAAGTTACCTTTCCCTAATGAGCCATCCCATAGGCACACACACACCGTTTCAATGCTTTGCATCATTCCAGATGGTAAATCAAGCCAGAGATTGTATAAACCCAGAATTTGGGAGGTGAAGGAGAGAAGGTCATGCGTTCAAGGTCAGTCTATGCGACCTGAGATCTGTCTCACAAAGTAGAAGGGTGGGAGGGTTGGAGGTAAGGAGGAACCTGGGAAAAGACACCACCCCACTTCTCACTTGCACAAGCAGCCAATCCCCGGGGCTTTTGGAAATAGGAAACAGAGAACACAAGCGGCAACTCCCACCTAAGCTGTTTCCCAGACTACCAGTCCTCAGCGTTGCCGGTCCATTCAACCCAGCCTTGCCCTCCTCCCACCTTTTGTTAGTTCAATGTAATCACACAATAGAGCGTTAAAGAACAGAAACCCAGCATTAGCTTTGCAGGCAGTGTGAACATTAGCTCATGATGTGAAATAAGAAAGAAAGGAGAAAGAAAAAGAAAGAAAGAAAGAAAGAAAGAAAGAAAGAAAGAAAGAAAGAAAGAAAGAAAGAAAGAAAGAAAGAAAGAAAGAAAGAAAGAAAGGAAGGAAGGAAGGAAGGAAGGAAGGAAGGAAGGAAGGAAGGAAGGAAGGAAGGAAGGAAGGAAGGAAGGAAGAAAGCCAACCACTGGAAAGTCCTATCAGGCTTAAAGGCCCTTAGATATAAGTTCCAGCGATGGGACAAGCGTGTTTTACGAGTGTGTCCACATCCAGGGAGGGGTACTGAGGCCAGAGGAGCACAGGTGTCCTGCTCTACCACGCTCTGCTTTCTTCCCCTGAGACAGTCTCTCGCTGAACCTGGAGCTAACTGGTGGCCAGCAAGTCCCAGTGATCCTCCTTGTCTCTGCCCCACCCCCTTCTATAACCTCTCAGACCCGGGTTACAGGAGCCAGCTCTTTATGTAGGCACTGGGGATTTGAACTCTCATCTTCACGCTTGCACAGCAAGCTCTCTGAGCCACTGAGCCATCGCCACACACCCCAGTAGACTATTCAGTATAGCCATTGTACACATCCCCAAATATCTCCAACTCCAAGGGACCACTTTGCCTTGTGAGCCAGAAGGCACAGCACACCCTGTTTCCCTCTAAGGCAAACCTGGAGCTGAGAGCTGATAAGATCAGCACCCCCCAATCCATCTTGGCTTGCAGTTTCAGTGATGACCACCCAGGAGCTGCCTCTGAAGCGTCTGGCTCTAAGAGCCCCTTGAAGCCTGTGCAAAGCTAGTACTTGCAAGAGAGACTTCTCTACAGTGATCTCAGACGCTGATAGGGACTTTGTGTTGCAGCCTTTAAAAGCTTCAGTGTCAAGAATTCCGTGCTGCCTCTAGCTGTTTCTGGAAACAAGGCAGACTTTAAATAAACACAGCGATGTTTCTCCTCTGAATTATTTTCCCCCCAGAAGGCGGAACCTCTTCTAATTAGATTTGGGATATGGGAAGGAAAGGGCAGGTGAGATTAAGAAACAAGGTTGGAGGCTGGCCTGTCTCTCGGCACAGGTCAGTAAGTTCAGACTTCTGGAAAATCAACCATCCCGTGGCTTTTCAGGCTTTCCTGACTCAAGCCTTATAGTAATGGAAGTTGATGTAATCTGTCCACTGTGGCTGCATTCACAACTGTAGCTAAATCATTCTATTAATCTTTTACAAAGTCTAAATAAACAGAGCATGGTAAAATACACAGCAGCACTTGTGAGAGAGAGGTCTCTTGTCTCTTTCTCCCTCATCTCCTCCACCCCCAGACAGTGTGTAGCCCTGGCTGTGCTGGAACTCACTTTGTAGACAAGGTTGGCCTGGAACTCAGAGATCTGCCTGCCTCTGTCTCCGATTAAAGGCCTGTACCACCACCATCGCTGCTGCCGCCGCCCTCTTGCTGTAGTTTTTAACCTTTAATATTCTTTCATGCAATGACCCTGCTAGGTGAGGTAGTATTGAATCCCACCGTTTGGGAGGTTGAGGTAGGAAGATGGAGAGCTGAAGCCAGGGAGAAACTTCATCTCAGAAACAAATAAAAGGCTGGGCGTGGAGCTCAGTCTGTAGGCCGCTTGCCTAGTGTGCCGGAGTTCAATCCACAGCACGTGACCCAGCTTGTGATGTACACCCCAGTAATGCCAGCACTCAAGACCTGGATGGTTCTTGGCTGCACAGTGAGTTCAGGCCAGCCTGGGATACAAAGGCACCGCCTCCAATAAATAAGCAAACATACACATATATGTCCCATCTGCTAAGCTCATTAAATAGAAGCTCAGTCTGTGTCGAGGCAGGCAATGTGTCCGCAAGCGATACTGGGACACGTGGACAGCTGCATAAGGAAAACAAAAAACAAGAAACAAAAACACTGAGGTGAAATCTTTACCTCATACTATATTTAAAAAATTCAAAATGAACCACAGACATAAATGTAAGATCTGAAAGTATAAAATTAACAGAGGGAATAAACACAGGAATGCCTATGACTTAATTAGGCTTTCCTGGAAACGACAAAAGACACACACAACAAAAGTAAAATCTGGTATCTGGAGACAGCCCAGTGGTAACAGCATTGGCTGCTCCTTCAGAAGACCCAGATTCAGTTCCCAGCACCCTCTTGGCTTGGTAGCTCAAACCACCCATAACTCCAGTTCCAAGGAATCTGACACCTCTTCTAACCTCTGCAGGCACTATGCCTACACATGGCACACACACACATACAAGCAGGCAAAACGCTCATACACAAAAGATAAAAATCAATAAATCTGTAACAATAAAAAAAAAGGAAAAAAACTGGACTTCATTGAAACGAGCTGTGTGTTAAAGAACACTTTCATGGAAAGTAAAAAAAAGAAAATCAGCTGAGCATGGGAGAAAAGTTTTCAAGGTGTGGATATGTTGAGGAATTTACAGCAGGGATCAGAGAGAGTCGGGGATGATAAAAAGGCAACCAGGCCTGGGGAAATAGCTCGGTCAGGCTTTGCAAGCACAAGGGCTTATCTTTAGGAGGAAAATTTTTTTAAAAAAGGACTGTGGCAACGCTTGCTTGTAATCTCAGAGCTGGGGAGGCAGAGGCAGGAGGACTCCGCCGATCGGTTGTCAGCCAGGCTAGCCTGTTATGCAAGCTCCAGACCAAAGAAAGACCCTGTCTCAAGCTCCGGTGGACATTACAAGTTGTCCTCTTGTAAAAGTATCTTTTATTCTGCTGAGGTAATTGTCGTCTCTGAGGCCTACTGCCTCTATCTGCTAACCTAGGCCATAGTCCTGGAAGCCTCCAGTATCCGTACAATCTTATTTAGGCCTAGAATGTTTGCAGCCTCTGAAACTTACTGCTGAATAAGCTCACCCTTTCTTGTTCTTTCTGAATTCTGGCTGGCTGGTTCAACTCAGCTGTTCTGGCTCAAACTCCTCTCTCTAAGTTGACTGATTCAATCTGGCTTCTCTTTCACTCTCTGAATGAATTGCTCTGTTCGGCCTCAAACTAACTTTAGCAACTTGTCCTAATCGTCTGACTTCTCCTCATCCTCTGGCTTGTTTTGCTTCGCCTGTGTCTGGCTTGTTCTCTCCTCAGTCTGTCTCTGTAAAACCCTCCCAGTAAAGCTGCCTCCTCCCTCAAGGCTGCCGTCTTTGAGTGGCCCCTTTCCCCTGCTATTCTCATGAAAGTTGGGCATATCCTATTCTGTCAAATCTTTTTCTGATTCACTTTGTCTGCCTCCCAATTGGACATCACTTTCAAACATGGCTGCTTCCTTCTACCAACTAACGTTACCTTCATGGTCTGGGATTAAAGGTGTGTAAGAAGGGCTTGTCTTCCAGCCAGAGTAGCCATGTTGCTGGATTAAATCCCCCACACCCTCTAGCCTCCATACACACTCCCCACACCAACACGCACACCCACACATTCACACTCAAACACACACAGGCAAATTAGTTTTTAAATTAACAAGGGATTTAAATAGACATTTCTCAAAAAATATATACAAATGACAAAAAGACAGAGGAAATTTGCTTAGGGTTTTTGGTCACCATGGAAAAGCAAACGAAAACCCACCCTGGTAAATCTGCTCATACCCAACAGGAAGGGAAGAATTGAAGTACATACATCCTGGTAGAAATGAAACCCTCATATCCTTCATGGGATACCAAGCTGTCCAGCTGCTTTGAGAACAGTCTATTGAAGCCTCAAGACATTAGCCTGAGTCACATTATGTGATTCCATTTTCTTAGTTAAATGCCCAAAAGAATAAAAAAAGAACGTGTCTTTTGCAGAAGTTTGTCCACTAAGGTTCACAATAGTATCATTCATAATAATCAAAACAAGGAAGCAACCCAAATGTCTGCCAACCAAATGGATAAACAAAATCATGTATACATCAATGAGATGGAATAGCACTTGGCTACAAAAATAATCAAATAGTCACATACTCTACAGCATGTAGGTGTCTTTTGCCTTCAGTCGGTGTGTATATGTGTTTGTGTGTGTGGTATGCATATGTGTCATGTGCACACAGGCACACCACATGGAGAAGCCAGGGGCTGACTTCAGATCTCTTCTTCTATTGTTCCACACCCTTTGTTTTTTGAGACAGGGTCTCTCATTAGACCTGGAGCTCATGAATGAGCCAGTGAGCTTAGTGATCTGCTTGTCTCCGCCCACTAGTGCTGGGGTTACTGGGCAGACCGCCTCACCTGGCTTTTCGTGTGGTGCTGGGGATTGAACTCAGACCCTCACGTTCGTTGCAACAAGCATTTCATGGACTGCATGGATGACTCTTGGAAGCACGAAGGTGATCGAAAGCCACCGAAGAGTGAGGACCATGGGATGTAGGACTCCATTTATGTGTGACGTGCAGAGCAGGCAAATCCACAAAGACAAAGTAGGTTGGCGAGTTCCCCTTAGGCAGGCGCCTGGGAAGAATGAGGAGTGACCGCTGGCAGGTCCAGTGCTCTTTAACGAGGTGAAGTCTTAATTAGCTAATGGGGACACTTTGTCCAAACCCATAATCATCTAAGATCCCCTGCAGTGCACACCTTATACAAGGTCAACTTTACAAATGAGTCATATCTCAATAAAGCTAGGAATTCATGCCTGGTACTATAAACCAGGTCACAAAATCATGGCTAGGGTGGAGATAGTGCCTGGGGGGAGGGGAGAGCCTTCTAGCGTTACTTTGTTAAATGTGCATGATATCATACTTTCTAAATATTTATATCCGCAGATTAGCAATGCTCTCAGCCTGGGTCAGGGAACCTTCCGTTTGCAGTGAGTGGTGGGCAATGCAGCGACTCATACCTGCTCAGAGCTCGTGAATAAGTGACTAGCCCTAAGTGGGACATCTACACCATCCCTCCCAAGGCTCAGGGAACAGCAGAAGAGGGGACAGAAAGATGTTAGAGCTGGAAGATAGGGAAGAGAGCTGGGAAGTGCTGTCTCCTGGATGTGACCGTGGCTATTGTAGCCACCCACAGCTCTGACTATTTGCTTAACACATGGCCAAGACTAGGCCCGTCATCATTCCTTCACGAGGGCTCAAAGGCCCTCCCCCCTCCCTACGGTAGTTACAGCTGCTGAGGAGTGGAGTCCTGTTTGTTAGTGGTGTCGCCCTGGTTTAAATTGCCCTCGCTCGGGTAAGTAACCCCTTCCCATGCCCACGCAGGCGCCTCTTAGGAAGGGCACACTGGACTGACACAGAGAAGAGTAGCATAGCCCCTAAGCAAGGGTGACATGGAAATTTGTGAAGGGTTCCATATAGAAAGAAGGAAGGCAGGAAGGAAGAGAGGAAGAAGAGGACCTGTTCAGATTGGGTAATCTGAACAGAGCTGGATACCAGTTCTGCTAGGATAGCTGGTGGGAGAAACAGAGCTCGGTGGTGGCTGGCATCGGGAAGCAGGGCGAGTGAACAGGGATTAATGCCAGAGAAGACAGCAGATGGAGACGGTGCCCGGACCCCGTCTCCTCTCACTCCGCCCCTTCCTGTGAGCTCAGTGGACAAAACAGCAGCGCATGGGGGACAGCCCCGGGGCAGCCTCTTGATGACAGCAGGAGAGGGTGAATCTGGGAAACGTATGGAGTTTGGATGGCCACTACGGTCACTACATTAGCTGCTTTCTTCATTGCAACTAAAGGAATCAGGCAACAAAGGAAGAGTTCATTCGGCTCCCAGCTCTAGGGTACGGTGCATCCTGGGAAAGAAGCATGAGGCAGCCGGTGACTCTGCCCCCTTCAGTGCAGGATGCACTGCAGATGCAGGAAGGCTGCAGAAGCAGCTGGTGTGCAGGCTGCTTTCTCCTTTTATTCAGCTGAGGATCCCCGCCCATGAAATGGGTGCTCAGGGTGAGCTGTCTCATTTGGGAGCCCCACCCCCCAAGACACGCCTAAAGGCTTGTTTCCCAGGTGCTTAGATCTTGTCAAGTAGACAATCCATTAACCACCAAAGCTCCGGCAAGGAACAAGCGGGGTTGTTAATGGGGCTACGTTTTAAAAATTATGGACAAGTAGCACATAACTCAAGAAATTCTAGAACAATGTACCCCAAAAGTGGTTCACCAAGAGTTCTTAGCCAGTGAAGAGGAGGCTGACAGCAGTTCTTTGTGCTGGAATTGTCCCTTGCATTTCAAGACACTTAGCATCCCTAGCCTGCGTGGGGCACGGGTCAAGCAGCAGCACCCCTGTATTGCCACAATCACAACTTCTAGAGGCTTCCCTCTTCTAGACGAAGAAGGGCGCTTTGCCTGTGGGGAACCACTGTGGGGCAACAGTTCATGCTTTAAAGTCTCTTTTTTCTCACTGGCCTTCCCCCCACACACATCCAAAGACTTCTGGGAAATGGAAACTATGCTCTCACTCTTTGAAAAGGAGCTGACAAGACGGTGATTTAGATCCCAGCCCCCAGTCCACCGGATCCGTGTGGCCTCAGCTAAGTTTGCTTGTGACAGTTAAGTAAATAAGAGGGGACTTCACATTATTACCCGGATGCCATAGTTCATCTGAAAGTCACCAATAACAGGAAGGGTTCAATTAACTAAGATTGTTGCAATCACTTTGATTCTGTTTCAAGTGCTTGTAATCGTTACAAGATTGTAGCATCCTACAATTCACAGGTCAAGTACTGGGCTGTTACCAGCTTGTAATAAAACTGTAAAAGGAAAGGAACCCCCATAATTTGGTTTCAACATAGAGTTACCATGGCACAGCTTTGAGTGTTAGCAGGTTGAGCTACAGCCACACCCCCTGCATCCAGAAGGCCAGGCACGGAATTTGAATGACAGATACAGGGAAATGGGATTTGCTCTCTATTATTCCATTTTTAACAGTTCAAACAGAAGCCATTTCTTGCAATGAAAGAAGCAAGGGGAGGCAGGTATGTCTTAAGAAATGGGACCGCAGAAGTCGGAAACACACCCCCATTCTTCCACCTGCTGATAATCACCATATTTCATGACGGTCATACAACAGCCCTGGGTACCCTTATCTTGACCCAGATGTTAACTCATGAACTAAAACACAGGGGACTGGAATGATGGCTCAGAGGTTAGAGCACTCACTGCTCTTGCAGTGGTCCCGAGTTCGGTCCCCAGTACCCATACCAGGTGGTTCAGATGTGTGTAACTTCGGTCCCAGGGGAACCAATGCCCTCTTCCGGCCTCCGAAGAGACAAAGACACACACACAATCAAAAATATGCACGGGCACAGAGAAGGGTGAGGGAGGGGTGTTGTGGTGTGTGAATGCTTGTCTGCTGTTCCTGAGTGTGGGTCCAAGAACACCGCTTTGCCTTCCAGTTTGTTTGAGGCAGGTTTCTTTGTTGTGTGAAGCTGCGTGCACACAGGCCACCTGGCCTGAGAAGGCCTGGGGAGTGTCTTCCTCCTGTAGGAGTGCTGTGATTACAGAACCACTCTACAATGTCGGCCTTTTCTGTGGGTCCTGGGAACCTGAACTCAGGTCCTCACATGGTGTGTCACTTAAGGTGATGCTCAGCATCTCGAATGCAGTCTCTCTAGGTTGCACAGGCTAGCCTGGAGCTTGTTATGTAACCAGGGATGAGCTTGAACTCCTGATCCTCCAGCCTCTATTTCCATATAAGCTACTTTGTAGCTCAGTTGCTAGGTGTTCACCATGTCTTAGGTCAACTAGCAACTGGAAGACAGACAGGGCTGAACTTCAGACGGTCCATTTTTCTACTGCTGTGATAATTCACCATGATCAAGGCAACTTATAGAGGAGTTTATTTAGGCTTATGGTTCCAGAAGGTTAGAGTCCATATGGCAGACCAAAGGCATCAGAAGCAGGAAGCTGAGCGCAACGGGAATGTGCTCACCCCCAGTGACATACTTCCTCCAACAAAGCCAAACCTAAGGCTCCAACAGTGCCAGCAGTTGAGGATCAAGTTTTCAAATATCTGGGACTATATTATTCAAATTATCATTTGAACATATGTAAACTACCACAGTCTGAAAAAGCCAAGGCTTTGTCTCTTTGGGTGGAAAGGCAATGCAGTGTCTAAAATCAGCAACAAATTTCAAGAGACAGTACTATAAACATGTTATTCAGAGACAGCAAGGCAGCTCAGTGGTAGAGCTTGCTGGCAAGGCCCTTCAATCCTGGAAACCAGCACAATGGAGGGAACTGACTCCCTCACGGTGTCCTCTAACCCCCACACTCATGCCTGCCAAGTAAATAAACAGAATAAAATAAAAATATAATTCGGAGCTCCAAGAGATCTGAATGTGGCTACCTCTAGGTATGGAGACAGAGTGGGAAATTGGTGTTTTCTGCCTGTAGCATCATTTGACTATTTATTTATTTATTTATTTATTTATTTATTTATTTATTTTTGTTTTTTGAGACAGGGTAGTCCTGGTGAGGAACTGGCTCTGTAGACCAGGCTGGCCTTGAACTCACAGAGATCCCAAGTACTGGCATTAAAGGCATATACCACCACCACCTTGCTGAAGGACTGATTATTTGACTCTTTTAGACAGGCAGTTATTTCTGTCCTACAAAGGTGGGTACAGATTGGGGAGGTAGCTCAGTGGATAAAGTGCCTGCTGAAAAACATAAAGATCTAGCAGGGAATGGTGGTGCACACCTTTAATCCCAGCATTCAGGGAGGCAGAGGCAGGTGGATCACTGTGAGTTCTAGGCCAGCCTGGTCTACAAAGAAAGTCCAGGACAGAGAAACCCTGTCTCAAAAACAAACAAAGAAAAAACATAAAGACTTGTTTTTGGACCCCCAACACCATGTAAAAATCTGGGTGTGGTGGTACATGCCTGTAATGTTAGTGTTGGAGGTGGATCCCAGAGGCTCACTAAATGCCCAGGTTCAGTGAGACTGAGCCTCAGAAGCTAAGAGGGAGGGCTGGTAAGATGGCTCAGCGAATAAAGGTGTTTGCCACCAAACCCAACAACCTGTTTCAAATCCTGGGGACCCACATGGTAGAAGGAGAGACCAATGGACTGCTGCAAATTGTCCTCTGACCGCCACAGGCCACATGACTTCCCCATCCCAAGTAAAGGAGGGGAATACAGGAAAATATTTTCACGCCACTCCCCAGCCTCCACCATGCCTGGGTGAGTGAGCATAGCCACACATGGGCATGCAACACGTGGTCCAAAAGCAACTGCATGGAGGATTTATTCACGAGGTTTCCCACCTTTCTCAGAAGGCTCAGGAGGCCCACGCCAACCCACAACAGTTGTGACTAGGGATGGGATTGTAGCCGCTTTACGTTTCTTTTGCTTTTTCGTTTTCTGGGAAGATGCGACTGACAGAGAGCATGTAGACTGCACACCAGAAACACATAGTGGTGGTCCAAGCCACCCCGCAGAAGGCCCAGGGCAGTCACTTGAGCGTCTGTTTGCTGAGGCGGGAGAACCTGCCAACTCCTTCACTCACACAGCAAATATTTGTGGAGCTCTTTAACACCAGGCAGGGCCTTGCACTGTGACTCTAATACTTTCGGCTATTTATGAGGGTTGCAGATACCCTCAGGGCTGGCTGGGCCAACCACTTGGGAGATGAGCTAAACCAACACTTTCCCAACTTTTTATGGAAGCTGGGGTGGATCTGAGACGATGGGGCCAGCAAGCTCCCAGGATCCATACAGCGATTGCTTAAGATCGCTACCTGAGAAGTCTCAGCCGCTTCTAAACCACCATCACCCCCTCACCCCCACTCTTTAGCTTTCATATGG
Source organism: Pachyuromys duprasi (assembly GCA_028658305.1). Classification (NCBI taxonomy): domain Eukaryota; kingdom Metazoa; phylum Chordata; class Mammalia; order Rodentia; family Muridae; genus Pachyuromys; species Pachyuromys duprasi. The sequence goes on along the minus strand of CM053749.1, from coordinate 8,107,430 downwards.
GCTGGATCATCAGTCTCCAGATGCTTCTTTGGGTCCGACCCCTGCTAGACTGTGTAAGTGGAATCTCCGTAGCAGGTAAGAGCAGAGAACAAGAAAAAGGCAGGCTTGGGGTTGAATCTCTGCTCCACCACCACAGTAGAGCTTTACTCCTTGCCCTCTCTGGGCCTCAGTTTCCTCACGTGTAAAACGAGCTAACTGGCAACCACCTTCACAGGGGAGCGTTTCAGGGACCACCCGCTCAGAGCTTCCTCAGGACACCCAGGCAGAAGGCGAAGACAATAGACAGTGGCCACCAGTGGTCAACAGAACTCCAGGCGGAAGGCCTGGCTTCCAAGGGAAAGCATGTGCGCGCCCTGCCCCCTCCCAGGCACGTGCCCAGCCCCCACCAGGACGCGCTCCGGTCCCGTACAGCAGCCCTCAGGTTCTCAAAGAGGCTGACGCCCTCGGGGTTTATTCAGGGGAATTTTCTTGATTCGTCTCAATTTGACTACAGAAAGATAATCACGAAGACAAAAAGTTCTCTCTTTCATAACTAATAATAGGGGAAAATGTTAAAGCCGAGATACGGATCGGTGGTAGAGCGTCCGCCTAGCACGTGAAACTCTGGGGTCCAGCCCAGCCCTGTGGAGGGGTCACTTTGAGAAAAGCTTTGTTTTCGGGGACCGATGCACGTGGAGATCAGGTGAGGGAGGCCCTAGGTATTCCGGGCACCCAAGATCAATAAACCCCCACCAAGAATCTGGCTCTCGGGATAGGCCACCATCCCCGAAAGAAAACTGCAGGCTGGGCAAACTGTGGGCAAGAAAACTGCCTGCCACAACACACATCCTGAGGGTCACGACCGTCGGTCCCCAACAGAGCCCAACGCAAAAGAACCTGGATGTGAGTTTTGCGCTTTACAAAGAAGTCGAGGCAGAGCTCAGGAGCGTTCCCGGAGCCCGCGGGAAGACCCGAGCCAGCTCGGTGGGCGGAGCCGGAGACGCGCGAGCTAGCCGGGTCCACCTGCCTCCCTCCGCCCGGCCCGGCCCGGCCCGGCCCGGCCCAGCCCGACACTCACGATCTCGGCCACGATCAGGAGCCCCGGTACCGTGCGGAGGAACTCCCGGTCGTAGGCGAAGCTGCTGCTGGTGGTGGAGAAGTTCTCCGCGAACGAGCTGGCGGTGGTGGTGACCGTGTGGGAGCGCGCGCGCTGCTGCTCCTCCATCGTCGCTCCGGGAGCTGGCCCGGGTCCCTGGGGACCCTACCCCCACCCCAGAGAGTCCCCCCAGGCTCAGGGTCGCGGTCCAGGACCAGGGAATCGCAGCTGGTGGGAGGTGGGCGCAACGGGGTGGCCTCCAGGCTCAGGCCTGCGAGTGGCCCCCACTCGTCGTCGCGCACCCTCCGGCGCTGAGCGGGGACCCCGGAGCGGGATCGCTGGCAACCGGTGGCTGCGGACAGCGGGGGAGGGGAGGGGAGGCAGGGGAGGGGAGGAGCGTAGACCAGGCGGGTGGGGGGCGGGCACTCGGGGACCTCCCCTCGGGGGCGCCGCCGCGCGGTCACTGCACCTGTCTCGGGGCCACCGAGAGCTCTAGGGGGTGTAGGGGCGCGCACGGGATCGCCCCGGGTGAGCCGCACCTCCCCGTCGCACCCCCGGTCGCCGGGGCCGCAGTCAGGCTCCGCCCACGTCGGGCCACCAGACTTGGACCTGCTTCCTCCCACCTGGCCGGACTAGCAGCAGGGCCTCTTAAGGAAACCCAGGCCTCCAGGGACGTGGCGGCTCCGGGATTCAGACGACCAGGCGGATGGGGGAGGGAGGCTGGAACTGTGACCCAACCGGACCTTAGACCCGGGATCCGAGCGAGGCCGCTTGGACAGCCCTCGCCCCCTCCTCCGCAGCCGCCGCTAAAGCCGGGTGCTGTTTCCTGCCCCTCCTGTCGGGAACAATTTGAGGAACCAACTTAACCGCTGGGCTGTGAGAGCGAGACGCTTCCAGAACTGGCTGGAGCACGGAGAGGAAGAAGGAAGGTGGGGAGATGTTCGCGATGCCGGGTCAAGAGGTGTCATTGTGACCGTCCTCATTAGCCCTGGAGGGGGAAAAAAAATCCACCGACTTGTTTCAAACAAACTTGAAAGGGGCCGTTTGTGCAAAGTGAAGTTTATGACAAGCTAGCTGTGCTTTCCTGGACGGGGTGGACATCTCATTGAGCGAGCATGCCGGTCAAATGGGTGCTGCGCTGAACCCTGGGCGCTTGTGTAGGTAGCGTGAAGTCACTGCTTCTGCTTTACTGGTCCTCAGTGGTACTACTGTGTTTCAAGCCAGAAGAAGCTAAGAGCCTTGATGGACGATGGACACATGGCCAAAATTATCCACTTCCCTATGCCTGTCCCCCTCCTGCTTTTTGAAGACTGACAATAAACATTTAGTCTGAACCCACAAAGTGAGGAGGAACTACTCCGGTCAAAATACAGCTCTGAATTCAAAGTGAAGGCAGAACAGGTTTTTTTTTTT
>CM053749.1:8075530-8104442 GCA_028658305.1 Pachyuromys duprasi | reverse complement strand
TCCTCTCTGGGTGCGTAGATTTCAGCTTGAACTTCCTATCCTATAGGTTTATATAAGTGAGTATATACCATATGTTTCTTTCTGCTTTTGGGATACCTCACTCAGTATGATCGTTTCCAGGTCCCACCATTTGCCTGCGACAGAACAGGTTTTTTAAGTGGTCAGAAGGTGTATCCTTTTGGTGGAGCAGAAAAGAAAGCACAAATAGCAAGCTAATAGGAGTTAGTTCTTTTAATTTTGGTTTTGTTTTTCGAGACAGGGTTTTCCTGTGTAGCCCAGGCTAGCCTCAAACTCAGAGGTCCACCTACCTCTGCCTCCAAAGGGCTGGGATTAAAGGTGTTTATGTTTCTTGTGCCTTGGTGTTGTGCCTGCATGTATATCTGTATGAGGGTGTCGGATCCCTGGAATTGGGGTTACAGACCGTTATGAGCTGTCATGTGGGTGCTGGGAATGGAATCCAGGTCCTCTGCAAGAGCAGCCAGTGCCCTTAACTGAGCCACTGAGCCATTTCTGCAATCTTAGAAATTCAAATTTTTAAGCCGTTTTCTTTGTGTGTGTGCATGTATTTGGGGTGTGGGGGGAGTGTTATGCATGTATGTGGAATGTGTGTGTGCATGTATGTGGGGTGCTGGGGGGAGTGTGTATGTGTGTGTGTGCATATATGTGGGATGTGTGAATATGTGTAGCATGTGTGTGGGATGTATGAATATATATAGTGTTTGTACATGTATGTGGCGTGTGTGAATGTGTGTATGTATGTGGGATGTATGAATATGTGTAGCATGTATGTGCATGTATGTGGGCTGGGAGAATATGTGTAGAGTATGTGTGCATGTATGTGGGATGTATGAATATGTATAATGTGTATGTACATTGTATGTGGGCTGTGTGAATATGTGTAGAGTGTGTGTGCATGTGTGTGGGCTGTGTGAATGTGTGTAGGGGTGAATGTCTCTGGGAGTGTATGAGACCAGAAGAAAACATTCGGTGTTCTGCTGTGTCATTCTGTTTCTCTCTCTTGAGGCAGGGTTCCCCACTGGTCCTGAGGTAGGCTGCCATCCAGTGATCCCCCTGCATCTACCTCTGACAACACTGGAGTTGGAAACAAGCTTGTGGACATCCCCAGCTTTGCATGTGAGGGCTGGGGATTTGAACTCAGATCCTCAGGGCGTATGCAGCAGGTTCTCTTCTCCACCAGCCGTCTTCCCTGGCCCAATGAATGCACACCTGCAGTGTATGACACAAACACCCTGAGAAGGTCCCAGTCAACTGTACTAATTTTCCGTAGTGGGGATGCATACATATGTGGGTGGGTTATCTATTTTACTGTAAAAAGTATTCTGAACATCAGCAGCTTAAAATCTCCATTTTATTTGCTCAGGAAACTGTTGGCTATGAATTGCAGCTAGGCTTGGCAGGCAGGTTCTTCAGCTCCCTGTGGGGTTGGAGGTGGCATGCTCACAGCTGGCAACTGGCTGGGCTAGGTAGTTCAAAAGGTGTCCCTCCCATACACGCTATGGAGTTCTCACTTGGCTTGCTTTTCCATGAAGCTGGACTGTCTTAGAGCATGGTGGGCCCTGTGGCTGCTGGCTACTAAGAGGGGCAAAAGCGAAGTCCCTGAGAAGAGCAACTTAAAGAAGGGATGCCTCACTGTGGCTCATGGTCTGAGAAGGGATGCAGTCCGCCATGACACGGGAGGTGTGGTGGCAGGATGGGGCAGGTGGCCACACGGTGTCCACAGGCAGGAAGCAGAGAGAGAGGAGTGGCGGTTCTCAGTTGGTTTTCTTCATTTTCCTCTGTCCTGGTCCCCAGCCTGAGGCATAGTGCCACCCACATTCAGGGTGAGTCGTTTAAACCTCTCTGGAGATTCTTCCTCAGATACATCCAGAGGTGTGTCTGCTAGGTGATTCTAAATCCAGCCAGGATAACCTGAAGATGAACTATCTCAAGCAGGGACTTCAGGCCCAGGCCCTCAAGATACCTAGTATCTTCAAAACCAAACCAAACACACAGACAAAGGCCAGCCCAGATTCAAACAGGAGAAACAAACATCACTTTTGCATGAAGGAGGCTCACGGGAGCTATGGCCATCTCCTGATCTAATACACAAGACAAACAGAGGTGATAAATAACTTCAGTCTCTGTTAAAATTCTCACCTACTATGTTCTCTGCAAAGTTAAGAAGCTCTTCCCTGAGGACTTCCTGTGGAACAGAACTTAGAGCTGAGACCTGCAGGAATAGAAACTTGAAGAAGGCAGGAAGATAGGGACATCCTGGGAGCAAGCCAGATGGCTTGCTGGGTTAAGGCGTTTGCCACCAAGGCTGGGACCCACGCAGCGGAAGGAGAGAGATGACCCTGCAGGTTGTCCCCCGACCTCTAAACACAGTGGTAGGACAGCCCTACCCCATATATGAATACAAAGCTAAAATAGTCAAATGTGGTGGTTCACATCTACAGTCTCACTCAGAAAGCATGGGCAAGCAGATTAATAATCGTTTCAGGCTAACCTGGTCTACATAGCTACACAGTGAATTCTAGGTTAGCCAGAACCACACAGTAAGCCGCTGTCTCAAAACAAAACAATTCTAACTTCATCTGGACCAAGAGAGAGAGAGCTTGCTGCTCCTGCAAAGACCTCTCAAGTTTGGCTCCCAACATCTATATCAGAGGGCTCACAATGGCCAGTAACTCCCGATCCAGGGGGTCTGGTGCCTCTGGCCTCCAAGGCACCAACACTCACAGGAACTCCCCTATCTCCATATACATAATTAAAATTTTAAAAATCTATTTTAAATTAAAAATTTTAAACAAAAGATAAGCTATCACGACAGTCTCCAGCCATCCTCATTGGCACAAGTGACAGAGTGAGCTGGCCAAGAGCAGCAAAGTGACAGTGGATCCCAGGAGACTTGCTCACATGGGAGGTACAGTGACCACAAGGCCATAGTACCCAACAAGCAAACAAGACACAGCCCTCTCCTGGGTTCAGAGTGCCTAGAAGTCAACAGTAGCTTAAGTAATTTAGAGGACAGTTTGTGGCTTCTGCCTGCTAGCTAAGAGAAGACCATGGCACAGTCTCATTTATAAGGTTGTCTTTATAGGTTCACCTATCATTTATTTCTTTTACTTATTCTATTACTTTTAAATTAGGTATGGCTAGTTCAGGCAAGAATCATCAGTGAGCTGGGCAGTGGTACACACTTGTAATCCCAGCACTCTGGGAGGCAGACGCAGGATGATCTCTGTGAGTAGGAGGCCAGCCTGGTCTACAAAGTGAGTCCAGGACAGCCAAGGCTACACAGAGAAACCCTGTCTTGAAAACAAACAAACAAACAAAATCATCAATGGATGTTAGGATTCTTGGGCACAAGTAGGATGAGAAAAACCATTTGTAGCACCTCAAAGACTCTTCCCAGAAACTGCTTGCTGCTCTTGCAAAGAACTCTCCAGAACTCTCCAACACTGCCCCCCTTGAATTGTATAACTTTGCAGGAGAGAAGCCCATGAAACCCAGTGGACACCGTAGACCTCTTGATATGATGTACTAACAGGTACAACTCACATCCAACTGTGGGCTGAGGCTAACCAGGAGGAAATTGTAGACAAAAGCTGGGGGACAAGAGCAGACAAACTGTGGCACGTGCTTGTAATCCCAGAATTGGGGAGGTAGAGGCAGACACCAGGGCTCGCTGGCCAGCCCGTCTAGCGTACTTGGTGAGTTCCAGGATAGTGAGAGACCCCCACCCCTCATCTCACTGTTTTATGCACATGATTGGGGTGGATGGATTGGAGCTGGAGAGATGGCTCAGTGCGTAGAACATGTTGATCTGCTCTTGCAGAGGACTCAGGTTTGATTCTCAGCACCCACATGAAGGCTCACAAACTCCTGTACATCTAGACCCAGGGGGCCCAACGCCCTCTTCTGGCCTCCACGGGCTCCTGAACATATGTATGTTTAAACTTAAAAGGTATGTATGAATAAACATGTTTGTATAAAGGTGTTGAGTCTTCTGGAACTGGAGTTACAGACAGTTGTGAGATGCCATGTGGGTGCTGGGAATTGAACCTGGGTCCTCTGGAAGAGCAGCCAGTGCTCTTAACAACTGAGCTATCTCTCTAGTCCTCGAAATAAATATAGCCGGGCGATGGTGGTACACACCTTTAATTCCAGCACTTGGGAGACAGAGGCAGGCAGATCTCTGAGAGCTCAAGGATAGCCAAGGCTACACAGAAAAACCCTGTGTTGAGAAAAAAAAACATAAATAATAAATAAATAAACGAGTCTCTTAAAAAAGGAAGTAGGGAGGAAATATAAGAAACAATATCCAAGGTTGATTTATGGCCTCCACATCCATATTCATGCACACACACATGGGCACACACACACAGTCCTGGGTATATCTGCAAAACAAATGAAGTCAGTGTCAGAGAAACACCTGGACTCCCATGCTTATTGCAGCACCATTCACAACAGTTACGAGCTGCAAACAACCTAAGTGTCAACAGCAGATAAATGGAAAATGTGCCGTGTATACACAATGGGATATTATTTGACACAAAGAAGAATGAAACTCCAGCATTTGCAATAGCGCAGCTGGCACTGGAGGTACATTAAGTGAAAGAAATACTTTCATTAAGTGAAAGAAAGACAAATACCGCATCGTCTCACTTAATGTAGAAGCTAAAAAAAGGGAACCATGGAAGCTGAGAAAGTAACAGCTGCTATCAAAGCCTGTGATGGGCACAGGGGAGGGGTAGAGGGAAGGTGGCTGTGTGGGTCAGGAGTACAGCAGGCTAGCCCGAATATTGTCTGATGTTCTGTAGCACAGGAACTCAGGAACCACGACTGACAATTTTTTTCAACATATTCAAGGAACTAGGAGAGAAGATTTTTGGATTTTCCCACCAGAGAAGTAACAGTCGTCTAAGGTAACATATGCTAGTACCCTTGATCTGGCCATTGCACATCATATTTATGTATTGAAATGTTACATTGCAATACATAGTAATTTATAATTACTATGTGTTGGTTAAAAGTAAAAATATAGTTCTTGGGGGCTGGGGAGATGGCTCAGAGGTTAAGAGCACTGGCTGTTCTTCCAAAGGTCCTGAGTTCAATTCCCAGCAACCACATGGTGTCTCACAACCATCTATAATGTAATCTGGTGCCCTCTTCTGGCTTGCAGGTGTATATGCAGACAGAACACTGTATACATAATAAATAAATCTTAATATATATATATTTCTTAATTTTTCATGAGGTTAGATATGGCTTAAGGGTGGGGGCTGGAGAGATGTCTCAGCGGTTATGAGCACTGTCTATCCTCTTCCAGAGGTCCTGAGTTCAATTCCCAGCAACCACATGGTGGCTCACAACCTTCTATAATGAGATCTATAATGCCCTCTTCTGGCATGCAGGTGTACATGAAATAGAGCACTCATATACATTAACATATATATATATATATATATATATTTTTTTTTTTTTTAAAGAAAGAAACACCAAGATACAGCTTAAGACCTAGGGTTTAATCCCCGGCACTACAAAAACAAACAAACAAATGTAAATTTCATTATGGTCTTGTTCTCAAGAAGAAAATAGATTCCTCAAAGTTTGTTCCTTTTTGTTTTGTTTTGTTTTGTTTTGTTTTGTTTTGTTTTAAACAGGATCTTACAGTGTAGTCCTGGCTAGCCCGGAACTCATTATGTAGACCATCCTGGTCTAGCACTCACAAAGATCCACCTGTCTCTGCCTCCTGAGGGCTAAGATTAAAGATGTGGGTAAAACATCTGGCTTTCCCCAAAGCCCTTATCTACATTCAGAGGCTCAAAGGTTTTTGACTAAGGTGTGGCATTCACTATTAGAAGACACAGCTCAGAAAGTAAAACACAGCCTCTTCCCTGAGGGAATACATCACCAAGAGAGTGGGGTCCACCAGGGGTAGGTGGTTCCCCACTAGGATACAAATGAGCCAGGGCCAATCTTGCCTGTGCAAGATCAGCCTGTGCAAGGGCACAGTTTTTTCTGGGAGCAAATATTTACATTGCTTTCAAGGCTTGTTCAGATTCAAGTAAGCAAAGAATGACAGAATAGAGGAGGAAATTGTAGAAGAGACAGAGTCCTACAAACAGGAAGCTCTAGCTGCTGACACAGCCAGAGGGACATGCCTTCCATGTGGAAATGAGTGAGGCCTTCCCCCCTGTTCATTCTCTTCAATAAACATCAACTGACCTCTTTAGCGAAGAGGGAGGTTTGGAGACAACCCATTAGTGTTACAGATAGGGAAGAGACTCGGGATGAGACTTGGTGACAGAGCACCCACCTAGCATGTGGAAGCCCTAGGTTCAATTCCTAGCCCTGGGCATGGAATCCCATGCCCATCACTTAGGAGACAGCAGAGGCAGGAGGACGAAGAGGCCATCCTAGGCTAGGCATGAAGACTCTAAATGCACTACACCTTTTACAAAGTAAAATGCTTAAGTTTCTAGTTGCTCTTGAACTCTGCTGGCTGGTTCAACTCAGCTGTTCTGGCTCAAACGCCTCTCCTAGCTGACTTATTCTATCTGGCTTCTCTCTTGGCCCCTGAATTGCTCTGGTTGGCTCAACTAATTCCAGCAATCTGCTCTAATCTCCTGGCTCCTTCTCTGGCTCATTCTGTCTTCACCTGAGCTCTCTCTTTCTGTAACCTGTCTTTCTAGTATTGTCCTGGTAAAACCGCCTCCCCTCTCTATCTGCATTGCCTATGGCATCAATCTGTTTCTGCCACTCAATTAGACATCACTTTCAAACATGGGTGCTTCCTTCTACAAACTAACTACCTTCACTGTTTGGGACTAAAGGCGTGTACCATCTCACCGGGACCTAAGCTGTTCTTTACTTGCTCTATACCAAGCTGGCCTTGAACTCAGAGATACTTGCCTCCCTCCTGGATCAAAGACATCTTTTATTTCAGCTGGATCACACAGACCTAGAAGGTCTTTGGATGTGATCTTTTGCCAGAGCAGCCATGTTCTGAATTAAAATTCCTCTACAATACACATATATGATATAGACATTTCCAGTAAGTAAAGGGAGGGTACTGACTATTTTTTTTTCCACCAGGAGGCGTAGAGTAGACAATTATGGAGGTATATTGAGGGAAGGTCAAGTTTTTCTGGCACACAGCTTGCAAAAGCCTAGCAATCAAAGAAACAGGACAGTCACAAGCATATGGTGACCCACGGATGAATTGTGGCTCCCAACAAGGTCCAAGTGAGAAAGACCCTGGTTTCCAGAAAGAGGCCAGTTAACTTGCAAGAGCAGCGGGAAAAGCTCCATAGAACAGAATGGGGAAGTTCGACAGGATGAAGCCGGAAGTTCCCTAGAATGCAACCGGAAGTTCAGAGAACTGAAGGTGTAGGAAGCACCGCAGAGCCAAGCCTGAGCCCCACCGAATGCAATCGGAAGTTCCACGGAACAACACCGCTCCCCCAGCACCTCAGAATGCAACCGGAAGTCCAGTGGAACAAAACCAGAAGTTTTATTGAGTAAAGCTGTCTGCAGCTGCTTAAAACACCGAGCGCGTGTCTCTGGGCCTTGCTGAACGTCAGTGGACCAGTCTTGAAAGCTCTTGTCAGTGGCGCTGCCAAGTCTAAGTTCTGCCAGGAGGAAGGACTTGAAACAAAGCTCAACTGGCAGTCCTGATGCCAACACCTTTCGCTCATTAATGCCCATTAGGCGCCCACGTTTGAATTCCTCTGTCTGAGGTGCTGGGTGAGCAAAAGGATTTGCCCTCGCAATGCTGACCACACCCAAGGAAGGGCCGAGATGCGTCTACAGTGCAGCCAGAAGCACACCAAATGTTGGACAGGAGAACCAGAAGCAACAATTATACAGCCTCGCGCCTCACCTGAAGGCTCTAGCCAAAGGAACTCGCAAAACAAGCAATTTCCAGAGTGGCTTTTTGCTTACCAAGGACTTCTGCTTTGGGAAGAATTAATTGGCGAGTTCTGCGCCCTGGGCATCAGCAAATATTTAGATGTTTGTTTATAGGCACTGAGCTGTTTGCAAAGAGGTGACAAACCCCAGGAACTTAAAGGCAGCTAGGGACCTCATCCAACAGGAAGCAAACAAACAAAACACCAACGGTGTATGGAAGTACACTGATGCATTCTTGAAGAGTTCCTGGCAGACAGGAGGTAAACTGCTTTACAGGATTGTTCTAGAGTTCCTGCTGCCTGTGTGTTTGTAAAGCGAAGAATCACTCCCTCTGTGTGTGTATTGCACATGTGTGTGAAGTGCAGAGGACAGCCTTGGGTGTTATTCCTCAGAGGCCTGTTTGAGACAGGATTTCTTATTGGGACTTGGCTGGGACAGTTAAACTAAGCTGGTCAGCTAGCCAGTGAGCTTCCAGGGATCCACCTGTCCCTGCCTCCCATCTTGGAGTGACAGGGATATGCTGCCACATCTGGCTTTTTACCTGGGCTCTGAGGACCACAACACAGAGCTTCACACTTGCCTGGCAACTACTATACTGACTGAGCCATTTGCTTAAAAGCAACTAACTTCCTTCCGTTCCTGGTCTCCCATACAAGGCTGCTTTGGGACGTGGAGAGAGTCTCTGGACCTGACTTGTAAGGCTCTGCCCTAAGCAATATGATAGCATTAGGCTAATTACTGGGTGACATGCAGCTTGAGTTCAAACCTTTCTTTGACCTGGAGTATGTATAACCAGAGGAACCAGTTAGATTCCCCAGCATAGTCAGGGGGCAGACATGGAGAGCAGGGGTCTTCCTTGATTGTAGCTATGCAAATAAGTGTACTAGTATCTTGTTTCTGGGGAGAATGGTGGCAATGGCTGGTGGAGAGAAGGACTGCTGTAGACTGCTGCTGTGATTGACAGATGGCAATCATTCAGCAAGACCTGGAGAGAGGCCACAGTGCCTTCTGCTAAACCAGAGCCCTGTGGAGCCCTGAATAATTTGCTGGATGATTAGTGGGGCAGAGCTTCACACATGACTATTTTTATTTATCTCCATCTGTGGAAATGGTTTGCTCCATAGCATGGGGAGCACAGGTGCGTTGTGTGAGGCCCAGTACAGAGGGTCTTTGGGTTACCTTATTATTCCCTGTACTCAGCAAAGATCTGGGTTCCTCCCTCCTTCAAGAAGGGATTTGTTTTTGTTCTTTTGCTTGTTTGTTTGCTTTCACATGTCGGGGTCTCACGTAGCCCAATTCACTGTGTTGTAGAGAATAACCTTGAATTTCTGACCCTCCTGGCCCTGTCTTGAGCTCTGGGATAGGATAGGCGGGAAAGGAAACATATCTTTACACGAAATTTTATCTAGCCCACTTCTGCAAAGTGGGTGTGGCCGACCCATATCTGCAGTGGAGAACCTGAGGCTCAGAGTGGTCCAGTCACTGGACTAAAGTTGTATCACTGGCTCAGTGGATGGACTGGATTTCAGCACTTCTCCGGAGGTCTCTTTTTCACAATTCTGCAGGGACGCCTCCTGTAGAGGGTGACTCATTCAGGAAAGCAGTTCTACAACATCCGTGCCATGATTCATAGCCTTCTCATTAGTTACTCTTCTGAGAGACCTGGCCTGCTTGGTACTCCTTGTTCCATTTCATAGACCAAACACACACATGCACCAAACCCAAGCAATTATGCTCTCAAAGCCAGCACACAGCTAAACCTAGAAGCTGCAGAAACTCAAGGCTGCTGATTCCTCAACTGCAGAGAGAACTGGTTTGCAGCCATCTTCACTCTTGAAAAAAAAAGGTTTTTTTTTTCTTTTTACATGAGTTTTACAGGAGAATGGGGTAAGCTGTGTATGTATGTTGCTGGAAACAGAATGCTTTCTTTTCTCCTATCCCCCCCCCCTTTTTTTTTGAGACAGGGTTTCTCTATGTAGCCTTGGCTGTCCTGGACTCGCTTTGTAGGCCAGGCAAGCTTCGAACTCACAGAGATCCACCTGGCTCTGCCTCCCCGAGTGCTGGCATCACAGGTGTGCGCCACCATGCCTGGCGCAGCCTCAAAATCTTGATCCTTCTTTCTCATCCTCGAAAGTGCTGCGGTCACAGTGTGAGCCACAGTACCTCATTTTGTGGGGCTGGTTTACAAACCCAGGGCCTCATCTATGCTAGGCAGATACTTCACCAGCTCTAGCCCCTGGGTTGGCTTTTGGAGGTGTGTAGACATTCTGGGTTGCAGGTGACAGTCACATGAGGATCCGAGTCTCTAAGTTGGCCCTCTTCTAGAGGTGATGATCCAGTTCTCTGTCACTCCTGTCCTCCTAACCTCAAGGGGAAGACTGGAGTACCCCAAGTCCCCAGTCCTCTCTTTCCCCACTTCCTGCAGGAGCCCAGCTTTCTCTTCCTCTGGTGTCTGGGGGACATGGTGGTCAACAGTATCACCTGTTTCCCTGGGTTGATGAAGACAGCTAGACTGGGCTGGAATTTTCATCTTAGGCCTCACCCCAGGGTTTTGGCCTTGACCCCCTGCACTCTGCAACCCTATGAGTGCGAGAACAGATGTCTTAGGACTGGGGACCTCAGGCCTAGCTGCATGTGAGTGTCACTCGAGAAACCCTCAAGAAACCCTAAGGCTTGTTCTTTGTAAACCTCTGTTTATTTTATCTCAGTCTCTTGTGCCTTTAATCCCAGCACTCAGGAGGCAGAGGCAGGCAGATCTCTGTATTCTAGGCCAAAACTGGCCTACAGAGTGAGTTCTATGGCAGCTAGGCCACATACACACATGCAGGCAAAACACTCATACACATAAAATTTAAAAAAAAATGAAGAAAGGACTTTGATCATAAAACCTTTATCTCAGTATGGATTATACACTAGCAATGCCTGGAAGGGGGCAGGGGAGAGAGAAAGAAAGAATATTCTGTTCCAGTACACTGTGTTCGGGCGTGCACATGTGTGTGCTTGTGGAGGCCAGAGAACAACCCTGGCTCTTGTTGCTCGGGCACCGTCCACCTTGTCTTCTCTCACTAGCCTGGAGCTCACCAGCTCCAAGGATCTCTTTTTCATGAGGCTTATAGGCTCTGGACACCATGCCTGGCTTTTTAGGTGGGTCTGGGAGTCAAGCTCAGACCCGCATGCTTGGAAGGCAAACACTTTACCAGCTGAGCTATCATGAAGGTGTTTTTTAAAAAAAATAATTTATTATTAAATTTATAATTTATTAATGGTGATGCACACCATTAATCTTAGAACTTGGGAGTCAGAGGAAGGTGGATCTCTGAGTTTGAGGCCAGCCTGGTTTACAGAGGGAGTTCCAGGACAGCCAGGACTATACAGAGAAACCCTGTCAGGGGAAAAAAAATGAAAGCAACAACAAAGTATGTGTGTGTGTGAGAGAGAGAGAAAGACAAACAGACAGACAGTGAGGTACCTGGTGTGTTGAGGTCAGAGGACAACTTGGTGGAATGGGTTCTCTGTTTGCACCTTATGTAGCTTCCAGGGATCACACTCGGGTCCTAGGCTTGCGTGGTAAGCACCTTCACCCCCTCCCCAGCCCGCGCCATCTCTCCAGCCCCCAGGAGGCTTTTCTCTAATAAGCAGGCAGCACCCACCTGCAGAGCTTAATCGGTGTGGAGTGATTGGGGGAGGGGGTCTTTTGAGGCTCTCCCAAGGTGACTGTGATAGAAGAGTGTGGTAGAAGCATTTGAGTGCCTTGGTATGAAGGGTCTACCTCTTCCCTCACTCCCACCCACTCTATTCCTCATGGCCCACCCTTTCTTCTAAACCATTCTGTGCAGCTGGCGAATTCCGAGAAAGCGATTATTCCACTGTACAACTTGATTTAAGCTTAAGGAAGGTAAATATAGCTCCAGGCAAAATTACAACCCAAAGAATCTTCTTGAATCTTTGCAGGAATGAATATGCTGTTTTCTCTACCCCTTCAGAGCTGAACCCCTAGATACAGGACCCACTTTCTCTCTTCCCAACCACTTTTCCAAGCAGACAGGAGAAAAAAAATATGAGGGTGATTTGGCCTTCCTGTCATTTGTTATTGATTTGACGTCTCAGCCCACAGAGGTTTCAATTTTGCTTAAGTGTCAGCCTCAGGCTCCCCAGCTTTGCTGGCCCCACCTTGTGAGTGGCTAAGCTGCAAAGTGCTCTCCTGCTCCTAGCTGGTAGCTGTCCAGAGGCTCCCCGGATGGGGGCAGAGGAAACACTGAAGGCTACTGTGGGACAGTTGTCCTTTTAGGGCAGATAGCTGTTGCTTCAAAATTAGCTTTCTAGGAAAGGGGGTCACTGCTCTGCCCCCTGTGTCTCTTTTGACAGGCCTAGCTTCTCAGTCACCTCCCCAACTCCCAACCTTTCCTTTTCTAGGGAAAGAATCCCATCTCCTGACTGGCCATGGTTGAAAGTAAGAAGCAGAGCACGCACTTTGTAGGAGGTAGATCGTTCCCAGTCGTCAGGAACTGGGGAGCTGTGGTTGAGTCAGTGAGAGGAGAGAGAACTGACCCATGACCTGCTACCCCCTCCCTAACCCTGGAAGAGCAGCCCTCAGCCTCTCGGCTCCGGCTGAAGCGTGCTCTGAGGCTGAGGGAAGAATGCACACGTGGAGAGATGGGCTGGTGGACGCTGAGGGAACCGGTTCCACACACAGGGCCACAGTGGGAAGACGAGTTTGAGCCTATCTCTTCCACAGTGGGTTCAAGGCAGTTTGCCTGTCCTCGCCTGCCTTTGCCATATTGATTGATAAAAGAGGAGGCTCAATGTTATTGACATCTGTCTTGGCCAAAGGAAAAGTTTTAGGCTGAATATGTACATTTTCCTTTGTTGATGCCTCGGTGCTGTGGGCCTGTCCCCTGGACTGCCCTTCCTCCCTGGTCACTGCAAAACTCTTACTCGTGCTGTCAGACCCAATTCAAGTCTGAAGTCTCTGTGAGTGCTACCTAATATAAGTTAGTCTTGCGCAGGTGTTAGA
Organism: Pachyuromys duprasi; assembly: GCA_028658305.1. Classification (NCBI taxonomy): domain Eukaryota; kingdom Metazoa; phylum Chordata; class Mammalia; order Rodentia; family Muridae; genus Pachyuromys; species Pachyuromys duprasi. The sequence goes on along the minus strand of CM053749.1, from coordinate 8,091,508 downwards.
GTGCTTGCTGTGCAAGTGTAAGAACCTGGGTTCAGATCCCCATCACCCGTAAGAACGTAGGCACAGCCTGGACATAACTCCAATGCTGCAGTGACTGCAAACAGGAGGGCCTGGGAAGTTGTCAGGGTCCGCGTTCAGTGACAGAGCCTGTGTCGTTGCAAATGAGGTGGAAAGCTATAGAATAGCTGACATTTTCTCTGGCCTCCATATATGCACACACGTGCACATAAGCCACGTGCACACACATACAGAGTCCTGGAATCCCCTAAGCTATCATTATCACATGTTCAGTGCTCTGCTTTTGAAATGATTTTACTGGAATTGGGCTTTGGTGATCTTTCTTGCACACTGACTGCATAAGGACAGAAACCTCCATTCTGGGGACTAGTGCAAGGCTTTACACACAGCTTCACCCAGAACGTGGGCATGAGTGGGTGTGTCCCCCAGTACAAGTGGGGTGAGTGGGTGTGTGAACGCACTAACCAGTGTCCATAAAAAAACAAAAACAGAAACATAGCTCTCACCTCAAAGGGAATAAAGGATAGTTTATCCTGGGACCAAATATGAGCAACCAAAGCCTGGGAACACAGAACTAGGTTACCCAAAAGGAGTTTCCCAGAGTTTTAGTAGCAGAACAAAGAAAGTCATAAATTAAGGCTATTTGAAAATACATTGGTGGAGACCTCAGAGAAGCAGGCTACTGCCAGACAGATATCTCAGATGCTGGCTGATTGATAGCATTCTTGGTCCTTCTATTAGTGGAGAAGAGGGTTTGGGTAATGCATTCCAAAGGTTTTCATCTGTTTACCAAGGAATGGCTCTTTGGCTGGGGGAGGAGGCCCATGATAGCCTGAGAGAAACCATGATTGTGTTCCCAGACCCTGTAACATTCCAAACTCCACAGTCATTGAACTTTTACCAGTCCATCAGCCTCAGCACCTAGCGTCTTTACAGGAATTTTCTTTCACACTAGTAACTCATCACCAGGTAGAGGTTTGCATCAATAGTCATGCAATCCACCAAGTCTTCCTGGCTTTTATTTGGTTGGGATTTGTTCAGACAGGGTCTCATATAGCCCAGGATAACCTTAAAATATGTATGGGAAATGTGTAATCCTCTTGTCTGTACCTCCAGAGTGCTAGGGGCACAGGTGTGTGTCACTGCCCTTGGATTCTGTTGTTCAGGAGGTCAAACCTAGGGCCCTGGCATACTAGGCAAGCTATTCACTGAGCAACAGCCCCAGCTGTTTTATGGGTTTGGGTATTGGCAGTGTAAAGCAGGAGTCTTTTGTTGTTTGTTTTGGTTTGGTTGGTTGGTTTTTTGGTTTTTTGAGACAGGGTTTCTCTGTGTAGCCTTGACTGTTCTGGACTCATTGTAGACCATGCCAGCCCTCAACTTACAGAGATCCCCCTGCCTCTGCCTCACCAAGGGCTAGGATTACAGGCAAGCACTACCACATCTGGCATAAAGCAGGAGTCTTACCCAGTTTGGTTTCTAAGGACCTAGGAACCCACAGAAATCATCTCCAAAACTATGCATGTGGAAGCTTTGATCTGAGCAGGTCAGTGAGGGGACAAAATGGAAGCCCTTATAGGCTGTGGGCTCAACAGCTTCTGATTACCTTCATTCCCTCCCCCGAGCTACACAGCTTCCTTTCCAACCCCGAGAAGCTTTCTTTGGGGCCTTGCCCTTACAGAGCTGCTTGCCTAGAATTTCCTTCCAAAACCTCTGTACAGAGAGCTAGAGAGTCCCCCAGATGTGTGCAGAGGCCGACATGTCCACACTCTTCCCTAGCCATCCGTGATGCCTGTGCCTTCCCTCCTCGTTCAGTCACATCTTGACACCTGCTCCCATGTGCCACCAAGTTCTTATCACTCCTTTGGTGTGGAAGGGACTTTGCCTCTGTTTGCCTCAGCATCCAGCACAGTATTGACTGTGCACCTGGCACAATAGTTAAAAACCACCGTAGAGTAACTACAATCAGAATTTGCTGAAAAATCTGAGGACAGCAGAGACCTTCCTCTAAAGAGACAGCAGACAAACAGAGGCAGGCAGAGCTCTGTGAATTCGAGGCTAGCCTGGTCTACGTAGCCAAAATTACAGAGTAAGACTCTGTCTCAAAAACAAAACAAAATCAACCCACTGACAAACAGAAAGCCATAAACAAAAATCGTGGGAATGTAGCTCAGCTGGTGGAATACTTGCCTAGGGTGCAGGAAGCCCGGGGTTCCGTCTCTTATTCCAAAACCAGATGTGGTGGCTCATGATTGTTTTCTCAGAGCTCAAGAGGTAGAGGCAGGAGGATGCAGAGCTTCAGTCTGTCTGCTATCATAGTAAGCTCAGGCCAGCCCATGTGCCACATGAGACTCTGTCCCCAGAAGGGGAAAACTCTTTGAAGCAGCCTTCCCGGGATAACAGGACACAGGAGGCAGGATCTAGCCCTGCTTTCTGCATCTTCATCCTGGTTTCTTCTCCTCCCCCATTCACAGGAGCAGCACACGGCAGGAGAGAGAGCAGAGAACTACTTGATGGCCCTGGGCAGAGCTGGGTGAGTTTTCTGATCCAGAAATGATTGTCATTAGGATTACAGGGACATAAGTGTGTGTCACATTTCTGTTGCTGCCCAGCAAGATAGGTGAGACGCAGTCACTGAAAGCAAGCTCTGTGTCGGATCTTGTGGGTCGGGAGCATGAGCAGGACTTTACCAGGTGGTTCAGCTGATCCTTGGGGTGTGGGCTGAGATTGCTCAGTGGGTAGGTGGACCAGCCTGAAAGATCCAGGATGCTGACACCCTTGTGTGCTGCGTTGCTGGAGATGGCCGGAAGGCTGGCTGTGCTGGGGCTGTTGGATGGGGCGCTGGGACTCCTAGGGAGCTGGACTTTGTGTATGGTGGCTAGCTTACCACAGAGTATCCTAAAACAGGTGAGGAGAAGCAGATTAGTGTCTTCTGAGCCTGGGAAGTCACGTGACATTGTGTTCTTCCCATGCATCTGCTCACAAGTATCATTAGGTCAGGCCAGAGTCCAAAGGAGAGGAATTGGAACCTTCCCCTTTTCTGGCTTTGGCAGTGTTAGGAGTTGTGCCCCGGGCCATGCACATGCTGTGCCAGTGCTCCAACCTGAGCTGTATCCCTAGTCCTGGATCCCAACTCTTTCCTTTTTAAATCCTTGTGTGCATCTTCATGGGGTGCGGGTGAGGGGTTGGTCACGTGTTCACATGTGCATGGTGCTCATGTGGAGATCATCTTCTACGTGACTGAGACAACGTCTCTTGTTTGCTGCTGCATGGATCAGCTTTGCTGGCTCTTCTGTCTCTGCCTCTCTTCTTGCTGTAGGAGACCTGGGATTACAGACGAGGACTACCATGTCTGGCTTTATGTGGGCTCTGGGGATTTGAACTCAGGTCCTCATGCTTGCAAGGCAAGCACTGTACTCAATCCCCCATCCCAGATCTTAACTCAGCTTCTTATGGAGGAGTGATAACATCAAACTGTGGAGGAGGACTAGGGGACAGAAAACGCTTAGGGAATCCTTAGAAGCACCAAATGATCTGCTGTGAGTAAAGCTCCTATACCTGCCTCTTAAGAGGCTTTACTGCCTTTCAGAAGCACAAAGCTGAGGGCCAGCCTTGAACACACAGGCCTTTGGTGGTGGGACGGCAACCGCAACCCCAGGGCAGTAGCCACCCTGAGTCCAGTGTCCCAGCACCTCAGCCCAGCCCCAGCTTGGCTGAATGTGGCTGTAGGCTCAGGCCCCAGGAGGGAGGGCATGTGGGAGTCGCGTTCACCAATGCTGTTTGCGCTCCTACCGGGATCTGGTAAAGATTCACCATCAATCATGCACCTAAGTCCCAGAAGATCAAAGGTCAGTTTTTGGGAGAGGTGGCTTTCAAAGCGGTTTTGACTGGCCTTTGCATCATAGCTCAGGATTGTGTGCTGGAGAGAGCCGTAGGGAGGGCCCAGGGCTGAAGCAGGATTGGTTGATGTGGCTTGGAGCATGCTCCATGGGTGCCCCAGCTGCCCTAGTTTCCTCAGCTGAAGCATAGGGGATGGGAGTACCGCCTTGCTGTCACCTGTGAGGCCACACATTTCTAAAGCATAGAAGACTCCACACAGCTCATGGGCCAAGTTACAGCTTTTAGGCCATTCCCACTCAAGTGTGTCTAAGTGGAGGCCTTGCTTAGAGATCAGCTTGTGCTTCTCTCTGATGGTGGTTTTAGAATATGGATGTGTAGTCTCCCTGCCGTCCAGACGTGAGGTCTAGGTCCTCCTGTGTGGGCTGCACCTTGAACACAGTGGAATGAAGCTGTGTCATGGAAGGTGGGGCAGCTCCCAGCTTCCTGACTGCCCTTCTCCAGCCTGAAGCTCCGTGACACAGTGGAGCAGGTTAGACTGTCCGGAGCAGCCCAGTGACACCAAGAGACCGTGTGAGCGTTCCATTTCTGTGACAGAATACCAGAGGAAATCAGCCTGCTAGGAGGAAAGGTTTGCTTCAGTTCATGGCTTCAGTTCCTGACTGCTTTAGGGCCTGGTGGGACAGCCACAGCGGGAATGACTGGAGCAAAATTGTGCATGCCATTGCGTCTGGAAACAGAAAAAGAGACCGTACCCTCAGCCATCCTCTGAAGGTGGGACACCAAGGATTTAGGACCTCTCAACCACTGAGTTCTACTTTTTCTCTCTTCTCTTCTCTTCTCTTTCCTTCTCTTCCTTCCTTTGTTCCTTCCTTCCTTTCTTTTTTTCAGACAGGGTCTCTATGTATCCCTGACTGTCCTGTAAATGGCTATATAGACCAAGCTAGCCTGTAACTCAACAGAGATCTTCCTGCCTCTACCTTCCAAGTGCTGGTATTAAAGGAATGTACCACCCCACTACTCAAATGCTGGGATTATAAATTGTTGGAGAGCAGTTTCCTTGGGAATTAAACATTCTACCTTGGGGGGGAAGCTGAAGAGAAAACATTTCATCTGGTAGGGAAGCTCCTTAAAACTAAGGAAATAAACAAGTCTGTAGCTTCAGGAAATTCCTGAAACTGACCAGATTTACTAGGCCTCACCGAGCATATACAAACAGTAATAACTGCTTAGAGAAATAAGCTGCCTAGAAGAAGCTCAAACCAGACCAGTTGCTTAAAAGAGACAATCTTCAACCTGTTGAGCTGCCTGTAGGTTGTACAGTGAGCTCCATGGTTCCAGATCTCATAAACGATTGCCCATGCTGAGGTGGGCCTTGATAGTATAGCTGTCTTTTGAATTTTTTTCTTCTCCTGTAAGTAGCTCTGCATTCATATTCCTTTAAGTAATCCCAATTAAGGTCCTAGTTCACTAGTTGGCCATTGGTGGTACCCTTATTTTAGTTTGTTACTGGTTCCTTATTTGTGTTGAGTAGACATTTGTTCACGTCTCCCAGGAATAGTGTCACATAATATAAGCATAAAGGACTACACCTGGCTTTAGGCCCAACTCCCAAAAGCTTCCACTGTCATCTGGGGGCAGTGGTACGTGCCTGTAATCCCAGCACTCAGGGAGGCAGAGACAGGCAGATCTCTGTGAGTTCAAGGTCAGCCTGGTCTGCAAAGTGAGTTTAGGATAGCCAGAGCTACACAGAGAAACTATGTCTCAAACAAACAAACAAACAAACAACCAAAAACAAAAAACCAAAAAAGTTTCCACTCTTTATGAGCCAAAGCTGAGGACCAAACCATTTACAAGTTTTTGGGGAACACTTACAATGTAAGGTAGTGGAGACCCTTTGCAGACAGGCTGGTTGCTTCTCCTAGGCAAGCTAGGCCCATTAGATGACTGTATCTCAGTGCAAATACAGATTTGAGTGGGTGTGGCTTCAGACCATCTGGCAAGACCCAGCCAGGTCTTGCCAGCTAACACCTAGGCTGTACAGAACAAAGGGCAGCATGTGGCTCAGGGTCTGGATCCACAAAATCAGCAGCACAGTGTTAATTCACACCACCAGATGTCTATTTGTTCACCAGACTTTTCTTTCTTAACCCACTGCATATACATAAATAAATATATTTTAAGCAAAACTAGGGTCGTGCCGTACTTTATATTTCGTGGCTTTTCCTATCAGTGCAACTATGACTTTATCCTACTGGTAAATACATGTCATGCTATTTTAACCTTGAATTAGTTTATTCCACGGCATGATGTTTTGAAGGGACCCCTGAAAATCAGTCATGAGTAAAGGTACTTGTGGCCAAGTCTGACTACCTGAGTGTGATTTCTGGGCTCACAGGAATTCAAAAGATGGGGAAAGAGATGTTTACAGAGGTGGGCACAGTGGCCCCCACCTGTAATCCTAGCACTCAGGGAGCCAGAGGCAAGCAGATCTCTGTGAGCTCGAGGCCAGCCTGGTCGACAAAAGTGTGTCTAGAAGAGCCAAGGCTACACAGAGAAACCCTGTCTTGAAAAAAAAAAAAGGAAAAGGAAAGAAAAGAAAAGATGTTTATAGAAACCTTTTCACAGATTCTTCAGAAAAACCCTTACTTTTTGGCCTGGAAATATCTAAGCAACAAAGTCTCTAGCAGCCTGACTTTGCATGCTTTAGCGGGGTGTGCTTTCACACATGTCTTGTGCTATTTATTGTCACGGAGTGGGGTGAAACAGATTCGCTAAGATACATGGATCTTTAGGGAGAATTATTTGGAAAGATTACTTATTCCCTAAGCCAGACAAGCATGTAGAGTCATCTGCAGTGGGGAGATTAAAGTTTGTAATAATCTCAGAAATGGCAGTGGGTTAAGAAAGAGATTTGGACTGACGCTTTTCAATAATTACCCAATTAGAGCTGGCTTATTAACTTTTGGTATTAAATGACTACATCTCTAATATACAAAAGAACAAAGAACAAATTATCTTGAGCCTTCTTCATATAACCTAGCGCTGATCCAAACTTCAGAGGTTGTGCTGGACAACCCGGCCCTTCAGAGAGTCAGACCTGGTGGAGTATGGCTGGGATCTGGCCCTGAGGAGACAGAGACAAGCAGATTCAGTTTGTGGCTAGTGTGAGTACGCAGGAGGCCCTACCCCACCCCGTAAAAAGAGAGCTTTCATAGAGTGGTCATTTTAACAACAGTTCTTTGCCTGTTAAAAACATATTTGATGTGCGTGCATGCGTGTGTGTATGTGTACATGTTCATATGTGTCCTGCACCTGCAGAGGTCAGAGAAGAACTTGTGAGACTCAGTTCTCTCCTTTACTAGTGGATCTGGGGATGAAATTCAGGTTCTGGCCTTGGTGGAATTTAGTCTGAGCCATCTTGATGAGCTTTGGCAGTTTAAATGTTTAAATGAAGTTTTTAACATTAGGGATCTGAACTAATTAACTTTTATTTCAGCTACTTTGTTTTTCAGCACCTCGCTCCTGGTTTGTTCTGTAATGCATCTTGTAGGCTCACATAGAGGCAGGCATGATAGAGTCTACGCAGTTAGTGTAGGGCTCATTAATAAACAAAGTCCCTTCTGAGTCTCATAGTGTCCCTGCCTTGGGGATAAATTATTTGGGAACCTAATTATCATGTGAATCACAGAGGCTCTAGATGTCACCCTCCTGGCTTGGTTGTTTCCCTGAGGAATGGAGCCTCTGTGAACTTTTTTCTTCCTTTTTTTTCTCTTTGTTTTTTATCTCCATGGCCTCATGTGCACTCAGCAAGCACAGAAGGACTTCTTCTTCCCACTGAGATAGACTGGTGTAGCCCAGGGACTCTGTACATAGCCCTGGATGGGCTCACTGTGTAGCCCAGGCTGAAATCAGACTTTGAGAGATTCTCCCTCATCTGCCTACTGGACTGCAGGCCTGTACCACACTGAGTAGTCCTGGTCTCAGCATCATACTAGCTGCAGCGGTGCTTGTGAACCTGCTGGCTAGCTAACTGGCTGCTAGTGTGGTAGGAAACACAGCATAACTTTCATTGAAGCTGTCTGCATGGGTGAGCAATAGACTTACTGTAAGCAGGAAAACTGAGGAGGAAGAGCAGTTCTCACCCATACCCAGGAGTGTCTCAGAGCCTGCAAGGACCTGTGCTGGCTTTCCTGAACAGGACTGGTGCTGCAAACCCAAGGCTTTCTAGTCGTCACTGTAATAGCTTGTGCTGGAAGTGAAGTTACTTATGCTGAGTGACTTGCCTTTGGTTGTAGAATGGTGTGCCTGGTCTTAAAAACTTAACTGTGGTGCTTTGTGGAATTCCAGTAACTATTTAATTTTTATGAAAAAGTCCCAAACCCTCTGGGGAAAATGGATGGTGATGACACAGTTCATCTCATATTGTGTTATTCACTTTTATGTAGCATGGTAGTAGAAACAGTAGTTTGGGTTTATAAATTTATTCCCATGCTGAAATTATTCCCCAATTAAAAAATCTTAGATCTGCTGACAACAGAATAAGGTTTTCAGAGATAGCAAAGAACATTCAGGAATATTTCCTTATGTAATGAGCATCTTACAAGTATTTAGTGCTGTGAGCACTTTTGCCCTCAGAGCCCTAGAAACGGTAGAATTCTTGCATGACATCACATCACTAAAAGACACCAACAGGTGCCTGGGAACATCAGAAGTTCAAGGACTGCCTTGGCTACATGAGACCCAGACTCAAAACAAAACAAAAACTGCAGAAAAAGTGAAAATGACTTCTCCTTTCTATTCCCAAGAAATATTCATGGCCAGGGGATGCAGCTCAGTAGCATGCCGCGCATGCCCAGAGTGCTGGATTTGGTCTGCAGCAGTGACTGAGCACAGTGGTGTGCGCCTGTGATTCCAGCACCAAGGAGGCAGAGATGGGAAGACCAGGAGTTCAAGGTCGTTTTCAGACGAAATAATGGCACCAGCCCAAGCTACCCAGATTCTGTCTCAAAAATAAAGTAATTCCCATATTAAAAATCAAACACAACTTTTAAAAGAAATAACTTAATATTCTAGATAAGTGTGTTTTGTTCATGTATATGAAACACAAAGTACAAAAGTATTTCCATTGTCTCATTTCGTTTGTGGTCTATCAGTCACGGTCAGTCATAATCCATTGGTCCAAAGGTTTTATTTGTTGTTGATTTTTGTTTGTTTGTTTGTTTTCATTGTTGTTGTTAAGACAGAATCTCATTATGTAGCCCAGAACTAGATCAAACTGCATTTGAATTCACACAGATTACCTGTTTCTGCCTCAGGGTTCTAGGATTAAAGGATTATACCATCATACCTGCCCTCCCTTCCTCCCTCTTTCCTTCCTTCCTTCCTTTCTTCTTTCTTTTTTCCTTCCTACCTTTTCTCCCTCCTTTCTTTCATTCCTTTTAATAGTATTTCCCCTTGATTCTCCGTTTTTAACTTTTTCACTATATTTGTTCACTTACTCATGTGTGTCTCCGTGAATGCACGCACACACCCCACTGTATCCGAGTTAGCTCTCCCCTTCTATATGTGGGTCCCAGGGTACAGTCCAGATCTCAGGCTTGGCGGCAAGTGCCTTCACCTCCCAAGGCACCTCACCAGCCTCCTGTAAACTGTTAATTTTAAAATGATGATAGTATCAAAAGGAGTTATAAAAGGATACAAGAAAACCCGGGTGTGGTCGCGCACTCCTGTGATCCCAGTACTTGGGAGGAAGAGAAAAGCAGATCTCTGTGAGTTCGAGGGTTTCTCTGTATAGTCTTGTCTGTCCTGGACTTGCTTTGTAGACCAGGCTGGCCTGGAACTCACAGAGATCCACCTGCCTCTGCCTCTCTGAGTGCTGGGATTACAGGTATGCGCTACCACATCCAGCTAAATATTCACGTAATTATTTATTTATTATTTTTATATGTATGTGAGTGCTCTATCTGCAAGTAGACCGGTACAGCAGAAGAGGGCACAGATTACATTATAGATGGTTGTGAGCCACCATGTGGGTGCTGGGAATTGAACTCAGGACCTCTGGAAGAGCTGAAGTGCTCTTAACTCCTGAGCCAGCTCTCCAGCCCCAATGGTTTGTTTGTTTGTTTTATTTTTAAAAGAAATCCTGCTATAAATACTACCAGGATTAAGAATTTTTCATACACAAAGTATTTTATGTAAGTGTCTGTGTAACAGAAGGACCTGTAAACACTGAGTGAGCAGGGTTTACATGGGTGTGCACCTGCGTGAACATGGTGTAGAATGACCCCATGTGTCATTCTTCAGGAACCATCACCTTGTTTCTTAAGACAGCCTCTCAGTGGCCTGGAACTCACCAAGCGAGCCCTCCCGCTGGCGGTGCAGCCTCCGAGATCCACCATTTCTGCCTCTGCAGCACCCGGGTTACAAACATGCACCACACTCGGCCATTTGCTGTAGGTTCTGGGGACTAGCCTCAGGCCCTTATGCTGGGATGCATAACCTGGTCCATCTCCACAGCCCCTGAACTTTATGTAAGCCTGGGGAGATGCCACACTAGAGTGTTCACTGAGCCCCATGTTGATTTGTGTGCTGCACCATCCTAGTCTAAGTAAATAGGATGTAGAGTAGCAAATGGTATTGACAGTGAGTCGCCCATGTACTTAGTGGTAATAAGAATAGAAATAAAATCTTCTTTAAGGTATTATTTAAATTCATCATCCCACTCAGAGCATTGCTTCCGGTAGCACTCAGTAGCATCTCTAGCAATCACGTGCCAGTATTTTAGTAGTGGCATAAAAGCCTGCCTTTAGGGCCATATTTACATTGGTTCCTGAAAACACCGTGTTCTGATTTATGTAGGGATTATCCTCACTTCATACACCATGGCTCTCTTGAAGTTGCAGGTAGCAAAAATCAAAGAAAACTAACATGATAATAGCTAATGTGTATATTTCCAAAAACAGTTTTCTAGTTATTAACAGTGTGCTTTGGGGCTTAGGAAAAATAATCACAGTATGTCTTCATAAACCACTGTTACCGAAACATGTATCAAAATCTTTGCAAAGTCAGAAATCGTAAAGAGGTTTCGGAGAGATGGCTCCGCAGGTCAGAGTGCTAGTCAGGTGAGCACGCGGACCTGAGGCTCAGCTTCTAGCACTCAGAGAAAAAGGAGTGTGGCTGTGTGACTCTGCGACACGTTGGGAGGTGTTGTGGAGACAGGAAGCGCTGCTGGGGCTTGCTGGTTGTCCGCCTGGCTCAGGTTCAGGGTCCTAAGGCTCCTTGAACCCAGGGAATGCTGCGGAGAGGATACAGAAGGACACCCGATGCCTCCTTTGCTGCTTGTGAGGGTGCGTACGTCACACCTGCACCAACAGAATCAGTCTTTCTTTTTTCTCTTTCTTTCTTCGTTTATTGGTTTTTGAGATGGGGTTTCTCTGTAGCCTGGGCTGTCCTGGCCTGGATACGGTGTATTCAAGAAACATTTTCTGAACTTCACCTGGTGGTCAAAGACAGTCATGGAAAGTAGGTATGCAATGTTTGATTAGGCTTTGTGTTTTGTTTGTTTAGTAGAGGGTCTCCTGTAGCCCAGGCTAGCCTCAGCCTTGTTATGGTAGCTGAGACTAGCCTGAAACTTCTGATCATCCTGTCTAGGATTAAGCAGTGTGCTACCATGTCCAGAGTGGTGGTAAATACTGATTATGGACTTGAAAGGATCTAGAATCACCAAGGAGACAAGTCTCTATGAGGAAGTTCCTAGGCTAGATTAATTGAGGTGAGAAGATCCAGCCAAAGTTTTTGAGGTACCATTGTATAGGAAAAGAGACTGGCATCGCATTAGATAGCTGCCTTCCTTCTAGGTAGACTTAAACAGCAGCAACTGAGTGAGACTCGTCCTCTAGACCAATGACTCTTTAGCTTCTTTTACATGCCCAAGGGAATGAGGCTAATGTGTGACAACCACAGGGTGAACTTCTTTTATTTACTGAAAATATCTATAACTCTGAGTACCACACTGTTGCACACTGATATGCTGGACACGCCCTCGGGAAACCATTGTTCCTTTTCATCTCTCTATGCTCTCCAACAGTGAAGGTAAAGCGGAATAAGAGAAACATCTTGGATGCTGGCAATGTAGTTTAGTTGGTAAAGTGCTTGTTTAGCATGCATGAATTTGAGCCTTGGCATCACTAACCCAGAAACGATGGTGTCTGCCTATGATCCCAGCGCTTGGGAGGTAGAAAGAGAAGGGTCAGCAGTTAAAAGTCATCCTCAGTTTCATGAGCTTGAGCAACCTTGAAACACTGTCTCAAAAAGAAGAGGAGGAGGAATAAATGGGCTGTGTTGGTGTATATAATAGAGATAGAGAAGGAGAGTGATGTCACCACGGGTGGCCACTGGTGTTTTCTCATGCTGTGCCCAGCTGTCCTTCTGCCAGCAGCAGTTTGGCTCTGCCCAGGTGTAGCAACCATAGAATCTCAGAAAACATCTTCCACTCATTCTGATAGGCTTACGTTCCTTTGACCAAATCAGACAAGGGGCCAAGATTGTCATATAAGCCAAATAGGATGAGATCTTTTCCATCCAATTCACACAGTCAAAACAAAGGAAGAAGTTTTCTGTGGCAACGTAGAGCAGTGCTTTAGAGGCTGCATTGGTTTGAATGAGAATGGCCCCTTAGGCTCAGCTATTTGAATGCCTAGTCGCCAGGGAATGGAACTGTTTGAAAGGATTAGAAGGATTAGCAGGTGTAGCGTTGTTGGAGAAGTAGGCTTTGAGGCATCAAAAGCCCATGCCAAGCCCAGTTTCTTTTTTCTGCTCGTGGGTCAGGATGTAGTTCTTTGCTGCTTCTCCAGCACCAGGCCCGCTGCTGCGCTCCCTGCCATGCTAATGATAAGACTCTGAAACTGTAAGCAAGCCCTCAATTCAATGCTGTGGTGATGGTCTTCTTTGCAGGAATAGAACAGTGACTAAAACAGAGGACAAAGAGATGCTGAGCAGTATGTATATGTGTATGTAGGTTATCTGTCTGTCTGTCTGTCTGAGACAAGATCTGACTATGTAGTCCCGATGACTATAACTCAGCATGTAGACCAAGCTGGCCTGAAACTCATGGAGATCTGCCTGTTTCTACCCCCCAAATGCTGGAATTAAGGTGTGCACCAGTATGCCGAGACGTACTTGTTTTGTTTTTTTCAAGACAGGGTTTCTCTGTGTAGCCCTGGCTGTCTTGGAACTCACTCTCTAGAAAAGGTTAGCCTCAAACTCACAGAAATCTGCCTGCCTCTGCCTCCCTGAGGGCTGGGGTTTTAAAGGTGTGCACCACCACAGCCCTGCATACTTGGCTTTTCAAAGTGGTTTCTGAGACAAAATTAGATGTGGTGACTGTCACTGCAGAGTTTCTAAAAAAGGGGACAGGATAGTCTTATGCATTCAGAAGAGTCTAGAAGTCGGTGTAATGTGGCAGGGATTGAGGATGTCAGCAACCTGCCTTCTTCCTTGTTAACAACCGTGAGGGCTATCCTTGGTTGTCAGCTTGACTGCATCTGGAATTAAGCCAAGTGGCTGGGTACACCTGTGAGGGGATTTTTTTTAAATTAAATCTTTTGAGGTGGGAAGATGCACCTCTAATCGGGGTGCCAACACCTTCTGCTGGCAGCCTATATAAGGACATGGAGGAAAGAAGTGCTTGCTCTTTGCCCATTTGCTCTCCCTCTTGCTAGCACATCCATTCCTTCACTGGCATTACAGCCTACTTCTTTGGGATTCTGGCATATACTAAAGATCAGCTGGGACATCCAGGCTCATGGACTGGACAACTACTGGATTCTTAGACCTTCCACTGGTATACAGACAGCTGTTGTTGGAGTAGCTGGACCGCAGTCTGTAAGCCATTCTAATGAGTTCCCTTTTTCTCTATAGATTCATTCCATCAGTCCTGTTCCCCTAGAGAACCCTGACTAATACAGTGACTGGCAGTGTGAGCTGATGGCAAGTGACAGAAATCCACTGATGAGAGACAGAAGGGGCTGGTGCCTGTCTTCTTCCTTCCTTCTTCCCTCCTTCCCTCCTTTCTTTCCTTCCTTCCTTCCTTCCTCCATCCCTCCTTCCTTCCCTCCCTCCCTCCCCTCTTTCTTTCTTTCTTTCTTTCTTTCTTTCTTTCTTTCTTTCTTTCTTTCTTTCTTTCTTTCTTTCTTTCTCCCTTCCTCCTTTTTCTCCCTCTTCCCTCTGATTTAATAAGGTCTCATGTAAACCTGCTTAGGCTCAAACTTGCTCCTTGGCAGAGGCTGGCCTTGAAGTCCTAATCCTCCTGCCTCCACTTCCCAAGTGCTAGGATCAGAAGCATGTACCGCCATACTCAGCTGTACTTTTTCAAGGTTCTGTTACTTTAAGAAAGTGCTCTTCACCTTCAAACACAAGGGAGCACAGGTCAGGGTCTCCGTGATGTGGGCATTGCTACATACAGAGCCTCCTGGAACCTGGTGGCTTGCAGCACGACCATTCATTAGGATGCTCTGGCTCTGCAGTTCGGGCAGGTTTGGTAGGGCAAGGACAGGTCTCCTCCCTGCTCCATGTCACAGGAGCTGGAAACCTTAAGCAAAGGCTAGAAAACTGCTTCTGAGGTGAGATTTGAAAGTCGGTCCTAAAGTAGAGGTTGGGGGTGAGGAGATAGCTCAGTTGCTTGCCTTCTCAGCACAAAGACCCCAGGAACGTCCCCACCAAAGCCAGGTGAGCTGATAGGTCCGGAGAAGTACTGGAAAGCCAGAATCACACAGGTCCCTGGAGCTGCTGCTCACTGTGTCTGGCCGGCTTGAGGCATTCCAGGCCAGAGAGAAACCCTTTCTCTAAACACAAGTGGACCTCTGGCTTCCACACACACAGTTGCATGCACACATACCTGCACACACATGAATATACACGTATGAAACAAATAAACGAATTAAAGAAGAGCTTTGGGGTGGTGCTGAGAAATGAGTAGAGAGGCCCCACTGAGCTGGCAAGGGCACTGTCTCCACCCTCGGAAGGAGCTCTGGCATGCCAACAGACCGCCACGGAGGCGTTGCTCCCAAGGGCTGCCTGCTCTTCCTACACTCTGCTGCCCGGATAAAGGAGCTCCGGCCTGCTCCCTGAGGGAGGAAGACCTTGTATTACTTTATAGACCCAACTAGACAGTACAGCTGGCCAGCAGAGGTGGAGCGATAGGGATTTGTTTCAAGCAGCAAACCCGACAGGTTTAGCAGTAAGTAGGATCCCTTTCCTTATGGAGACTGTGCCCTAGGAAGGCTTTTGGGGGCCATCTTGATGATGCAGAGCTTAGATACTTCCTGCTACTTTATTTTTCTCGTGCGGTGGTCTTATAGGTAATGTTGTGAATTTTTGCTTTTTATCTAATATTTCTCTGTATCTGAGAAAGTCCTCAACAGAATTATTTTATCAGTCAGCAGAGATATACTAATTCCTGTCAAGTTTGCAGGAACACGTGTGGGACACAATTTCCTGGCATACGTGGCCGTCGTCTTCCATTGTGGCATAGCTATTCCATGGGAAGTGCTCACATGAGACCCAGCCTTGCCACCCTCTCACCCGTGTGCCCTTCTGGGCACTAGACCAAGAAGCACCATTCTTTCCTTCTGGCGACCCACCCTCTGGCTATTTTAAGATCTTCCCTCACATTTAGCCAGAGCTGTCTGTCACATTAATCACACTCAGGCCCGTCCTCCCCTAGTCTGCTGGCCCTCAGGTAGCTGGACCTGCATTTAGGTAGATAGTAGAATGGTGGTGACTGTTGGGTGATCAGTGAAGTTGAAGGGATGTGAAGAGGTGTGTCCATCAGCTATGAGGAAGACTGTGTGTTGTTGCATGGTGAGTGACTATAGAGAAAACAATGTATGTGGTCTATCCCTTCTTAAAAATGTGTTTACCCCATGTGCATGGGTGTTTTGCTAGCATGCACCTCTGCACCAATGCTTGCTTAGTGCTTCTGGAGGCCAGAAGAGCCCCTAAAACTAGAAATATAGAAGGTTGAGAGCTGCTCTGTGGTGCTAGGAATTGAACCTGGGTCCTCTAGAAGAGCAGATAGGCTCTTAGCTACTGTGCTTCCTCGCCAGCCCTGTGCTGTATTTTAAA
>CM053749.1:8027746-8075030 GCA_028658305.1 Pachyuromys duprasi | reverse complement strand
TTGAACTCACAGAGATCCACCAGCCTCTGCCTCTTGAGTGCTGGGATTAAAGGTGTGCGCCCCCTGTAATTTCAGTCCTGAAGAATCCAGTGCCCTCTTTTGGCCTCCATGGGCATTGCATGTATATGATGCAAAGATACATTCAAACAAACTCATTCACATAAAACAAACAATAAAATCTCAATTAATAAAAAGAAAAAGAAACTGGGCATGGTCTTTAATCCTTAAATTCAGGAAGCTGAGGCAGGTGGAGCTTCATGAGTTAGAGGCCAGCCTCTAGTGATATAGGGGGTTCTAGGACATTTGAAGCTTGAAGCTTGGGATAGTGGCATATGCCTTTAGTCCCAGCACTTAGGTGGCAGGGGCAGGCAGATTTCTGAGTTCATAGTTAGTCTAGTCTACAGAGCAAGTTCCCAGACAGCTGGGGATACACAGAGAAACCTTTTATCGAAACAAAACATTAAACAAACAAGAAAATGCTTGCTTGCTTCTGTAACATTCATGGTACTGATCCACCAGGAGGGACATCTTGATGGTATTGTAGCATAGAGAGCTCACTGATGAGTAAGACCTGTTGGTTACTTTTTCTCCCCCAGTGGCCTGCATAACTTCTTCTGGCACTGTGAAAGCTAACCAGCAGGGGGAGAATCTCTTAGACAGGTGTGCCTTGGGTTCTCTATGCCTTGCAGTCAATGCATATGGTGTCCTTAGCAACAGCGTCTTACAACTTGGTTCTGGTAGGCAACCAAGAGCAATAGCAATAGCCTGGATCATTTTGGGGGCCTCTGGAGCCTTCCTGGCCAACAGCTCATAAACACTTAGCGCTGAGATTTTTGTCTAATAACCCACAGCTTCTGGGAACAGCATTATACACTCATGTGAGGGGCCTCTCTCTAACATCTCCAAAATAGTGTATATATCTAATATATACACACACACATATGTATATGTATATTAGTTTGTTTGCTTGCTTAAGCCAGGGTCTCTTTGTGTAGTCCTGGCTGGCCTGGAACTCACAGGGATCTGCCTTTTTCTGCCTTCTATGTGTAGAGATTAAAAGTATATACTATCAAGCCAGGTTAAATTATATATGTAATGTATATTATATATATATGCACATATATATATATATATATTAGTTTTTTTTGAGACAGGGTTTTCCTGTATAGCCTGGCTGTCTTTGTAGACGAGGCTGGCCTCAAACTCACAGAGATCCACCTGCCTCTGCCTCCTGCTGGGGTT
This sequence comes from Pachyuromys duprasi, assembly GCA_028658305.1. Taxonomy (NCBI): domain Eukaryota; kingdom Metazoa; phylum Chordata; class Mammalia; order Rodentia; family Muridae; genus Pachyuromys; species Pachyuromys duprasi. The sequence goes on along the minus strand of CM053749.1, from coordinate 8,073,788 downwards.
ACAGGAGTGTGGCACCACGCCCAGCATAAATTAACTAAATTAAACATAAATGTTGAAACTATTTTACAGAGTGGTGGGCTTCAGTAAAGCTTCTAATGCATCTCTACTTTTGGTTAATTCCCTTCCTGACCCCCCTGTTTCACCACTCCCCACCTCACCCTTACTTGTCTTTCCACCTCCCTCACTTTCCTGTCTCACCCCTCTACTTTCGTATCACACATGTTCTGCTATCCCTTTCCCCTTTATCTCAGGCCTTGTCCCCTCCCTGGAATTTTTATCTTTGTCTGAGGAACACGAAGCGTTCTCCACAGTGGCATTTGTGCTCTGCCAGCAGTTTCAATTTTTTTCATATGTTACTCTGTTCTTATATGTACACACACACACACACGTTTTTGCTTTTTTTTTTTTTACTTTCTGGGTATTTTAATTAGTTTTTTTAATGTGCATAGATGTTTTGCCTGCATATATGTCTGTGTACCGTGTTCCCAGAACCCATGCAGGTCAGAAGAAGGCACTGGACCCCTGGGCTGGGGCTACAGACAGTTATGAGCTGTCAGCATGGGTGCTGGGAGTCAATTCTGGTTTCTCCAAGAGAGCAGCTAGTGTTCTTACCCTGAGCCACCTTTCCAGCCACTGGTTGGTTTGTTTGTTTGTTTGTTTTTAAGACAGGATCTCACTTTATTGATTACGCTGGCTTAGAACCTATGTACCCCAGGCTAGCCTCAAGCTCATATCAATTCTCCTGCCTCAGGCTTCTCAGTCCTGGGATTAAAGGTGTATACTACATGCAAAAATATTTTCAAAACATGTAACTGTTAAAACATTATACCTGGGCTGGAGAAGTAGCTCAGAGGTTAAGAGCACTGGTTGCTCTTCCAGAGTTCCTGAGTTCAATTCCCAGAAAGCACATGGTGGCTTACAACCATTTATAATGAGATCTGTTGCCCTCTTCTTGTGTGCAAGTGTACATGCAAATAGAATATTACATACATAATAAATAAATCTAAAAAGAAAAGATTATACCCAACATTTATAAAGAGCTCCTACAATCTGATAACAACAAAAAAATTAGATGGGTGTGTGGTACATGCCTGTAATTTCAGCACTCAGGGAGTTCGAGGCATCTGTGAGTTCGAGGCCAGCCTGTTCTACAAAGGGAATCCAGGGCTATACAGAGAAAACGTGTCTTGAAAAACCAAAAACCAAAACAAACAAACAAAAAAACGCAAACAGCCCAAGTTATAAATGAGCACAGGCTTGAAACATGTTTCTCTAAAGATATATGAATGATCAGTAAGCACATGAGAACATGCACAAATCATTAGAGAAACACGAGTCAAAACTACAGTAAGGGTAGTAGCATAAGAGATGGCTCCGGGGGCTGGAGAGATGGCTCAGAGGTTAAGAGCACTGGCTGTTCTCCCAAAGGTCCTGAGTTCAATTCCCAGCAACCACATGGTGGCTCACAACCATCTATAGTGAGATCTGCTGTCTCTTCTGGTGTGCAGGCAGAATGCTGTATAAATAAAATAGCTAAAAAAAAAAAAAAAAAAAACAAACCGGCTTGGAAGATAAGAGACGTTGTTGCTCTTGCTGAGGACCAGGGTTTAGTTCCCGGCACCCACATGGTGTTTTGCTACTATTCATAACTTCAGTACCAGGGACTGATACCTTTTCTGATCTCCAGCTCAGCACACGCACACAGTGCACATATGTACTTGTAGGCAAAATGCTTATACACATAAAATAGAACAAATAAACCTAAAGCATTTAAAAATATAGTTCATTCACCAATGTGGTGGCTCACATCTAACTGCAGCACTTAAGAGGCAGAGGCAGGTGGTTCACTGGGAGTTTGAGGCCAGCCTGGTCTATGGGGTGAGTTTCAGGACAGCCAGAACTATACAGAGAAACCCTGTCTCAAAAAACCCTGTTTCGAAAAACCAGACTATAAAGATGTCTCAGCAGTTAAAAGAGACAGCTGTTCTTCCAGAGGCTCTAGGTTCAATGGCAAACACATACACATAAAATGAAAATAAATAAATAATGTCTGTGTATGTGTGTGTGTGCCCTTTAAACTGTATGTGGTATTTCAAACTGTAAGTCCTGCATCCTTGGATATATAGAGATTTGAAGGCCAGTCTGGGCTACATGAAACTCTCTGGTTTTGTTGTTATTTTTAAAAGAAGGAGTAAGAAAGGGGCTTTTTGAATTGAGTTGGCATAGCAGATGGGAGCGGGAAAAGACAGACAGATAGACAGACAGGCAATGGCAGAATGATCAAACAAACTGAAGATGAAAGGGCCCCACTGCACACAGAGCGAGTCTGTTGACCCGCCAAGAACATGCCCTTCTGCAGGTGCCTTTGCTGCGGTTAAGGAAGACATTACACCCAGTCCTTGTCAGCTGAGTCCAGTGAGGAGCATGCAGAGTTTGTAGAGAACATCAGACTCTTCCAGAAGCTGTGTCCAGTCATTCTGAGGGGAACAAACTTGCTGCAGAAGGAAGGTGTGTGGGACCATCACAGGCTGCTGTGTGTAGGCTCCTGCCTCCAGGAGTGGACATCTGGCAACAGAACTCAGTTACTCATTAGAGCTGCACTTTGGAAGAATGGGCTGGTTTAAAACCATTAAAAGGGAGGACAGGGGAGGAGGCAAGGAGCTGTGGCAGAGGCGAGCACACATGGGTCAGACTTGGAACGGGAGCGGAAGGCAGAGGACCAGCAAACTAAAAGGAAGCATTTATTCTTATTTGTTGGGTTTGAGACAGGATCTCCGGTGGCTCCTCCCCCTTAATGGATGAGGTGTTTATGAAGTATTGGGATCGAACTCAGGGCTTTGTGCATACTAGGTACACTCTAGCAACTGAGTCCCAGCCCAAGCAAGAGTCTTTGACAGGAGCTGGGGAGATGATGGCTGGGTAAAATGTTTTCCGTGCAGGTCCTTCCCTGAGCTCAGAGCTCCAGCAAACATGGAGAAAGCTGGGTGTGGTAGCTGTGCCTTCATTCCTAGCACTGAGAGGCGGGCACCCATCAGCCATATCAGTGAGCCCCAGATTCAGTGAGAAGCCCCGGTCCTCAAAAATAAGGCCAGGGAAATGGCTCAGCAGGTACAAATAGTTGCCACACAATCCTGACAGTTTGAGTTCAAACCCTAGAGTCCACCATAGAAGGAGAGGACCAGCTCCTCTGATCATGCACAGACACATCATATATGCAATAATAATAATGATACATTAATTGAAATGAAAAATTAGGCTACAGAGAGGTAGACGAAGAAGACACTGACATTAACCTTTGCCCACTCTCACACACAGACAGGCATATGCAGGGACACAGGCGCACAGCTGAGCTGTGACGCCTACCAATGCGAAGGCCTGGCTGGCTGCCACCAGCCAGGGTCAGAGCTGTGAGCCGCCAGACAACCAGGGTTTTTTGCTCTCACATGGAGTCCCCTGGCTTGGATTGCACAGGTTTGAGAACCCCGCTTTGGGTAGTAGGGACAGGCCCCAGATTCAGGGCACCACAAGTATGAGAATTAACTCTGGGTGTCTGGAAAGTAAAGCTGGGCTCCTTGGCCCTGACTGAGCGTGCCAGTCAGTAGGCGTTGCTGGCCAGAACCCAGGAGGTTATCGGAGACCTGTGAGCACCCACCCTCGTGTGGATTTCAGTGACCTCTGGGCCTTTGGTTCTTAGTGGTCACTGGCTCTTGAAGTCAGGGACAGAGCTTTAGAGGTGTCTTGGAACACCACAGGCAAAGAGTGTCTTGAGCATGTGGAAAACAAATATGTCCCCCTCCAATTTATTTCGTTCATTTGTTATTTTGTAAATGATTTCATGGTAGGACTGTTTTGTCAGAATGTGTGTCCGAATACCACTTGCACGTGGTGTGTACAGAAGGCAGGAGAGCGTGTTGGAGCCCCTGGGATTGGAGTTAAGACAGCTGTGAACCATCCTGGGAGTGGAACTCGAGGTGTTCTGGAGGAGCAGCCGGCGGTTTAAACCAGTGAGCCATCTCTCCAGCCCCTGCATACATAGTTTAAAATTAAACGCAAGGTTTTTGAGGCAGGGTCTCACTCTGTAGCATTGGCTAGCCCAGATCACACCATGTAGGCCAGGTTGGCCTCAACTCCCAGTGATCCTCCTGCCTCTGCCACCACACCTGGCAGGTACATTCTAAAATGTTTTAAAGGATTTATCCATTTTATTTTATGTGTATGTGCACTTGTTACTGAGTATATCAAAGTTGGTGTCCTGCTAAACACACGTTCACAGATCAGCACAAAGCTGGGTTCTTCTGTGTGCCTCTTTGTCTTTGTCTTTTGAGGGTTGTCATTTTTTAAGCTTTCATTTATACACACTTGTCTGCTGAGCACATCACCCCCACCATTTCCCCGCCCTTCCTTATCTTGCCTTTCTTCCCTCGTTGGTCCCCTGTCCTCCTGTGAGTCATGCTCCCCTTTACAGGGGTCACTTAAAATCATCTGAAAGCACAGATATTTACATTACGATTCATTACAGTAGCAAAAAATTACAGCTGTGAAGTAACAACAAAAATAATTTTGTGGTTTGGGGGTCACTACAACATGAGCAAGAAGGAACCTTAGAGGCCCACCTTCCAAGTGATTCTAGTCAAGTTGAGAACTGAGACTAAACATCACACACATGACATTTGCCTTTCCACAGGTGGCAATCTGAAAACCACCTTCAACCCTGGTGTTCTGATCTCATCCTCAGCAGATGGAGCACGGGTTTCTAAGTGATAAGGGGACAACCAGTACCTCAGGAAAGGGCGGTGCTCCTGTCTGTGAGGTAGTTACTATAGCTATTGCTGTAAGACTCCAATGACAAGTCAGAGGACACACACACAAACACACACACACACACACACGATAGGTAGCTAGTGCATGGTGGGAAAAAAAATCTTCAAAGTTGCTGGAGAGATGGCTCAGTGGTGAAGAGCACAGGCTGCTCTTCCAGAGGACCCAGGTTCAGTTCCCAGGAGCTCACAACCACCTGTAACTCCAGTTACAGGGATGTGATGGCCTTTTCTGGATTCCAAGGGTCCAGGCATGTGTGTGACACGCAGACATCATGTATAGGCAAACCACCCACACACATAAGACGATAGAGGACACAAACCTCCGGAGAGATGGTGCTGCACAACGCCAGCCTCCAAGCTGAGCCAGCTGGTGTCTTCATGAGTTCAGCTCTGCCTGGCTGCAAAACATCATCACAGCTGGCTTTGTTGGATTTCCATCCCTCACGTAAGAAAGTGACGGAGAGGGTCATGGCACTCCAGCTAGTTGTGTGTAATGCTGCCCTCACTGCATGTAGCCTCAGGGTCTCAGAGAGGGCCTAAAGTATGTAGGCTGGGAAGAACTGGGGGAAGGGGCTCCATGTGCACCACCACGGGGCCGGGCAGGCAGTCATCAGCCACTCTGGGTGCAGGACTTCCAGCAAGGCCGCCTTAGGTCTATCACCCACTGTTCTGAAAGCGAGCCTGAGAAACTCAGGGGTGTCCCCGGGAAGAGGAACACACATACCCCAGCCTTACTTCCAACCCTAGAGACAATTCTGGCAACAGACAGAAGGGAAGAGAATAGAATGACAGACAGCCTGTGGCTGCAATCCTTTCCTGAGTGGAGATAAGATCAGTCTGGGGTTTATTTAAAGAAACAAATTGGGGTGTCTAGCTGAGATGTCTGCTCCTAGTGTGTGCGATTGCTGGCAGTAGCGAGAAAGGTATTTTGGGTAAACACTGCTGACTGTAGTAGCCATGCCCCACAGAGCACACTTGGGAGCTAGATCCTGAGAATGAACAGCAACAACAACAAAAATTACCCAGCGCTCTTTGCGAAGCTGCTCTCCCAGGGCCCCAGCTGGATTTTCTTGGAAACACAGGCACCTTTTGTCAACAGAACTTGCAGCACCCATTCACCCACAGAGGTCAGCGTGGGAGGCAGAAAGTGCCCGTCCTGCTCTGGTTTCTTACCAAAGGACATGCAGCCTCTTCTCCAAGAGCCATTTAACCAGGTGTTTCACTTTATGTTTTGAGACAGAGTCACAGCCCAGGCTGGCCCTGAACTTGACACATACCCATGGAAAAACTTTTATTTATATTTTGTGTGCATGTTTATGGAGGTCAGAGGACAACTTTGAGGAGTAGATGGACTCTGGGAATTAAACACAGGTCAGCACGTGCTCTTAACTACCTTGACCTTGAATTTCTGTCTCTCTTGATGGGATAGAGTGTACCATCAGGCCTGGTGTATGTTTTGGTTCTGGGGGTTAAATCCAGGGTACCATGCATGCCAAGCAAGCACTCCACCAACTGAGCTACATCCCAAACTTGTGCTTTATTTTTTGAGACAGTCTCTGGCTCTGTAGCCTAGGCATTGCTCCTCCTGCCTCAGTTTCCTGAATGCTGAGATTACAGGGATGCACCACATCCTGCTTGGAGAGTTAGTTTTGATGAACAAATTCCAGACCCAATGACTTAACACACAAAGACTAATATTCTTTTTGTTTGTTTGCCTGCTTTTGGTTTTTTTGAGACAGGGTTTCTCTGTATAACAGCCCTGGCTGTCCTGGGACTCGCTCTATAGACCAGGCTCACAGAGATCTGCCTGCCTCTGTCTCCTGAGTGCTGGGATTAACGGTGCATGTGTATCAATGCAAGACAACAGACCAATTAAAGTTCAACAATAGAGTGTTGTGGGTATTAATATTTATTATAGGTTTAATTATAGTTATTATTATAGTTAATCAGTGGTTATTCTTAAATCAGCTGTACATCCAACTCACTACACAGAGACTAGGATTTACTTAATTAACCTAGAGCACAATGTTGAGCAATAATTACTCCATCCTAAACCTCCAAGACCTCATTGTTTCCTCCCATTCATATTTCCCACATTATTCTTGATTTTAGTCATATTTTAGATCTGATCCATCTCTCCTTGTGGTTCCGAGTCCTGTCCTGCCACTCTGCTCTCTGACTCCCCCGACTCGCTTCTTTCTCCTCCCCTCTGGACCAGGATGTCCCACCCTATTCTTTCCATTGCACAGCACTGGCTGGTTGTTTAATTGAAAATACGGAGAACAAATGGTGGCATGTTTACACAAACTTGAGACAGGTGATGCTTAGAATAAACATCACAATGCAATGTCCAGATTGAAACCAGATAGTGGGGTAGAGAAATCAGCATTTGAATGAACAAGGGTAAATTGTATACATTCCACAAGAACATTATACCAACAATAGAGTAATGAATTATTGGAGTTGATTGGTATAAATGGAAATTTAGATAGCAGAAAAACTGAGCTTGGACTGAGGACGTAGCTCAATTAGTAGATCATTTGCCTGGAATGCACAAGGTCATGGTTTCAGTCTCCAGTACTGTCAAATAAATAAACAGACTATTATATGCATTAAAAAACACTTGAAGTATGGGCCATATTTTGTCTCCTGGAAGTGACATTTTAAGAGAGTAAAGGATGGGACTGGTAGAGCACTTGCTTACCGTGCACAAAGCCCTAGGTTGCATTCCAGCAGCACATATCTAGTAAATGCCCATAATTTCAGCACTTGAGATGTAGAGGCAGGAGACTCAGAAGAATAAGGCCAACCTCGGCTATACAGCTATACACAGTTTGAGGCCAGCCTGGGCTCTGTGAGACCTTATGTGAGAGAGGAGGGAAGGGGGAGGGAGGGAGAAGGCTCCATAATCTATGGTAACTGTTGCTCATTCCTGGATCACTTCTGTCCTTCTGTATTGGCCAACCCAGTCACAGGCAAATATAGCCCAGCATGGCTGGAAAAGAAATTCTGTAAAGTCTGGTTTTTTGTTGTTTTTGAGACAGGGTTTCTCTGTGCAACAGCCCTGGCTGTCCTGACACTCTCTTTGTAGCCCAGGCTGGCCTTGAACTCATAGAGATTCGCCTGCCTCTGCCTCTTAAGTGCTGAGATTAAAGGGGAGATTCTGTAAAGTCTTATGTAAAGGCATAGATCATGGAAAGATGAAGAACTGGGGTCCTGATAGAAACCTGTTGTTTCGCTGGCCAGCCTGGTCTACAGAGTGAGTTCCAGGACAGCCTGTCTCAAAAAACAAAACAAAACAAAACAAAAAACCCCAGACAAATGAAGGCTGGAGAGATGGCTCAGTGCTCAGTGGTTAAGAGCATTGGAAGAGCAGCCTGAGGTCCTGAGTTCAATTCCCGGCAACCTCATGGTGATTCACAACCATATATATATATATATATATTAGGATCTGATGCCCTCTTCTGGCGTGCAGATGTACGTGCAGACAGGGCACTCATACAAAATCAATCAATCTTTAGCTGGTTGTGGAATACAAGCCTGTAATTCCATCACTCTGGGAGGCAGAGGCAGGCAGATCTCTGTAAATTCAAGGCCAGCCTGGTCTACAAAAGTGAGTCCAGGACAGCCAAAGCTACACAGAGAAACCCTCTCTCAAAAGAACAGCCACAAAAAAGGTCAAAACAAAAACCTGTTCCACTGTCATCATGCCTCTTTCTGGGCTGGAGTGGCCTTTGGATGTTACCTCTGGGTAGATTCAAAGGACATGGTGAATGGTGGGCAGAGCCTCTGCTCAGAGAGATCCACTCCATCTGTGAGGTCAGGACATGTGCAAACAAAAGAAGTAACAAAATGGGACTTGAAGAGACTCCACCTACCCGCTGGAAGAGAGGTAGGATGTGGCTGCCAGTTCTGGGAATGAGGTGGCCTGAGGAGGTAGGTGTGACCTTGCCATAAAAGTCAACAGAAGGGGCTGGAGAGATGGCTCAGTGGTTAAGAGCACCGTCTGCTCTTCTTCTGAAGGACCAGGGTTCAATTCTCAGCACCCACATGGCAGCTCACAACTGTATATAACTCCTGTTCCAGGGATCAGACCCCCTCACACATGCAAACAAAACATCAATGTATATAAAGTAAATATAAATATTTAGAAAAGAATAAATGTTTAAAAAAAAAGTCAACAGAAGTTAGGGAGAGGATTTCCCTCACACTCACCAGTGTCCCTCCCTTATAGTCATCAGTGTCCCCCCTCGCTCTCACCAGTGTCCCTCCTTCATCCCTCACCTCCTGGACTCAAAGCCTTTCTGCGCTTTGTTCCCTTTCCTTGCGACACTTCTTTCTCCCTGGTTCAACTGTCTCCCCGAATTATTTACTTTTCTGGTTAACGCCACAAAAAGCAACTTTGGGGAGAAAAAGTTTCTTTTGGTTTATATAGTCCAAGCGGATGCAGTTCCTCAAGGCAGGAAAGGCACGCTGCAGGCAGCTGGTCACATCACATCCACAGGAAGCAGGAAGATGCAGGGCATGCTGGGGCTCAGCTAACCTCCTCTAGTCAGTCCAAGCCCACAGCCCATGGAATGCTGCTGCCCTCCCCCAGGGCCAGTCTCCCCACAGTTCTTATCCCTCACAGATATGTCCCAAAGTATTTCCTAGCAGTTTATTATTTAATCATTCACACGTATGTGTAATGTGTGTGTATGTGTACTTGGGTGCAGGTGCTCTTGGAGTCCAGAAGAGGGAGCTGGATCTCCTGGAGCTGGAGTTAGGGATAGTTGTGAGCTGCCTGACATGGGTACTGGGAACTAAGCTGTGGGCAGCAGGTGTTCAACTGCTGCTGTCTCCAAAGACTTGTCTCCACGTCAGAGCAGATTAGTATAAACCATCACACTTTTATGCTGCTGTAGGGTTCAGGGGTCACTGCATCTTTGAAGCCAGGGAAGCAATGGCCAGTGTGTGTGTGTGTTTGATCCCTTGCAAAGTGCTGTTCTCAAGTTGTGACTCTGGGTATCACATCAATGAACTGACACACCTGCATGTGGTGCCAGATCCAAGCCTGGGAGGAATAACTCCTGAGGAATGGGGTGGGAGACTCAAGTTTGATTCCCAAAACTCAGACAGTGGAAGGAGAGGACTAACTCCCAGGCTAACCTCAGCCTCCTGAGTGTGGGGGTTACAGGCATAAACCACCGTGTTTGGCTGAAGTATTTCCTCTTAAAGTGTCTTTAATCTTTAGAAATGCAACAAATCCAGATTTTTAAAAAAGACTACTGTATGTAAGACTATTAACTAAATTATATCTATCTACCTACCTACCTCTCTATCTATCCATACATATGTGGGGTGGGGAGGAAAATAGGGGGGTATGGAGAGAGCTTGGTGGGTTAAAGTACATTAAAGTTCAATCCTTAGAGCACACGGTGGAAGGAGAGCCACTTCTACAAGTTGGCCTCTGAACTCCACATTCATTGTGTCACATGTGTGCCCAAGTACGAATGTGGGTACACACACACACTGAAAAGGGGGGAGAAAATAAAAACAGAGAGCTAGGCATGGTGTGTAAGTTTGTAATCCTAGCTCGTGGGTGGTAGCAAGTTTGAGACTAGCCTGAGCTACATGAAACTCTGTATCATAAAACCAAAGACCCACATGACCGCTTCCAACCATCTGTAACTCCCGTTTCCAGGGGATCCAGCGCCCTCTTCTGGCCTCTGAGGCCACCTGGCATGCCCCTGGTGCACATACATACACACGGGCAAAACACTCATACAAAATACAATAATAAAATAATTTATTAAAACAAGAAAGGGAAAGAAAAATGGGCTCCATGGTACAGGTTTGAGAGGTTGTGTTTATTAAATCAAGCCTATAAATTACACATCCACCTACAGTCCGTAAACAGATACAGTACATATGGAAGTAAGCTAGCCAACCAGAAGTGGCAGAGAAACAGTTGTCTGGACGCTACTATCTCACCACAGTGGCCTCCTAGCCAGTGGTTAAGACACCAGAAGGCAGACTCAGCTCAGCCCAGGTCGGATTCCAGACAGAGATTTGTCCCAAGCTGTGGTGGGGAGGAGAGCAGCAAGGCAAGAGTCTAGTTTTACATTCCCAGACAGAGTGTTGAGGCTAGGGGTCTCTGGTCCTGTTGCCACAGCTTGGGAGAAACCTCAATCAGCAGGTGGTCACAATAGCTAACTCAGAGTGATACCTCTGGCTCTCAGAGTTACCTGTTCCATCATGTGCGGATCATGATAAACACATCAGCTGACTCCAGGGACATCAGCCAGTGGGGCATTCACGAGGGAAAGAATGAAGGACCCAGGACTACAAGTCCTGAGAGGAGGTGAATGTAAATGAGGATGCAGAACACAAGATGTTAACAGTTCCTCATTGTCCTACTTTGTAGACACACAGTAGCTTACAGCCCTTTGGATATCTTAAAAAGTAACTCTGTTACATATGTACAAGCTTTAAAATAGACTTATCAGGAGACAAGAAAAAAATGGATTGACAGACATCATTAGGAAACTGAAATTTTCCTGTTGTGCGCTTCAGTAGGCTTTTAGGTGTGAGACTTTACAATGTCCTAAAGTCTTTTTAGATAGTTTAAAAAATTCCCATAAAAATTTATTTTACAATCATTTTCAATGATATAAGGGGTGTGGAGTTGGGCGGTGTATCCTGAGCCCATGATGAGAGAGAAGTGGGAAATCTCGCAAGCTAAAAGCACATGACAGTGTGATATTCATACGTTCTCTCCACCCTCATGGGAGGCCTAATCTTTAAATAAAGATACCATTCCCATTCTAATTCTAGAGTCCAAAGCATTTACTCCACATAGTGTGCGTCTCAGTGACGTTGGCATCTACTTGTCTGTTCTTAACCCCGTCTCCCGAGAGCTTCAAGGATTCAGAAAGTTCAGAAACTGCAAAACACCAGTTGGGTGTGGTAGTCCCAGCTACTCAGGAGACAGAGGCAAGAAGGTGAGAAGTTCAAGGCCAGCCCAGGCTATGTAGACAGACTCTCAAAGGTACTTAGGCATCCTGATTGCCTATGGAGAGTGAAGGTCACCTCCTCACTCTATAGCAGGGCTCTCTAGAAAGTCTGAAGAGGCAAACTTTGCCAAACTCAGCTGGCCATGCCGGGGTCCACATGGCATAGCCAGAAGGCCACAGGACATTTGTCTCCTTTAGAACATTGTTCAATGAAGGCTTTGCTAATGCAGTGCCTCTCAGATTGTAGTGAGCATCAGAAATGCATGGAAGGCATATTGAAACACAGGGGCCATTCTTGAGGCTTAGGAGCCCGCTTTCTTAAGAGTTCAATGACTCTGCTGGATTGGGGACACCACTTGGAGTGGAGACTCTTTGCCACATATATCTCCAAGGCAGGAAGCCCTCATGTGGCCTCAGGAAAGGCTGCACATACCATTCCTACGAACAGTTAGCTAGTGGTCAGAGAGGCCTGGGGACATCCTAGCAGGTCCTATCCATGTCCCTGGGTAACCAGGTACAGGTGTGGCTTATGATGTGAAGAGGGACAGTGGCTCCTCTCAGGGTTGCATGAGCCTGAAGAGACATAGCTGCAAACAAAGTCCCACCCAGCAAAGGGCAAGACAACGTGTCCCCAGAAGGAAATGCCAGCCACTGCAGGGATGTCCCCTTCCTCTGCCATTGCTGGGTCTGCAGAAAAGCCCATTCCAGCAGCCAGTAAGAGGCCAGAGGCCAGAAATATATATCTTTAGCAAGAAGAAATATGTAAGTGGATTATCTAATTAAAACACCTGATTATTTAGTGATCAGCCCACATTCCAAAGAGCTCGTCCTGCTGGCTCTGAGTCTGAAAGTGAAGTGTGGTGGTCTTCAGACACACATCTTTCACATACCTTTTTAATGCTGGATAACTATTTCAGAGGGAAAAAATAATTTTTCCCTTTACTCGAATATAAACAAGTCACACCCATAAAATTTAGCTGAGTAAGTTCTCATCTCGCAAACTGCCCTGGAGAGGAAATTTAAAATGTGATCATTAAAATAGACACCTGATTGGGGTTCAGAGAAACACCCACAGACAAACACACACACACACAAACACACACACAAACATGCTCACATGTGCGTGTGTGGCTGTTACTCAGCACATCTTAGCCTGTGATGTGCTGTGGTTCTCCCGGCACAGAAGCCAAGCTGTAGTCATCTGTATGTGTTCGGGATTGGAGTGCAGTCCAGCAGGAGTATCTGCCACGCCCTGGTTTTCTAGCTGGTCCTATAATGGGCAAGGCAGAGCTGCTCCTTGGTGGCTGCCCGACTCCCTTCAGAGGTGCTCCGGGTGGCTCTGCAGGCAGGACAGCATCTGTGTGACAGGCTTGCCTTCATAGCAGATCTGATACACCGCTGTGAAGAGAGGGAACCTAGAGGTGTGGGAAGCGGGAAGAACGCGTTAGAGAGAGAGTGTGTGTGTTGTAACAGGCCCCAGACCTTAGCACAACTGATGCCATGCTGGAAGCACCATTCAGGCCTTACAACCCAGGATGCAGACAGCATAACCTGCCAAAACAAGAACAGCCTAATCCTTCAAGGTCCATAGTTTTAGGAAAGTCCCCAGATGTACTCGCCTCGCTTTCTGGCTTCTGCAGCTGCCTCTCTGGCTAACTGTTCTTGCTAAATGAGGTGTGTCAACCCAGGATCTGGTTTTTGTGCTTAAAAGCTCATCCTGGGAAAGGTTCAGGGCTGCCCTAGGCTCTCAACACCCAGTGGAGTCATGGCCCGGCTAACCTGTTTGCTTAAAGCTGAGTCCGAGTCTTCTCTGGTGAATATCACAGGCATGTACCCGCAGTACCTATGTATACACGTGTGCAGAGGCAGAAGGCAACTCTGGATACTGGCCTTTGGAAACCTCCTACTCTTCAGTTTGCTTATTTATTAAGGCAGGGTCTCACCAGCCGTGGCCAGTCTGAAAGTCACTGTGTACAGCAAGATGGACTCCAACTCAGAGCTTCCTGCCTCTGCCTCCCTTAATGCTAGCATTGAGGGTATGAGCCGCCACACCTGCTTCACTTTTCGTGTGCAGAAGGGCCTCATGCCACCTGCCTGCGACTTCCTGAGTGGAGGGGAGAGCGTGTGCTAGAGCAGGTTCGGCTGGCAGAGCCATGGCAGCCATCTGCCTCTCTCCAGTCTCTGGCTGCTAGGTCTCCCCTTTCTAGAACTAGGGGGTAGCTAAGGGTACATGCCTCTGCAGTCTCGGGCTTTAGTGTACCCCTCTGTGCTTTGAGTGGTCGATCCTTACTTTTTAGCACTGTTGGGGGGGCTAGAACCTTGACATAGGAGCTGAGGGGAAGAAGCGAGGCCTTTGGGGGTCAGGTTTCCTGAGTGGGACACTGGGAACCTTCCTGACTCTCTGCTTCCTGGCCACCACAAACACCTCCTCTGCCATGTGCTGTGGGGATGTGCTGCGACATCACAGGCCCAAAGCTATGGGGCCAGGAAGCTACGAGCCAAAGAGACTCTTCTCTCTTCTTAGCTACCTTCAGATGCTAACAGTGGATTCCGGATCCTCCTGCCTCAGTCTTCTCAGTGCTAAGGGTACAGGCAGGCACCACCATGCCCGTCTCACTCCCCTGCGCTTTTTAAAATAACTGGTGTGTAGCTAAGGCTGACTTTGACTTTGAACTCTCTTTGTAGCCTAAGCTAGCCCCAAACTTGTAGCAATCCTCCTGCCTGTTCCCCCAATGCCAGAATTTCAGGCATAAACCACCACACCCGGCTCACGATTATTATCCCTTCATAAAAGCCAAAAGTAGTCAGGTGTGGTGCAACACACTTTAAATCCTAACAGTTGGGAGGGAGAAGCAGTGTGTTTCTGTAAGTGCTAGGCCAACCTGGTCTATACAGTGAGTGCCAGGCCAACAGGGGCTATGTTGTAAAACACTGTTTCAAAAGCAAACCAACCCCAAAGGTAAACTCCCTGTAAAACAAACTAGAACCCAGCAAGTGTGCATATAGTACCTTGGCACGGCTAGGAATATAGCCCAACACAAGAAATTATAAATTGACTTAAAATCCTAAGACTTCTGTTATGCGAAAGTTTTTGTTACTCAGCTGCAAGGTTCTCAAGCGTGAGCCTTGGAGGTGACAGTGTCCTGTCCCCGTGTGAAAGGGTTGGGCGTGACTGTGCTTCATCTCTAGAATTAAGCTCTTCTCAATGAAATTGAAATTGGTTCTCTGTCCACTGAGATTTCCCACCAGAGATGTCCCCATCACTTAAAAACCCTAAGCAGATCTGGCCAGGCCGCAAGCACACCAGCCAGCCTCTCTCCTCTGCCCGCTGCAACTGAGGTCAGCCCAGACCACCAGGGACTCACTTGTCGAGAAGCCCCTTCTGGTGGAGGATGCGGTACACCTCGGCAGAGGTCTGAGGCCCCTGGAGCTTCTGCCCGTTCAGCAGCTCCTTCTCCAGCTCTTCAATGGTCTGAGGATAAAGAAAGCATCCGCTTGAGAACTGCTCCTTTAGAGAGCAGTGGGGAGGAGAGCCAAGATGTCTCCAGTCAAGGGAAGGTTCAGGGCAGTGCATAAGGAAAGATGAAACCATGAAATCTGTGGACAAACGGACCTGGAAAGGGTCGCATTATATGAGTCCCCCAGGCTCAGAAAGACAAATAGCGCATGAGCTGTAATAGGAGGACCTTACCTCCTAACTGTGTGTGTGTGTGTGTGTGTGCATAAATGTGCATGCATGCATGTAGAGGCCAGAGGTTGATGTTGAGTGTCTTCCTCTGTCACTTTCCTCTGTGAACCTAGAGCTCACTAACTTAGCTGGGCTGGCTGACCAGGAAGCCTTGGGGCACCCTCCAGTCTCCTCAGTGCTTACATCACAGGTTGATGTGGCAGCACCCAGCCTTTTATGTGGGTGCTGGCAGTCCAATCTGCAGTCCTGTTTGTGTGGCTGAACCGTCTCCCCAGCCTCCTAGAGCCTAGTTTTTATATCTGTGCATGTATGTTGGAGTGGGGTGGGCAGAGGCCGGAGACTAGAAAGGGGTCAGAGGGAGAACATGTGATATGAAAATAGAGAGAACTCCAGCAGTAGATGGGCACAGTCAGGGTGGGAGAGGACAGTTGGGACTAGGGGGAGGATCAACCTAAAATAATTGTTATGAAAATGCCATCACAAAACTCCTATGCTAACTTTAAATCTTAGGGCCAGAGCAGTCGGTTGAGCACAGTCACACAGAACAGGTGCCAACATTACAGGAAATCTCTGTGGGGACAGGCCTCATTTCCCCAGGCTGTGGGACTCAGTATCAGTTGGAAAGGGCGGGGTTCAGGGTACCTTCCCCGTCCTGGCGAAGGCTTCCGCCACCTTGCGGTTCCGCCCTCCGTAGCAGGTGGTGATGAGGTCCGCTACCCCGCAGCTCTCCAGGAAGGTGGCCGTGGACACCTGGCCCTTACAGAAAATCTTGGCGAAAGCGATCATCTCCATGAGGCCGAGGCGGATGACAGCCGCCTTGGTGTTGTCCCCACAGCGGAGGCCATCGCAGAAGCCGGCTCCCACAGCAACGATGTTCTGCAGAGACCACAAAGCAGGGGCCCTGACACCAGAGCACACACAGCCCTCGAAGGAGCAGGGCGTGGACCAGCGTGGGAGGTGGGGGTGAGTGTGGACCATCAGCCAGAGAGCCAGAGCAGCTGACAGCAGGCCCTGCGTGCATTCTCTCTGGACAAAGTGGTTTGTCTTTTAAGTTGTTTTTAATCAAAACCAAGTACTCGGCTGGGCTTGGCACCCCATGCCTTTAATTCCAGAATCCAGGAGACAGAGGCCAACCTGGTCTGCACAGTGAGTTCCAGGCCAGTCAGAGCTATATATCCAGTCTCAAATAAGCACCAGCACCCACCCTCATGCCACGTATCACCCCTGCGACACCCCCACCAACACCACCCTACTTGCTTTGCAAGCAAACACAAACTATGGACCTGAGTTTGATCCATAGAATCCACGTCTTTCAAAAGGCCCCCAAACAGAAATCCACCCAGTGCATGCTGACAGGAAAATGGGCAAATTGGAATACTATACAGGAGCTAATAGATCACCATGAGCATCGGATACTGTCGGTGACGGCCTGTGGGCAGTTCTCTTAGGTATGTTCTGGGAGCTGGCTTACTGGGTTATGAGGTAAGAATACATACAACTACATTTCAACCATTTATTTCATTTAAATATCGCCATGAATATTCATGGGTACCTACTCTTTGCACTGCATTGTATCTGTTCTGCTATGCACAGGCATATGCAAATCATGAGACTCCCCTTCCTGGTATAGAGGATAGCAACCTAAGGCCTATGTTTGTCAGTCATATTCTATGGGAGCCTGTCCACCCCACCTACTGATGGCAGATGTGATGACCTGACATAGTCTTTGTGGGCCAGAGACCTAAAGCACTTTCTATCCAGTCCTTGCAGAAAATGCTTGCCAGGCATATACCAGGGACAATAAAATGTGTGTGCAAATGAACATCCCCTTCTTTCTGGAGGTTGAGCAGCCTACCTGATTCTTCTGGAGGCTAGCTCCTGAAGAATCAAAGGATGCTGCCTGAACAGTGGGCTCACCAAAGGCAAGGTGCCACATCTGGCTTACAGATGGGCCCTGTGTCAGGGAACTTGACTAAAGTATCTAGGAAGGCCAAGGTTAGACCTACACTCTGTGTGCTTAAGCTGAGCTACCCTGATAAGTTTTACATCTGTTCCATCCAATGCAGCAGCCCTCGTGGTCCCTAAGCCTGTGCGAAGACCAACTTGGCTGAGTAGGCCAGCGCTTTGGCACTGCATCGGCGAGCGGAGGCTTAGTGGGAATTGTTGGCTAAATGGCTGGAATTTTGAACCTCTCTGCTGTCTCTTGGACTGTGTCTGTCACTCATTCTGGATGATGACATGATAAACCAAATCCCAGGAAGTATCTGTGACTGAATTGAGGGTGGGGGCAGGCTCCTTTCTGCTGCAGGTGGGGCCACACCAGGTTCCCTGCAGCCACAACTCTGTAGCCTGGGCTTACACTCCTGTCCCCTGGCTGGGAGAGGGAAGAAACAGATTCACCCCTGATATGCTTAGCGCCAGGTGGGTCACTTACTCCAATGCCTAGGACACTTGTCCTCCTTCCTCTGAGGCTGGGAGGCTTCCTGACACCCATGCCATTTTGTGTCATAGGGACATCCTCCATGGCTTCTCAGGGGCAGAGGGAGTCAGGTTGGGAGGAGAACAGTACCAATTGCAACAGCTAACCTTCGCTCAGTGCAAGAGTGCTTGCCTAGTGACAGCAAGGCTCTGTTGCAAACACTAAAAATAATATAAACCTGCACCCTACAGATTCTTACATGGTGGCCCCTTTATCAGGCACAGTGAAGGACGCGGAAGCCAGGCACACAGTAAGCCGATTGCCAGGAGAAAGCCCATGCCCGCAGGCCCAGTGCTCAGAAGACACAGAGAGCCCCCGCATCCAGGCAGGGCCTCTCACTGGAAGAGCCGGCCCGCTCAACCGAGAAGATTTGGCAGTTCTGTCAACTGTCTAAGCAGGGCAGTGTGAGCAGGCCTCAAGCTGTAGCCCCGACCTTCCAGTTGCTGCAGTCACAGGAAAGGCAGACGAGCAAGAGGGCAGAGGGGCCCAGAGCCGTGATTCCTTCCCAGCAGGACTTTGGGGTCTGGACTGCTCAAAGCTTCCTGGAGTCACTAACTTTCCCACAAGGGGCCTTGTGCAGACCTCCTCTCTTCTAACAGGACCCTGGACCCTGACCCCAGCTAAAAAATAAGCCAGGAAAGCCAGCTGCAGACCACTCAGCTCAAAGTTATCATTTTCTCCCTGCTCACACAAATCTGCTCTAAGCTAGCTGCACCTAAACATACCATAGTTTTTGGAAGACAGTTGTGTTAAACCCTTCCTCAGGGCCCAGAAGCAGCCCTCCACTAGGAGGGACAATTTCTTCAATGGTGCTTCAGGCCAGCTGGACAGGGCTCAGTCCTACCCTTCCCTCCCACAGAACCACAAAGCTGGGTCTAGCACATAGGCCTGATTTTTGGCTGCTTGCCCAGCCTGTGTAAAGCTCGTGTCTCAACCCCATTATGACCCAGGTGTGGTCCTGACTACCTTCAATTACAGGGCAGTCATGGGGGTCAAAGTTCAAGGTGGGGGCTGGAGAGAGGGCTCAGTTAGGAGTCCTGGCTGCTCTTCCAAAGGACCCAGGTTCAGTTTCCAGCACTACCTTCTTTTGGTCCACTGTGCACACATGGTGCGTAGACAAACACATAAAATAACCCAGTCTGGGCTTGGCTCTTCTGTCACAGGGGAAGGGTGGCCACTCGGAGGGAGGAGCACACTCAGGACCGTGAGGCTGAGGTGGGGCAGAGAAAGGGCACACAGGTCGCAGGTTTACTCTGCATTCTTATCTCTGTGAGTTGGGATGCCGTGGCCTGACTCAACTAACAGTGACACGTCTGTACTAGTCACTCTCTGAAATCTCCAGCCCTGATGCAGGCTCAAGGAATGAAGGAGCCCCATGGAAGGATAGCAAGGGCCCTGGCCCGCCTCTGCCTCCGCGTGCCTCTCGCTTTCTGTCCTGCAGCAGGAACAAATCCAGCCACAGGTGTCCCGCCAGGAGCACAGCACCTCCCACTAACCAGCTCTCTAGAACCCCCTGCCTAGAATCCTCTCACCCAGCACCCTTTGTTCTGAGCGGGATCTCATACCATCTCCCCACTGGTCACCCAAAACTTCCAGTCACTTAAAAACAGCTCGTGCCGCTTGTGGCGAATGCTGATCAATTAGGCGCTCATGATGTGCCCTGCTGTGGAGTGGGCATTAGTTTAACAGATGACTTTACAAGCCATAAAAATCTCACCCAAAATAAAGCCACCAAAGCCAGTGCCTTGATGGCTGTGGAGAGAGGCCGGCCAGCACGGAACTGGAAGTGTCCCCACACACAGAAATACAGATGCCGGCTGCCTACCTGCCCGAGCCTTCAGCTGGCTCTAGGAAACCTGAGTTCTAAAGGAAACTTGTGACTGACCACACAATGTTAATTCTGACTAGAAAAAAGGCTGACGACTTCCAGAGAAAGAGGGGTAGGTGCTCTTCTTCCACGCTCACCTTGGCAAGTCTCATGGGGAACAGGCAGTTGGATGCCAGTCCCCTGGCACCCTTCCCAGCCTCTCCAATCCCAGAAGCAGTTTTGGATTAAACAGGGTATTGACATTGATAAGTCAAGGGGGAAGGGAGGCTGGCTTCCATCTCCTTCCATATACAAGGATGACCTTGAACTCCCGATCTTCCTGCCTTCACCTGCCCAGTGCTGAATTGTAGATGCCCTCCATCATGTCTTGTTCAGGTGGTGCTGGGGATCGAACCCAGGCCTTCCCTTTTGAGTGCTGAGCAAGCATTTCAATAACCTGGATCAGGTTTTCTCCATTGCTCTGCTTCCTTGTTTTTCACTTTACGGAAACCTCAGATCTGCCCTGCTGACAGGACATAGCAGATGCAAGCTATCTTCTGCACACTCGGGCTAGAGGCCAACTGACCAAGTAATTACATTTGTTGTGATTTTTGTATCCTGACAATCCCTGGTCACTGGCCAAGTGAAACTGCTTCTTTTCACTCTAGGGAACAAAGATAAACTATTCTTTGAAAAAGAACCTCTTGTCAGCAGGAGACAACTCTTCCATGTGAAAAGAATGGGAAACCAGTAAAGTGGACTGAGAGGAAACAAATTTCCACTCAAGATAAGATCTGGTTGAGTCGGGGAAATGATGAGAACCAGAGAAGCCCAACAGGAGGGCTGCCAGGCTGGCACCTCTGAAAACAAGGGGCTGGAGCTGGGGAGGCAGCAGGGGCGAAGAGCACTGGCTGTCTTTTGCAGAGGGCCCGGGTCCACTCCCAGCCCACACAAAGCAGACCACAACCTCCTGTAGTCGAGTTGTAGGCATCCAATGCCCTCTTCTGGCCTCCAAGGGTACAGAATGCATGTGGTACATAGCCAAAACTGCAGGCACATGCACACATACCCACTAAATAAAGATGGGGACAAGAGAGATTGCTCAGTGGTTAAGAGCACTTGCTGCTCTTCCAAAGGTCCAGAGCATCCATGACAGGCGGCTCACAGCCACCCGGAACTCTAGCTCTGGGGTATGCATTGCCTTCGTCTGGCTTCTGTGAGCATCTGTACACATGTGCCCATACTCAGGCTGACACACACATAAAGGAGAATCAAATATTAAAACTAAATAACAAAATTTCAGAAAAAAAAACCCTATAATTTGGGGCTAAAGAGACAGTGGCTCAGTGCTTAAAGCAGTGACTGCTCTAGCACAGGACCTGGGTTCCGTTCCCAGCACCCACACGGCAACCTCTCCCGGCACCAGGATGCATGTGGTGCACATATATACATAAAGCAGAACATGCACACAAATAATCCAAAGCAATTAAAAATCAGAATCAGCTGATACTTATAAATGAAAGTCATGAGACTAAAGCCCCCTTCATGCAGGAAAGAGGCAAACCAGGACGCTTAGGATGGGGTCTGCTCATTTTCACAGAAGCTCGGGAGGAGACCAGAGCATGGCCGGGGAGACATCGTGGGAAAGCATCGGCTATGCAAGCCTGACAACCAGAACTGAATCCCTGGAACCCAGATCAAACCGGACACAGCAGGACACAGCTGCAAGCCCAGCCCTCCTGGGGTGGGAAGGAAGGTGAAGAAGGCAGAGCCCCTGGCAGGCTGTGGGCCAGCTAGCCTGGTACCCAAAGGTGAGCAACAAAGGGACACACAGAAGAACCAGCCCAGCAACCCCTCCGGGCACTGCTGACACCGGCCTGGCCTGAGCGCCTCCTCCTGGGTGGAGCACTTTACCTTAAGGGCACCACAAAGCTCCACCGTGTCTGCGTCATCCACCACGGTGATGCGAAAGTTGGGCGTCTGCAGCAGCTCTTTGAAGAGAAGACCGTTCTGCATCACTTTGCTACCTGTACGAAGGGTTAGGAGAGTGGGAGGTCAGTGAGGTCCTCAGTGTCCACTTGCATACCTAGCAGAGGTTAAAGTGCTAACACGGGCTCTATACACACACACACACACACACACACACACACAGAGCTATGCCTCTAAGTGAATGAGAGCTTCAGATGAGCGCCCATAGCCAGGAACACAGATTCAGGCTATCCCAAACACCATGCTCCTCCGTGGTGATAGTCTCATGAGCCTTTTATATCCAGAACAGAAGAATGTCAGGAATCAAAGCAGCTTTCAGACGCACGGGTGGGAATATCAGGAGGGGCTACCACAGAGTGGGGAAAAGCTGTTACAGGTTTCAGGTGCCACCTGGTGACATCCTTAGCTTTTGGGCTGGTAGATGCCAGAGGCCTGTTAAGTTGATGCACTCCCAAAGCTTTTTCCTGGTAGTCATAGGATGCCAGAGCAGACACACGGCCAGCTAATGTGTAACTATAAAGGGGGCCTAAAGCTGACCAAGAACATTTGGATCTGTAAAATCCCAAGTCTCCACAGTAACTAAGTTCAGTCAAGTCAGTCAGCCCTGTGGGTTCTCTAACACAGGTGTGGCTTTTTTAGGGTTACTCTCAGTTCAGATAGCAGGAACAGGAAATAAAGATACCTTTGCCTAGCACTTGGGAGGTTCAGGCAAAGAGTATCAGGAGGTCAGGACCAGGCTACACCACATAACACCCTGTCTCAAAAAAACAGAAACAGCTGTGGGCTGGCAAGGTGGCTCAGTGGGTAAAAACCATGTGACGTGAGTTCCACCCCCCAGAACCCACGTAAAGGCGGAAGGAGAGAACCAACTCCACAGAGCTGATCTCTGACTTCCATATGTGTGTTTGGTGCGAGCATCCACCCCACACAATAATAATTAATTTTGAAAAAATTAAAAAGGCAAATTAGATGGGCATGGTGGCTCACACCTGCAGTCATTTCATAACACAAGAAACAATTATTTACAATCCAACAATATCTTTAATGTACTGAATGAGCACATTTTAAATTCATTAAACATGAAAGGTTTTTCTGGCAATGGAATGTAAGCTGTACATGTGCTTTAAGGTACAGTCCGTAGTGCTGTAGGACAGGCATGCAGGTGGGGAACTTGTCTTGGCCACAGCCTTGTCCCTCCTCTGAAGAAAGCCTGGGGTGTGTTTTAGACACCACTGATTGAACAGTAGAAACAGCTGGTGTGAGGACCCACCTATAATCCCAGCAGACTGGAGGCGCAGCAAGTGGACCTCTGTGAGTTCAAGGCCAGTCAGCACTACATAGGGAGACCCTGTCTCAAAATATGAAGTAAGACGAAGTAGCAGAAATCAATCCTGGTGGCGCATATGTTGTGTGTATCTCTAGTCTCCGTGAGGCTGAGGTAAGAGCCATGAGCTCCAGGTTAGCCTGAGCTACATGGGGAAACTGGGTTCAGAAACACCAAACACAATAGCAACAAAGAAGAAAGCAAACCAAAGCAAATCCTTACCCATAATGCCCTGTGTGACATCTGCTCTGGCTGGTGGGGTGCAGGTGGGTTAGGCAAATCTCTCCCCATGTTCTGAACTCAGGACTTTAAGGCTTTCTAGGTAAATCCTGGCCACAGGGCAGCAGAAACTACATGACATCAGAAAGCCCCAGAGGAGGCCAGCCCCAGGCTCTGCCGTCTCCAGGAGGGAGGGCCAGCTGTTCCCAGGCCTGCCTGCACATGCCACCACCCGGGGGCTTTGAAAACACCATCCCAGATGGGTTAAATCCCAGCCCTGGAGGGGAGCAGCCTGACTGGTTCTTGAGGCTCCCTGGGTGATTCGGATACAAGCCAAGTTTGGAGAGCTTTGATTTAACCTCCTCCAGCTTCCTCCTGAGAAGAAGCACTGGGCCCTCCCAGGATGGCTGCAGAGGTAAGTAAGAATCAGAAAGAAAACAGCCTTGGTGGGAACAGGGCTCAGCCTCATAATTACGAAGTCAGCTGACATTTGTTGGTGTGTGTGTGTTATCTGTGCAAGGTGCTTACCTGTTGGTGTGGCCACCAGTGTCAATCTTTCCCGCCTCCCACCCTACATTATTTTTCAGATCGCATGTTCAGACACACATCAGGAACGGTAGTAGATAGCTCGGGCTTTGTAAAACCAGGAGCATGAAGGGCAGTCACCACAAGGGGGCAGCAGCGCCCACTCTGACAGCATTTCTGTCTGCTGCACCAAATCATGCTCCTGACCTTACCCCAGCTGGTCCCTAATGTCACCAATCCGGAGACAGGCCGGTGGGGATGGAGAGGTGGAGCGCTTAGCTGTGAACCCCTAAATCCAGCTCCAGGGGTCTCCTTCACCTCTGGCTGCCAGGGGCAGCTGCATCACGTGCACTCAACCCTTCCACATGCATACAGATAAAGCTAATCTTTAAAGGCACGAAGGCCGGAGGTCAATATTGGGTGTCTTCTTCAGTAACTCTCCACCTTACTATTATTTTTTAAGATTTATTTTTACAAAATAATATTTTAGTTTATCTGCATTGGTGTTTTCGCATGCATGTATGTCTGTGTGAAGGTGAAAGGTCTTGGAGTCACAGTTCTGAGCTAGTGTGTGGGTGCTGGAGATTGAACCCGTGTCCTCTGGAAGAGCATTCAGTGCTCTTAGCCGCTGTGCCATCTGCAGCCACTAGTTGCTGTATTTATAAACATGTGTGGGTGTTTGGCCTACATGTCTGTTTATGCCCTGTATGAACCTAGTGCCCACGGAGGCCAGAATAGGGCCCTGGATCCCCTGAGCGGAAGTGACAGGCATTTCTGAGCCTCCATGTAGATGCTGGGACTTAAATGTGGCTCTTCTATGCTGAGCCATCTCCGGCACTTTTAGAAGCAGGCTCTCTTCTGATTGGCTAGTCTAGTCTAGCTGGCCAGCAAGTCCTTGGGGCCCTCCAGAGGCACCTGGCAGTACTGGGATTCAGACACCCGATGCCTGCTTTCCCGTGGGTGCTAGGATCTTAATTTTAGTCTTCATGCATGTGAATCAGGCACTTTACCTGTTGCACCATCTCCTCAGCACCCCTCCCACTTCTTATTCTGAGGCACGGTCACAGGAAGCCCAGGTTGGCTTCTAATTCTCCATGTAGCCAAGGCTGCCCTAATTCTCCTGCCTCTACTACCTATTGAAATACTGGGATTTCAGGCCTGAGTTCATAGGTAGACCATGTGTGTAGCACATGAGGCCCCGAGTGCCAGCGCAGGGAAGAGCCGAGTGGGGGCTGGGAACATGCAGGCATGGTACAGGCTAGGCACCCAGCACTGCTGGGCCCGCAGCCTTACCGATGGTGGTCTCACAGAACTTCTCCGCGGCCACCTCACTGGCGATGTTGGCCCCCATCAGCACGCTGATGTCAATCCCCATCTTTTCTCTGATGATGTCGGAGATGAGCTTCAGCCCTTCCGGGCCCTCATCTATGCCCTGGAAAGAGTCAGGAGTCAGGAGGGACCACCAAATCAGAGGGGCAAAACACCATACCTGGACATGGTGACTCGTGCCTGTAACCCACCTGAGGCAGGAGGACTGCACTGAGTTCAAGGCCAGCCTTGGCCACATAGAAAGCTGGAAGTCAGAGTGAGACTGTCTGTCAGACACACACAAAAGAACAGAAGGAAGCCACTTGTGTTGGGTAAGATGATGTGGGGGGTAGAGGTCCTAGTGCTCACCGATAAGTACCCGGGGAGCCAGGATGTTAAATACCCACGGCTGTCTCATCAAAGGGGGAGACGGATAACCTGTTCTCCCCCTACGAGGCTGGGAACAGATGTGGTTAGTAGCCTGGTGACCTTTGCACCATCTGTGCGTCGGACCCTCTCCCAGACCTTATCATGAGCTTGTTTCTCGCAGTCAATCTGTAGAACCCACCTTTATGGAAGATGTCACGTGCTTTACACAGAGTTTTGAGATGCTCGTGTTTTACACTTCATTGTGCACACGGCATTATATTCACTATCACCGGGAGATTTTTTTTTCACCAGATTGAGCTGTGCTTAAATATGTCTGCCTGCACAGAGTGTGGAACCAACGACCAGCTGGTGCCACACCCAGAATGTGACAGACGGATCCTTTTCTCTAGGTCTGAGGACAGAGTGATGCCTCTGGTCTGTGAGGGCACCTGCACTCATGTGCAGACACACACTAAAATAAATCTAGGCTAACCGCTGCATTGGCTCTTCCCATAAGAGGTGGGGGTATCCTCTCCCCAGGTTCCTGTTCTCTCCGCCTTTCTCCCATCTGACACAACAGAGATCCCGAATGCTGTCAACACTGCGCCCAATTTTCTTTTATTAAATTAAGTTTTATAGCTGGGCACAGTGGCACACACCTATAATCCCAGCACTTGGGGAGGCAGGTGGATCTCTGTGAGATCAAGGTCAGCCTGATCTACAGAGTGAGTCCAGGGAAGCCAAGGTTACACGGAGAAACCCTGTCTCGAAAAAAAATCAAGTTTTTTCAAGTATAAGTGTTTGCCTGCATGCATGTCTGTCCACTCTGTGTGTGCAGTTCCCAGGACGGCCAAGAGAGGGCATCAGGTCCCTGGAATTGGAGTTAAAGACTGGAGCCTCCAGGTGGGTGCTGGGAATAAAACTTCCGCCCTCTGGAAGCGCAGTGAGTGTTCTTAACCACTGAGCCACCTCTCCAGTCCATTTTACCAAATGTAACTGTGACACCAAAGAGTGATGGCACCAGGCCCATCTTTCAACATTGATAAATGGCACTGAAATGTTCATCTATACTTTTCTGCTTGGTGCTACATAACTGTGTTAGGGACCCACACCCGGATGCATAGTGCCTCATTTCTGTTCCCTGATGCATGGTAGTCCAAAGTGAAGAGCCCAGAACTCATTATTATGACAGACCCCACCACTAGCTATGTGGTAAAGTTTGTGGAGTGGGTTTTAGAAGTTTATATGAAGAAAAGATATATACATATAAGAAAACCTAGAAAGCCAGTTAAACGAAGGGAAGAAACCATTCAGTTGGAGATGAAAACGAATAAAAATACAACATTCTTTCTTGCCTCGGTACCGGGGATCAAACTCGGATCTTCAAGATTCACAGCAAGCATCTTTCCCCACGCCAAGCCATCTCATCCGCCATGGGGGGTTAATTTCAGCTGTCCCCTCGACCGGACTCGTCACTAGAAATGCACACCTCGGAGTGTGCTGGAGAAGATTACCTCAGAAAGACCCACCTTGGAAAACAGTCTCCTGGGCCAGGGTCCCAGACTGAGTAAGAAAGGATAGGAGGGCCGGGGACCCAGCTCAGTGCTCGTGACAACAAGGCGATGGCCTCAGCAACACAAAACAAGACAAAATGCAGCAGGCCAGCCGCTGCCGGCTTTCCCCATTCTCCGCTGAGGTGTGCCCTAGCAGCTGCCCGCAGCCATGCCTGCCTGGCCTCCAACAGTGAGCAGAAGCAAACCTGTACCCACTGAGGTCACTTCCTGTCAGGTGCTTAGTCCTGGCTGCGGAGAGAGGTGCCTGACATACCTTCCCAAGCAGAGGGAAGGCGGTGGGCTCCGCGGGATCCAGGGGCCCGGGGCCTGCCTCCCGCACACCCTGTACCTTGATGAGCGTGATGCCCAGGGCCTTCTTGGGCACCCTGCCCGTGATCTCGTCGCAGATCTTGTGAATGAACTGGTGGGGGATGACGAACACCAGCAGGTCCGCATCCTGCACAGCCTCGCTGAGGTTCGGGACAGCGACCTGCGGGGACGCGGGGACGCGGGTGAGGCCTGCACAGGCTCCCCCAGCCCACACCCTCGCCCTTCAGAAGGCACGCTGCCCCGAGTGCTGCCCCGCCGCTTCCACTCTTTCTAGGGCGTGTCCTTTAACTAACTATTGTTACATTTTAAAAATCACGTCTTCATTTTATTTATTGGTGTGTGCGTGTGTGTACACGTGTTGGGGAGCTCGGCTCTCTCCTCTGTGTAGGTCCTGGGGAATCAAACTCAGGTCATCGGGCTTGGGTGCAGAAGATGCCGTTAGCCACTAAGCCAGCTCTCCTGCCCCTCTGCTGTTCTTACTCCTGCTTTTTGGGACAGGATCGCCCTTTACTGCCCAGGCTGCCCTGGAAGTCACCATACAGCCCAGGCTGGCTTCGAACTCACCATCCTCCTCCCTCAGTCTCTCTTTAATCCTGGACACCAAGATGCTAAGGCGGGAGGATCAGGTTATCAGGTTATCCCATGGTTATCTTTGGCCAGGTAGCAAGACTGAGGGCAGCCTGGGCTATGCAAGACCATTCAAAAGGCCAAAAACCAAACCAAAACTCCACTCAAGTGTAGATGTGAGGATTTTGATGTTAATGAGAAGTGGGTTTTTTTTTTTAATTTATTTTTATTTTAAATATATGAGTGCTCTATTTGCATGTCCACCTGCACTCCAGAAAAGGACGTCAGGTCTCAGTATAGATGGTTGTGAGCCACCATGTGGTTGCTGGGAATTGAACTCAGGACCTCTGGAAGAGCAGCCAGTGCTCTTAACCGCTGAGCCCTCTCCAGCCTGAGAACAGTGCTTTTAAAAGCCAGGCAGAGCTCAGCAAAGAGGAGAGAGAGACAATGAGAAGCAATCCCAGACAGAGGGAGCTGTGATCAGTGGCCCCCCTGTCACAGTGTGGCCGGCTGAAGCCAGAGTGCCACAGAGGGAGCTGTGATCAGTGGCCCCCCTGTCACAGTGTGGCCGGCTGAAGCCAGAGTGCCACAGAGCCTCCACCTGGCTGAGCTCCAAACAAGCTCTGGGTGGAGAGCTCAGCTTGGCCACTGCTCCTGCAATGACAGGAAGTAGTCAATGTCAACTCCATTCAGGTCTCAGGAAACCACATAGTCAGACTCGCCAGCTTTTAGTGAGCCAGTGGTGGAAAATGGCGGTTACTACCCAGGAGGGTGCAGAGTGGGAACCTCAGGCAAGGGCAGGTGTGCAGTGCTTTAGGGACCAAGTAGACCAGGGCTGTTTTGGCCACAGTCTCACTGATAGACACACAGCGATGCTGGGCTGGGAATGGGGCTCCTCTCTAGAGAGCCTTCTCAGCATGCATGAAGCCCAGAGCCACATAGAGGGGGTGGTTGGATGGGGAGGTAGAGGCAGGAGGACCAGGGGTTCAGTGTCATGTGTGTTTGAGGCCAGCCTGGGCTACAGGCATGTAACATGTCTTAGGGGTGGAGGGAAGGCCCAAGAACTCAAAAGAATGTCAATTAAGGAACAAAACGGTCAGTGCAGAGGGCTCTAATCCAATATGGTTGCTGTCCGTGTAAGAGGCAGTCAGGATGGTGGGAGGAGTGGCTAGGTGCTCAAGAGAGCTTGCTGCTCTCCCAAGAGGACCCAAGTTCGGTTCCCAGTACTGACAACCTACTGTACCCCAGCTCATGTGTCTGAACCCTACAGACATGTGAACACACACACATACATTTATTTTTTTCTTGAGACAACAGGGTTTTGCTCTGTAGCCCTGGCTGTCCTGGACTCACTTTGTAGACCAGGCTGGTCTCGAACTCACAGTGATCCGCCTGCCTCTGCCTCCCTGAGTGCTGGGATCACAGACATGTGCCACCACACACATTTTAAAGATAGTAACAACAGCATCCACAGAAGAAACTCCGACCCTGTCCCAAAGAACAACCTGAATCCAAGAAAATCAGAGCCAATCAAGTGACAGTAGAGACCAGAGAAAGGGAGGTCCTGGTGCTACTCAGAGGATCTCAGCCTAGAGAGCGAACCAACTGTGCCCCGGTGAGTCTCACCACGTTCTCTGGCAGCTTGTGTCCTGGGAGATATTTCACATTCTCGTGGTCATTGTTGATGATGTCTGTCAGCTTCCTCCCGTTCACTGTCTCTTCGAAGACCCACATCTTGACCGTGGAGGCGAACTTCTGTAGGTTCTTTACATTATTTCCAATGATTTTGGCAACAGCTGATCCCCTGTAATGAGACCACAGAAGGACAAAAAAAAATTCTTTTTTTAATTCACTTGAGAAGAGAAAAAGCATTTGACTAAAATGCAGAACATTTGCATTATGGTTCTGAGACCACAGAAACCAGCTCAGGGGAGAGGCTCTTTGGCCTCCAGCCGCTGAAAACTCAGCTCTCATAGGAAGTGCCCGTCAGTCCTCAGGAAGATGCCAGCACTTGGTACAAAGTTTAAAAATAAACCAGGAGGCTGGAGTGTGGCTCAGGCAGTAGTATTTGCCCAGCAGGCACAAAGCCCTGGGTTTGGTCCCCAGCACTGCATAAGCCAGGCATAGTGGCACAGGCTGTGATTTCAGGGTCATTCTTAGCTATCCAGAGAGCCAAGGGCAGCCTGGAAGACAGGAGACCCTATCTCCAAAACAAGACGTCCTTGGATCTAGAAAGAACCAGCCTGCCTTGGCACAGTGTTGTAAGAGGAATAAACATTCCCCGGGTAAGCATGGAAAGCACTTGGAGGGGTTTGGAGCCTGTAAGGAGGCTTAGCTGTATCTCAGGTCAATCAGGACATTAAAATGTAGCCACTGTGAAAGGAACTGCAGCAGGGCCACCAGAGCGAGGGAATGGAGAGGCCTCCATGAAAGGGAACAGGGCAGAGGGTAGGTCTCCATCACTCCACACCCACACCCGATGGACTCCGGCCTCCAAGCTGCCTTCTTCTGCCTTGCTATTCCACGGTCCAGTTCTAAAATATGGATCCTAATAGTGGGCACAGTCCGTGGGTGACCCAGGGCTGTGGTAGAGCTGCTGGCCCTGGCTTCTGAACCCTTGTTGTGCCAGGCTGTGGTGGGCACCTGATCTCAGCTTACCAAAAGCCTTCTATCTGTGGAAACTGAGAAATCGCTGCTTTGAGAACTTTCCTTGGGTGGGCCTGGGTGTAAGAACTTGTTAAAGAAAGTAGGTGTGGTACTTCCTCCCTGCAAACCCAGCATTCAAGAGGCTGAATCAGAGGAGGTCCCTTACTGATAAAGGTGGGATCCAGGCCACCCTGAGAATTGATTGAGACCTTATCTCAAAACAACAAAAACAAACAAACAAGCAGGCAAAGGTGAAGAACACTCAAAACCCCAAGGATTCCAGGATTGTGTGTGTGTGTGTGTGTGTGTGCGCGCACACACATGTACTCCCATGCACACAAGCAGTTCCAGAGGCAGGCACTTACTCAGAAGCCTGACTCAGTTACTTGGCCTTTACCTGGGAAGGGGCTGAGCTGCTTCCAAGGAAAGTCCTAGAATCAAGGCCACTCCAGAGTGTTTGCTTAGAAGAGTAAGATCCATTTCCCTAAGCAGGAGTTACCTTAAGACTTAGGCCTCAGAACACTAACTCAATCAGTTCTGCACTGCTATGCAAATGAAATCTGTGGTTCCAGCAGCCTGAGGTGGAGGGTGGGCAAGTCAAGCATTGAGGTTATCTTCAGCCTCAGAGGGCCTTGGAGGCTTACCTGGGCTGCAAGAGACTTTTAAAAAACAAAAAAAGGGGCTGGAGACCTGGCTCAGAGGTTAAGAGCACTGGCTGCTCTTCCAGAGGTCTGGAGTTCAATTCCCAGCAACCACATGGTGTTTCATAACCATCTATAGTGAGATGGATCTTCTGAAATGCAGGCACACATGCAGACAAAACATTGTATAAGTAATAATTTTAAAAAATCATTTAAAAAAAGCCCCCAAAAACAAATCAAATGGGAGATCGAGGCAGGAGTATGTCTCTGAGGGCTAGGCTAGCCTGGGCGACGCAGTGAGACTCTTTCCTTCCTTCTTTGGTGCTCCCAGGGTGTGGTGTGGGGGTGGGTGGTGGCTCAGCGGGAGGAAGAGCTTGAATTTGAGCTCCAGAGCCTACAGCGCAAGGAGCCCAACTCCTGAAAGTTGTCCTTTGACCTCCGCAGAGGTGGCATGACACCCTCCGGCACGCTCACATGTGCAAGCGCAAGCTTCCGCAAAGCTCTGCACGGGGTTTCTGGCATCAAAATAAGAAAGCTAAGAAGAAAGGTGGCTGGTGCCGTAGTTTAGTTGGTGACGGCCCACCTACAATGTACGAAGCCCTCATTACCACTAAACCACAGTGGCACACACTTGTAGTCCTCACGCCAGGGAGGTAGAGGCAGAAGCATTAGGAGTTCAAGGTCATTTTAGTGAGTTAAAGGCCAGACTGATGCCCTATCTCAAAGAAGGAGGCAGGAAGAGAGATTAGACTGCAGGGCACAGAGGGGAGTCAGGGCGTGCCAGCCTGGGGATTGGTCTGGCGCCCACCAGGCATCATGTAATCTCCAAGACCTCACCAACACTACCCATTACTTCTGGCCTCCGTGGATAACGTATGCATATGACACACAGGCATACATGCAGGCACAACACCCAGACACACAAAATAAAAATCAAGGTACAAAATTTGTAATCCAACTTCAAAATTTGTAAGGTAAATATATAAAGGGAGTTCTGCAACACTCTGGGTTTACTAATGGGCCCTGGGGGTATAACCAGGTCCTCAGGCTTGCAGGGTAAGCACCTTTACCAACAGAGCCATCCCCCAGCCTCTTTCCTTTAATCAAGAAGGAAACGGGTGCAGGGAAAATGAGCACGTGGCTATAGGTTCCTGCACCTGAACCCCCTCCTAACCCCCCCCACCTGCTCTGAACTGAGATTCTCTGGGCAGTCGGGATGTTGATGAATGTTCTAGTAAACATGTCTAGTCTTCAGTCCTAACACGTGAAAGAAGCCAAATTATTAGGTATAATCGCATCTTGCCACCCAAGCAGAGCCACAGTTAACACGGTGTGTGATTCTCTGCAGTTAAAGGGCCTTTAAAGAACAACCGAGTGGGAAAAGGCAAAGATTTTAACAGATTCAACTTGGTGCAGTGTTCATCTGATCTCTGTAGAGAAGCTTTCCAAGGATAAAACCGAAAGAGGAAACCACAGAGACGGGAAATCACTGTGAGCACTTCACCTAAAGGAAAGGAGGAAGATGACAGGCAGGGGTTGGTGACTGCAGGGGACAGTGCTCACCCTGGGAGGGGACCTTCTACAAAAGGCAGCCCATGCCTCGGTTGTCATGTCCTAGCACGGGATTAACTGGTTCCAGGCAGTGAGCTCCTTCACCCGCTGAGCGCCCCACCCGCCACCTTTGCAACAGGGTATTATGTGGCCCAGCTGGTCCCTAACTCTGTAACGTCTGTAACCCAGGACCTGAGGACTAACTTGAACTTTCCATTCTTCTGCCCCCACTTCCCCAGGGCTGTGATCACAGGTTTGTGCCTGGGTTTCCTGCACACTACAGAAGCCCTCTACTGGCCGAGTATCTACTGACAGACTCTCAGAGGACAGTGGTGGGGAACCTAGGTAAGTTCCTGTCACCTAAAGCCATGGTGAAGAACTCGCCACATACCGTGAGGACCCCGGATCAGATAAAGATCCCCAGAACCCATATAAAGCCATGCAGGTGAAGAGACCGCTTGACATGCCAGTCCACAAGGGTCAGAGAGGGAACCCCAGGGCAAGCTGGGTAGCGAGACAATCCAGAGTGTGTGCGCTCTAGGCTTAGGCCTGGAGACCCTGGGATGGAAAATGACACACACACAGAGGCAGAGAAAGACTCCACGAGTTACAGAGGTTCCCTCTAATTGTAGAGGAAGGGGGTTCAGTCTGTAGGACAGAGCCCAGGACATTTCTGTACACACAGCCAGAGTTCAGGCGGTTAGGTCACAGTTCCTGAAGAAACACATTCTTCAGTTTTGTTGCTTTTAGCCCATGCAAACCGCTTCCTTTTTCTAGCACTGGGAAAAAACTAGGTAGAGGCAACCAGAGGACGAGAAGGAGAAGCTACCCTGCCTGGGACAGTTTCTCAAGCTTGGGGGGCAGCTGGGTACTTAGACAAGGGGAAATGGGGGCCCAGATCCTCAGGCCACTGACACGAGCTGCAAGCAATTTGTTTCCATTTGTGTGTTGAGTTCCTGGGCATGATGCCACTGGAGGCTGGCTAGTTAGAAACCAAGGGCTTGGGACAGGGCTAGGTTAGTGGCATGCATGTCTAGCATGAACCCAGGAAGGCCTGGGCCCATAAACAGACACAGTGTTGCATGACTAATCCCTGCCGCACTCAGGAGAAAAGGCTGGAAGATCAGAGCCAGCCAAAGTGAGACCCCCATGGAAACACACACCCGCACCACACCACAACAATAAAACAGGAAGCATGAAGAGCAAGCAAAGTGGTCTGGGGCAATGGCCCAGTCCATAAAATGCTTACCTTGTAAACACTAGGACATGAGTTTGAATTCCAGAACTCATATAAAAAAAGCTGGGCACAACGAGGAATACTTGCATTCCCAGCGCTGGAGAAAAGGAGGCAGGTGGATTCCTGCGACTCACTGGCCAGGCAGCTTGGGCCTACTTGATGAGCTCCAAGCCACGGACAAAGCAACAAACACAGCAACAAGGGGGAAAGCGGGTCTCGAGACGGTTCGGTAAGTGTGAAGGCACCTGCTGCCATGCCTGACTATGCTTTGGATCCCTCAGACCCACATGATGGAAGGAGAGAACCTACTCCCAGAAGCTGCCCTCTGATGGACAACATTCATGCGCTGTGGTGAACATACGTGCCCACGTGTGGGAGACACATAAACGCAGGGTTGCAAAAACAAGGCCTACACAGTAACAACACCAGCTGACATCCTACCTTGGACAGGGACTAGGTTCACCCCAACCATTCAAGGCTGCTAGGAGAGAGGGGGGCACACAAGAGCAAGGCTAGCTGGACTCAGCCAGCTGTATCTGTATACGTCTGCGCATATGTAACAAATTAAAGAATGAGGTCATGATGTTGAGAGGGATTGGGGGTGGGCAGAAAGGATGTAAACACAGTGGGCATGGATGAAATTCTTAAGAATATATTAAAATATAAAATTTAACTAAAATACAACAAAGTTGAACATTGTTTTGAGGAAGACAACCAAGGACAGACAGACAGACAGATACACATACTAAATAAGCAAATGTAGTTAAAAATATTAAGAACCATCACCAAAAAACAAAACAAAACAAACAAAAAAAACCCAAAAAACCAGCTTGCCAGGTCCCCCTAGCATCTTGGGAAGATCACCCAGAAAACAGTGTAAAATACAGACCTCAGGTCGCTGCAGAAGGGAATGTATGTCCAAGGCATACCTCATCCTCCATGCAGGGAGAGGAGGGCAGTAGCCTGAGGCAGCCTGGGAGCCAGCTCCCCGGGTCTCTGTCTCAGGCCCCTGTTTTGCAGCAAGCCTTGCGCAAACTACATCTATAAATCTTTATTTGGAACACAAAGGTATCCTGGTGTATGTCCGAACCTAGGATTGTGACTGCAAGAGATGGGGCAGA
Organism: Pachyuromys duprasi; assembly: GCA_028658305.1. NCBI lineage: Eukaryota > Metazoa > Chordata > Mammalia > Rodentia > Muridae > Pachyuromys > Pachyuromys duprasi. Next base: position 8,038,619 of record CM053749.1, on the reverse strand, counting down.
AAGCATGGTGTCCCAGCCCACAGTAGCAACGGCCAGGCTCCGTACTCAGGTCACCATCCTTAACCAGGGCCATCCTGAAGCCCACTAACAGAGATCAGAGTGAACATGCCCAACACCAGCAGTTAAAGGTGATGTTCAAGTTGGGTGGAGTGACTCATGCTTGAAATCCCAGCAGCTGGAGGTGGAGGCAGAGGATCAAAAGAAGTGAAGGCCAGATTGGTCTACACAGTGCATTCCAGGACAGCAATGTCTCAGAATACAGATACTGTTTCACTATGTAGCCCTGGATGGCCCTGAACTCAGATCTGCCTGTCTGTGCTTCCTGATTGCTTGGACTGAAGGCATGCACCACACAGGTTTTGTTTGGGTTTTGTTTTTTGGTTTTTTGTTTTGTTTTTCAAAACAGTGTTCTGTAGCCCATGCTTGCCTGGTAATCACTGTGTAGCCCAGGTTGGCTTCAAAGTCTCAGCAATCTACCTACCTACATCTCTCAAGTACTAGGATTATATATTTTACTATTTATCTATCTTTCTTTCTTTTCTTTCTTTCTTCTTCCTTTACTTTTTGCTGTATTGTGGAGTAACCTCAGGTGCAAGAACCAATGTGACACATCCCTAGCCCTTGATATTTTGAGACAGGATCCTACTATGTAGCTCACACTGACCTTGAACTGCCTCATACTCTGTCTTGTATTCTTGTGTGTATGTGTGTGAGAGAGAGACAGAGAGAGAAAGAAAGAGGAGAGAGAGGACCATGGTGCGGATGTGGAGATTAGAGAACAATTTGTTAGCTTTAGTTCTCTCCTTGCACCAGGTGGAGCTTAGAGAGCCAGCTCAGGTCACAGGCTTGGGGCAAGTGCCTTCACCTGCTGAGCTGTCTTCCCTGTCCATGATCCTCTCAGGCTTTTTCACAGGGCTATGGCAAGCTGGACAGCTGAGCAGGACCCCAGCAGCCGGAAGCTCCTGTGGATGTTCAGGGATCCTCTGTCCTCAGTCTACCTGACAGACACCCCTACCCTACACCCAGGACAAGAGTACCACACCTAGCCCCCCTTGCTCTCCCAGCTAGGTCCTTGAAGTGGCACGGGGGAGGTGCTTGGACCTGAGGGTTATGGCTACATCTTAGCTAAAAGTGGCCACACCACTATTTGCATAAATACTCACATCACCGGTTGTAAAGATTGCTTAAGTAACATTTACATTCCTGTGGTGAGGACCAGATAGGAAAGGAGGTCCACTCCTGTTTGGAAATGAGCAGAAGACTGAAGTACATTCAGAGGGAAAATCTGCCCTTTTCTAAGGAATGATTCAGCAAGGCTGGCTGCAGATGAGCCCCTGGGGTTAGGAGTGTTTGGACCATGTGCTGCACATAGCAGCATTGGGGAGGCAGAAGCAGGCAGGGGGATGTGAGTTCAAGTCCAGCCTGGTCTTTATAATGAGTCCTTGTCTTACAACAAAAACCCCACACAGTGTGTCCTGCCTGTACTCTTAGCACTGGGGAAGTAGAGGCAGGAAAATCAAAAGTTCAAAGTCGAGACTGGAGACATGACTCAGAGGTTAAAAACATTGCTGCTCTTCCAGAGGATCTGGGTTCGATTCCCAGCACCCATGTGGTGGCTCACAACTGTCTTTAACTCTAGTTCCAGAGAATCTGATGATTGCTTCTGGCCTCCAAGGACACCAGGCACACATGTAGTACACAGACATACATGCAGGCAAAATACCTCTGGCAAAATAGATAAATTCTGTTTTAAAAGTTACATAAATAAAAGCCTACAGTATATATTAGATAATAATTGAAAGTCATTCTTTGTATTGCGTTTAAGGCCAGCCTGGGGTATAAAAGACCCTTCACCAAAAAAAAAAAAAAAAAAAAAAAATAGGGGTGGGGAAAGAACATTGTGTCTAAAATGTAACATGCAGGTTTGTGCCAGACGGGAGTTCACACTTTGTATCTTTGAATCTTATCTCCTGAGCCCTTAATTATTACACCTGAGTTGCTTAATATTAGATACCATGTCCTATTCCTGAAAAGGGCACAGTTCCCTAAAGAAAGAGCTGTAGAGGAATTTTAATTCAGAACGTGGCTGCTCTGGCAAGAGATCACATCCAAAGACCTTCTAGGTCTGTGTGATCTGCCTGGCCTTTAATCCCAGGAGTCAGAGGCAAGCAGATCTCTGAGTTCAAGGCCAGCCTGCTAAAAGCCAGTTTCATGTAAAGAAAAGCTTAGGTCCAAGCATGGTGGTACAGCTCTTTAATCCCAGCACTCAGGAGACAGAGGCACATAGATCTGAGTTTTAGGCAGTTCTGTTCAGGCAGTTCGGTTGAATCAGTGATCTGAGAGGCAGTGCAGTAGAGTTGAATTCATGGCAGTTCAGTTCATGGAATTCAGAGGCGGTTTTTACCAGGGGAGTTTTACAGAAGAGGTTGAAGAGAAGACAAGCTAGACACAGGTGAAGACAGAAGGAGCCAGAGAATGAGGACCCGGAAGATTAGAACAGATTGCTAGAGTTAGTTTGAGGCCAAGCAGAGCAATTCAGTGAGAAACTGAGAGAAGCCAGATTAAATCATTCATCTTGGAGAGGAGTTTGAGCCCGAACAGCTGAGTGGAACCAGCAAGCCAGAGTTCAGAAAGAGCTAGAAAGAATGAGCTTCTTCAGAGTAAGTCTCAGAGGCTGAAACTTTCTAACATTCTAGGCCTAGATAAGATTGTACAGAGGCCAGAAGCTTCCAGGACTAGGACCAGGCCTAGGTTAGCAGATGGAAGAAATAAACTTCAGAGAGGACGATTATATCGGGTAAATAAAAGTTCCTCTTTTTTTCTTTCCCAGACAGAGTTTCTCTGTGTAGCCTTGGCTGTCTTGGAACTTGCTCTGTTGTCCAGGCTCGCCCTTGAACTCACAAAGATATGCCTGCCTCTGCCTCACAAGTGCTGGGATTAAAGGAATGTGCCACCACATCCTGGCTGAATAAAAGTTACTTTTACAGAATACAGTACCCTAAAGAGCACTGTACCAGCCGGGTGTGGTAGTGCACCCCTTTAATCCCAGCACTCACGGAGGCAGATGGAGGTGGATCTCTGTGAGTTAGAAGCCAGCCTAGTCTACAGTGTGAGTTCAGAACAGCCCAAGCTATGCAGAGAAATCCTGTCTTGAAAACAAAACAAAACCAACAAAGCACAGTACCTTAATGAGCATGGTCCCCTAACAGGGGCAAACACTGGAGTGTATAGAACCCAGGATGAATGTTCCATCTCCACCCTGCTTAGTTTTTGGGACAGGATTTCACTGTGTTCTGGCTAGTCTAGCTCATTTTATAGTTCAGCTCAGCCTTTATTCGTAGTGGTCTTCCTGCCTCTGCTTCTCATGTGCAGCAGTTACAGACATGAGCCATTCTGACCCTTTCTGGCCCCTCTCTGTTGCTCTCAGTTCCTGTAACTAAGAGTCTCTCAGGAAGTGGGGATCCTCTCTCTAGGACTGGAGAGCCTCTGTACCCAGGGTGATGGTGTGAAGCCAACAACTGTTTCTGTCTGATGCCGTATTTGATGGAGGCAGGCAGCCAGCCCAAACCTTCCAAACATTTCTCAATCGCTGTGTCACAGGCCAAGTTCTACTCACTCCCAGGGCTGGATCAGGCCAAGAATAAAGCCAAGTACATCAGAATGAAGATGCTTCGGGCTAGCAGCCAAGCCTCCATGAAAGGCCAGAGCTGTCCGCATGACAGGCCTTATTCCAGTTCAGTCTAGCATGGCAGAGCTTCTGCCTGCACCTGACAAACTGGGAAGGGGGCCATCCTCTGTGGAGCCATAAACTAGAGGGAAAAGCAGATGACTCTAGCACCAGGGGGAATGCAGGCAGGGGGAGCAAGAGTTCAAAGCCATCCTCATCTAGGACAAGGCCAACCTGGGCTAAATGAGGCCCTGTCTCAAAACAACAACAAAATGTGCTCAGTGGGTGTGTGTCCAGTGGCAGAGCCAGCAGGCCAGCTGACACTTCTCTGAGGTGACCTTGGTAAAGCCAAGCTGAAGGTCGGTGTGAAGCTTTGAAGAGGACAGATAGGAGTTCCACTTCATGTGGCACAGAGCGTTCTGCTGTTGTCCCAAAAAAGCACACAGGGCAGCTGTAAACGTGCTTGCTACCCAAGCCTGGTGGAGTTTAATCTCCAGAGTCTATAGAAAGGAACTCCCAAAAGTTGTACTGACTTCTGTAGGAACCCTCACTCTCTTTCACAAACACAATAAAAAAATAAAAATAGGTCAGTGACACATGCCTTTAATCCCAGCACTGGGGGGTAGACACAGGCAGAATTTTGTGAATTCAAGGCCGATGTAATTGTGAATAATAAATCTCCAAGACTTACTGCCTTTCTCTGCTATCCTAGACCCAATCCTGGAAGCTTCTAGCCTCTAGCACACCTTTAGACCTATCACTGGAGAAGCAGATGGGCAGATCTCTATGAGTTCTAGGCCAGCCTACATAGCAAGGAACATATTAAGAAACGGTCTCAGAAAAGAAATAAAAGGAGCTGGAGAGATGGCTCAGTGGCCACTAGCACTTGTTGCTCTTGTAAGGTTCTGTCCCCAGCAGCTGCATGGAGGCTCATAACTGTCTGTAACTCAGTTCTAGGAAATCCTATTTCCTCTTCTGAATATGCAGGCACCAGACACACATGAGTGCACTTACTGATACAGGCAAAAACACTCATACACATACAAGTAAAAACTAAACAAGTTGTAATAAAAATAAAAAGTATGACCTTGAACTAATTTCCCTGCTTGCGCCACAGGACTGGAATTCCAGACAGTTGTTACTACAACTCTTGGCTTTTTGTTGCTGTTTTTGTTTGTTTGTTTTGAGATGGGGCTTCTCTGTGTAGCCTCGTCTCTCCTGGACTCACTTTGTAGACCAGGCTGGCCTAGAACTCACTTAGATCCTCCTGCCTCTGCCTCCCAGAGTGCTGGGGTCACAGGTGTACATCACTGTGCCCTGCACAGCCCTTGGCTTAAAACACGTCAGAGGCTGGCTGGGAGTGCAGCTGCTTCCTAAGAGGAGCAAGGCCCTGGGGTTTGATCCCCCACAGCACTCAGAGGGAGTACATTGACACAGCAACAGAACTGTTTTAAGTTTATTGAGTGTGGAGTGGTGCAGGGAGTTTCTCCTCCGTGGTGGAACATTCACTCCTACTCAAGAGGCCCTGGGTTCAAGCTCCATAGGGGGTGGGGGACCCCAGCATGACAGTGCTTGCTTTGCCTTTAATGCCAGCCCTCAGATCTCTGTGAATTGAACACAGCTTGGTCTACACAGCAAGTACCAGGCCAGAACTGAAGACCTGTCTCTTAAAAAAAAATCTTTTTCAGACATTTGTCATTTATTTAGCATATGCCAGGTACCAGGTAAAGAACGGGGCAGGAGGGAAGAGCTCTTGGGAGATAGACAACCAAAAGGTGAGGCCAGCGAAAGGGACAGAGGTCAGCAACAGGAGCCTTGGGAGAAGCCACCGGTCCAGCTGCAGCGGAAAAGAACAGCTAAGGTTTCCTCCAAAGTACTTTTGGAGCCAAGTCGTCAAAGAGTGCGACTAGGACCAGCCAGATGCCTTCTACGACTCCTGTCAGGTATGGCTTCTAGGGCCTGAGCTGCTGTGTGAGTCAGACCACAGGGAAACACCAGGGGACAGGGGACAGGAAGCGTAGGAGGGTCCTCATCTGTTCCCTCCTCGCCCTGGGCCGCTGGGAACGACTGGAACACATCAGCCCTGTGTCCTTCTCACCCCAACTTCTCCAGCTTAAGTATCATCAAGGCACTGAAAGCACTGGAAGAGCTTGAAAACCCTCCAAGCACCAAGAGCTGTACAGTGAGGTCAAAGCCAGCCCAGTAGTGACGCGAAGCTCCTCAAACACCTTCCTCCAGGACCCCCACGTCCCGACAGCGAGCCCTGTGGGGAACTGGTCCCCCTTCCCGAGACCACGTTAGCAAGATTGGGAACCAGTCGCCAGAAGAGGTGATTATTGCCTCTTGAAGGACAGCGCTTGCCCCAGGTAGCATGGACCCTTTTTGCCCTATGTGCCTCAGTTTCCCCAAGATCAAAACTGCAGTAAGGAAGACTGAGCCTTGGCCAATTCCCCCACAGGGGTGATCGGCCGGGGAGAATGCAAAGCGCCTTTAAGATGTTTTGCTAGATCACAAGGCGTGGCGAGCAGGTGGCCCGTAGCTGCTCTGACCGGTGCGCAGACAGGTGCCCGCGGGCGCGGTGCGCGCTGCCCCCCGGGCCACCTGGGCCGGGCACCTCTCGCGCCGGTGCCTAAGCGTGTCCTCTGTGCGTGCAGTGCCCAACCGGGACCTGCGATCGCAGGCCCGCCTCTCTGCCTGGTCGCAGTGCCCTGGTGACCACACCGAAACAGCCCGGAACCGGGGCTTCCTGGAGGCGGAGCCCGCGCCGCCCACCCGCCGCAGCTCACCAGTTCCCCGAGCCCACGATGCACACTTTCAAAGGCGCCGCTGCCATGGCCAAACCGGATCGCTGCTGCACAGAGCCTTCCTCCCAGGGCCCAGCCGGATTGCTGCTGCGAGGCGGATTGCTGCGGCACGCACCGTGCCTCCCAGACCGGCTGCTCACCTCCGCTGGAACCGCCTAGTGTAGCAGCTCCGGGCGACCCCGCCCCGCCCTCCTCTCCGCCAATGGCCACTGCCACCCCGCCTAGGCGCCTAGGGCCACAGCTGACAGCCGGGAGGACCCGCCCCACCACTCCCAAGAGCCACTGCGCACGCCTGGTCAGGGCTGGTGGCCTGGTCAGCCTCCTGTGTCGCCCCACCCCTGCCCGAGGAATGTTGGGATGTGTAGTTCGCCTCCCCGCGGGCTCCCGGACCGTAGTTCTAGGCGCGCCACGTGCAGGCCGATGTCATTGCGCAGAGACTGGAGCTGCTGTGGGGCACTGTCCGGGACCAAGCAGTCCCGCTACAGCCTATCGCTCTCTGCGCAGGGACAGCGGTCACCTAAGAGTGGAGCAGTTGACCCTGAATCCACCCAGATTTGGGCTTGGTGCCTATACCTGCCTTAACAGCGGCTGCCAAATTCTTATAAACAGGACAGATCATGGCACCCACGAATTATTTGGGGTTAGAGCCTGGAGCTTTAGCCCAAGGCCTCCTGCCCTGGCAGTATCTGCTCTACAGGGCTGGGGTCGTAGTTCAGTTGGCAAGGGCCAGATTGAACATAGGAACAGATGAATTCAAGCCCACCCCAGCGCCTGTTGAGTCAGGCCACGCGGAGTGGGGATAGGGTGGGGGATGGGGGAGAATCTGAAATCCCACGTTATCCTTGGCCACCTTGTCTAAAACAAACACCCTTGCATTTCAGGATGGAAAATTTGTCTGCGGTCTGCGCAATGTCAAAACAGAAACTTGAACTGTCCCCTTACCCACTCGTGGGGCACGATTTGCCCCTTCCCTCTCCTTGCCAAGGCTCGCTGACCTGACCTGTGCTGCTTCATACATGCTCCCACTTTCTCATACAGCATAATCATCCTAATTAATTCAGTTGTTGAGACAAGGTTTTACTCTGTAGCCCCAGCTGGTCCGAAACATGCCAAAGACCAGGCTGGCCTCGAACTCAGAGATCTGCCTGCTCTGCCTCCCAAGTGTGGGACTAAAGGCAAGTGCCTGGATTAAATTAATTAAATTAATGCCTGGATTAAAATAATTTAATCTTAGAATAGAATAGGTTTAATTCCAGCACTCTGGTCACAGAGGCAAATTAGTCTCTGTGAGTCAAAGCCAGCCTGGTCTGCTTAGTAAGTTCCAGGTCAGCCAAGGCCAAATAGTGAGACCTTCCCCCGCAAAACACAAGAAAGAAATTGTGCATAGTGATACGAGCCATTCATCCCCAAACAGGCAAGTCTCTGTGGATTGGAGGCCACCCTGGTCTATATAGCCTGGTTACACAGTGAGACACTGTCTCAAAAAAAGGAAAGAAAGGAAGGACAGAAAGAAGAAAGGAAGGAAGGAAGGAAGGAAGGGAAGAGGAAAATAGAGGAACAGACCTAAAATTCTCAAAAGGTTACACATTCACCTAAAATTCTCAAAAGGTTACACCTTCACCTTTAATCCTGAACTCTAGGCCCATCCTAAACCAATTTACGTCAGAATCTCCAAGGATGGGGGTGGGATGCAAGTTTAGAATGTTTAAAGTTCAAAGGTGGCTGTAATCTTAGTGCCTGGACTAGGGGAGGCGTGGAGATCAGAAGTCAACCTGAATGAGTAATGAGTTCCAGGCCAGCCGGGGGTGGGGGTGGGGTGGGGGGTGTATGCAGGACAACCTATCTGCCTTCCCCTTGAAGGCAAACAGCTTGAGTGGTTGAGAAAGGAGCCTTTGGCAAGCGGACCCTGCGTTAAGAAGAGCGAGTTCCTAGGGAGCTGGAAAGCCGTCCAGCCAATGAGAACGGAAACAAAAATGGAAGCTGTGGAGGAAGAGAGTCCTCCCCCACCACCCGTGCAGGGAGCTTCCTGCACAGCAGGGGACCCCAGCCCCTTGTGGGCAACACTGGGCAGCCTGAAGTGATCACTTCTAAGAGATGGACAGGAATGTCATGAAAAGAAAGCACCTTGTGGGCTAGCCTCGGCCCTGCATGCTGCTGGCTCCGGTCAGTCTCCTGAGGGCAGGAGTAGAGAGTGTGACTTTAGCATCCAGAAGGTGTGGATACAAACGGATGGCGAAGAAGTGAGTTTGGCTGCAGCCATGAGAGGCTCTTCGTGAGGTCACAATTTTTGGAAAACGTGACTTCGTTCCTTCTTTCCTTTCTTCCTTTCTCTCTTTTCTTATTTCTTTCTTTCTCTTGTCAGTGGTGTTGGGGTTGGATGCTGGGCCCTGTGTGTAGGAGACAGGAGTTCTACCACCTAGCTATGTAGCCAGCTATTTCTTCTTCTTTTTTTAAAGATTTTTTTGAAAAAATTTATTTTTATATTAATTACAATTTATTTACTTTGTATCCCAGCTGTAGCGCCCTCCCTCATTCCCTTCCTACCCCTCCCATCCCTTCCTCATCTCCTTCCTGCCCCTTTCCAAGTCCACTGTTAGGGGAGGTCCTCCTCCCCTTCCATATAAACCCTAGCTTATCAGGTCTCTTCAGGACTGGCTGCAATGTCCTCTTCTGGGGCCTAGCAAGGCTGCTCCTCCCTGGGGGGGTGGGGAGGAAGAGCCAGCCATTGAGTTCATGACAGAAATAGTCCCTGTTCCCCTTACTAGGTACCCAGTTGGATACTGAACTACCATGGGCTATATCCGAGCAGGGGTTCTAGGGTATATCCATACATGGTCCTTGGTTGGAGAAACAGTCTCATAAAAGACCCCTGTGCCCTGATCTACTGACACAGCCTCCTGATAAGTGGCCTAGGCCCTCATACAGCCCGCCCCTGTCATGCCTCTGTCTCTGCCTCCATAGCTCTAGGGCTACAGGAGTGCACGACCACTCCAGGTGCCCTGCCCACCTTAAAAAATCTGCTTATTTGTATTTAGTGCCTGGCCTTGGTGTGTGTGTGCCATGTGTGCCCTCGTGTGTGTGCATGTACAGGCCCTCGGCTGTCACCGGGTGCCTTCCTCTACTGAGACAAGGACTTTCACTTAACCTGGAGCTCACCAGTTTGGATAGACTGGCTGGCCAGCAGGCTCCCTTGGATCTTCCTGCCTCTCACTGTAAGGCACAGGGTCAACAGACTCACGCTGTAGTGTCTGCCTTTTTTACGTGGGTGTTTGTGGTCCGAACTTGGGTCTTCAGGCTTCCAGAGCAAGCATTTTTATTGACTGAGCCATTGCCCTATCCTTATTTTTTCACCATTAATGTTTATTTTATTTTTATATGTGTGTGTGTATGTGTGTATACATATATATGTGTGTATATACATACATACACACACACACACACACACACATCACTCATGTGCAGTGTCCACGGAAGCCAGGAGAGGGCATCAGATCCCCTGGGGCTGGAGTTGGAGCTACTGACGTGGGTACTGGGAACTGAACTAGCCTGAGCAGGAGCAGGAAGTGCCCGCATCTGCTGAGCATCTTTCCAACCCCTTGATTTTTATTTGTTTTCTTATTCCTTGAGACCGGGTCTCGCTATGAAGCGCTGCTGGAGAGAGGCTTTATCTGCAGTCTCAAGGCTGCACACTCCACCACCGCTGTTTGCCTGAATGTGCCCCTGTACCGTCTCTGGGAGTGACATCTGTTCTTGCTACAGCAGGCTACAAGTGGAACTGCCCATCTTCAATATGGCTATTGACAGTCCAGTGAGAAATTACAGCTTTTTGGCTGAAGAAACAGTGCCGGGGTCTGGAAACTTCTAAAGGGCTTTTTTTAATCTCCCGTCATTAGGGGATACAGACACAGTGGATGAAAGGTAGATTCCTCATCTCACCAAACAGAACCAAATAGAGCTGCAGACACTTAACAGAAGGGTGTGCCAACTGTCATTTGTTCACAGCCAGATTCATTAAGTTATCAGAGTGGTTTGTGTATCAGGTTTTACCCATTAGAGAGAGGCGCACACCTCAGGGGGTCAGGGTTAAGTGTGTGCTGCACAAGAGCTGGATCTGAGTTCACCCTCTGCCCGCAGGAAAGAGGAGGCGCTCCTGCAGCCCCAGCGCTGGGGATAGAGCAGGCTTGCTCAGCAGCCACTCTAGCCAACGTGAGCCATGCTCACTGAGAAATTCTGTCTACAAAGATAAGAAGGTGGAGAGCGACTGGGGAAGGGAGAGACATTTGACCTCTGGCCTCTGTGAGCACACTCTCCATCAAGCGCTCACACACATAAGCACATGCCCACAGGAATGCATGCATGCACCACATCCACACCCACATAAAAACCACTGAACAGCTCCTGA
>CM053749.1:8000374-8027246 GCA_028658305.1 Pachyuromys duprasi | reverse complement strand
TTTCTTTCTTTCTTTCTTTCTTTCTTTCTTTCTTTCTTTCTTTCTTTCTTTCTTTCTTTCTTTTTTTTTGGTCTTCAGCATAGCCTGTGCTGGGCTCAGTGTGACCTCATTGACTGCTGAGCATCTTGAGCTTTTTTGTATTCTAGCAGTGCTTTAAAAATTATGTTTTAAAATTGTGTGTATTGTTTATGTGTCTGGGCACATGAGTGCAGGTGACCTTGGGGACCAGAAGATGGTTTTAGATCCCTCTGTAGTTATAGATGGTTGTGAGCCACCTGCTATGGATGCTTGAGACTGACCTCAGGTTCTCTATGAGGGCGCTATCACAGCCAGGCATGGTCGCACACACCTTTAATCCCAGCACTTGGGAGGCAGAGGCAGGTGATCTCTGAGCTTGAGGTCAGCCTGAGCTACCTAGGGACTTCCAGGACAGCCAGGGCCACATAGAGAAACTGTGTCTCCAGACACAAACAGGCAGAACAGAGAGACAGAGAGACAAACGTAAGGGAGTACTGTGAGGTCTTAGCTGCTGAGTTGCTCTCTAGTCCTGCGCAGATGTCTATGTTTCTTAGAAACTCAGGAAAACATCTTCTTCCACCAAGACTGCAGCCCCTGGAAACAGGATTTTCCAGTTTTCCCACTGTAGATTTTGTTCAAGTCTCACCACCAACAGGGAAGTACTGTGTTTTTGTCCCAGAACTGTCGGTGACTTCTTTTCTTCCCCTCTGGTCTCCCAGGCTCACCCTTGGCCCTCTCAGTCTAGGCAAGGAAGCAGGTGGCAAGGGCAGTACGTTCTGGTCCTTTGCTGGGCGGGCAGGCTGGCCTCCTGCCCACCTCCCAGCAGAGGCAGGCTCAGCCCTGAGGGCAAAGTCCCCCACCTGACCTTCAGAGTCTGCAGACCTGCTAAGGTTCCAGATACGCCACTGGGCCACTGGCGCTGTGGCTACCTCCTCCTCCTTTTCCTTTCTTACGTTGTTACTTTGAGACAAGGTCTCATTTTGTAGCCTAGGCTGGCCTTGCAGTTTTACTGACATTCGTACTTCAACCAGAGGGTGTGGCTCACTGAACCAGGCATTCCCCACTTTTCTCCGCCCCCTCCCCGTTTCTGACGGGGGGTGGGGGTGGGGAGTGGCGGTTCTCACGTAGCCTAGGCTGGTCTCAGGCTTAGGGTAACCTTGAGCCCCTGATCCTCCTGCCTCTCCCTCTCCAGTGCTGAGATTATGGGTTGTATGCAGCCATGCTCTTCCATGGTCTGAAGCCACCATCACACCTTCCAGTTTTTAGAATTCGACAAGGAAGTGTATTAAGTGAAACAACTGGGATGGAAACCAATTACACAATCAACTGTAAACATTTCCCTGTGCCTGGCCGCAGAGGTGGCAGTTTGTGGAAGACACCAGGTCCCTGGTGCTGGGTCTGCTCCGTCCTGCTGTGTTGGAACCCGACAGTTCCTTTCCTGTCACTTTCCAAAATCAGCTGTTGCAGTGCAGAAATCCTTCATGCTGAGGGGAAGGCGTAGGAAAGAGCTTTGCCCACTGTTCTAGAACGGTCTGCTTCCATCCTACAGCTCCACAGTCGTAAGGTCTGCAAACATGCTGCCCCACTTTCCCTGTATCTCAAAGAAAGTAGGAAACAGAAATTGGTAAAAAGAAAACGGATTTGCTTACAATTTGTTTAAATTGGAGGATGGGAGAAGTCTAGTTTCTTCCTCAGTGTCTGAGGCCATCCTGTAACTTACAGAGAACGTAGCTGTTACACATTAACAGACGCTTCCTGGGGGGACAGTGGCGTGGGGCCCAGGATGCTTCCGCTGTCTCTGTCCTTGGTTTTGGGGACAGCTGTCCATTCAGTCCAGAAGACCCGAGCCCACAACCAGCTCCCTCCTTGCTGCAGGCACTCTGAACCAGGCCACTCCCAGGTGCCCCAAGTGTGACAAGGAGGTGCAGTTGGTTGGGCAAGGACTGGCATCAGCCCTTCCTGGAGTGGGAAGTGTGGAATGTCTCTCACCTCTGCGGACCATGAGGTCAGATCCTACTGCAGCCATCCTTGCTACTCAGCCGTGCTTGGCCCAAAGGCTTTGGTCAAAAGTACAGCTAAGCACCCCATCTTAAGGCAGAGCCAGGCTGTAGAGACCTCCCTGCGTGGCACACACCAAGTCCTAGACCCCAGGCACCGGGGGCTCCCAGTAGTCAGTTCTCTCTTCCACAGAATGGGTCCCAGGACCAATCAAACTCAGGTGTCCAGCGCGGGGGCAAGTTCACCTGCTGAGCCAACCTGCAGGCCCAGTGTCTCCTGCTGTGGAAAGAGAAGAGTCCCAGGGTTGTCACTGGCTGTAAGGTTTCACCCATGCTGAGCCTGGGCAATTTCTTGGTCTGTGTGTTCATTCGGTCCACAGAGAAGAGGGTGGAACCCTTTTATAGCTTCTCTCTGTCTCTCTTTCTTGTTCTCTCTCTTCCTTTATTTTTAATGCAAGGACTCATGTATCCATCACCCCGGCTGACCTTGAACTCCTTGTGTAGCAGATGGCCTTGCAGCCTGCTTACTGTACCTACAGAGGGCTGGAACTGCAGGGATGCGCCACAATGATGCGCCTCTGCAGTGCTGGGCGAGGAGCCCTCGGCTTCCTGCCTGCTGGGCAGACCCTCTTCCAACTCTGCACATGGCTGGCCCCTGCATCTTTTCTTTGGATGTGAATTCAGGCTCTGATTTCTACATAAATATTAAATACACTAATTTTGCAAATGACTAAAAGGTGAAATTGTCATTAACCCTGATAGCCAAAGGGCAGAGGGTAAATGTCTCTTTGATTATCTCCTTCCTTGCTAGGGTCTCAGCTTGGTTTCAACATCACACACACACATGCACACATGCATGCATGCACGGACACATGTACATACACATTCACACACACTCACCTACACACACACATATATGCTAACATACACACACAGACATGTGCACACTGGTCTACATACACACTCACACACACTCATGCAAACTCTCTCTCTTTCCATTGGTCTCCAGTGAAGAGTGGACAGGCGGCCGCTTGTGTCACTGCGGCATCTGCTCCCTGCCGCCCTTTCAATCTGGAGCCCCATCTTTGTGTGACAGCTTTATTTCTGGGGTCCCATTGTTCTTTCCTGGCAGTGCCCACAGGTTAGCCTGGCTTCCCAAAGTTCTCAGACTCTATTCCCAGAAGGAATCAGCTTTGCCGCCTTAGACCCACCGGCAGGTTCCATTCCTAAGCAACAGTTCCTGCCCCACACCCTCTGTCACTTGTCTCCAGGTTGGTGATCATGGGGGGTGATTGGGACGCCCCAGAGTCAGGCCCATGAGACAGTGGAGACAGTTCTTTGCCCTGGCATTGCCCCTCTGGGTGACTTGCTCTTGTTTTGTGTGTGCAGAGAAGTATCCGCTGGGAGCTCTGCTGTGCGGTGAGCATGCGCTGCATGCCACAATGCATTCCACTCCTGTAGGCAATACTTTCCCCTTCTCTTCTTCCTCTTTGTCTTCTTGTCATTATTATGATTATGATTGCATGTAGTTCAGAGAAAACAAACTTGCAGGAGTGCCTTCTGTCTTTCCACTGTGGATTCTGGGGATCCATTTACTAGGCTTATACAGTAAACCATTTTACCTGCTGTTTAATGCAGTCTCAGGCTGACCTTTAACTCAAAGAAATCCCATGGCTCTGCCTTCCAGATGCTGAGATTAGAAGCATCCACTGCCATGCTAGGATGGAATAACTTTAAAAAATTAAAATATTTCTTTATATGTTTGTGGTGTATGACTCACGTGTGTACCCAAGGAGGCCAGATAAGGGAATCGCATCTCCTGGAGCTGGAATGGCAGGTGTTTGTGAACCACACAGTGTAAGCTGGGAATTGAACTCTGGTCCTTTACCAGGGCACTGTGTACTCTCAACCTCTGGGCCATCTCTCCAGCCTGTTATTAATTAACTTTTGTTTGGTTTTTAGATTGATTTACTGTATTTTTATGTGTGTGTGTGTGCTCTATCTTGCATGCATGCATATGTGCTGCATGATTTTCTGCTGCCCGAAGAGGTCAGAGAGGGTGTTGGATCCCCTGGAACTGAAGTTGCAGGCAGTTGTGAACCACCAGGTAAGTTCTGGGAATAGAACATGAGTTTTCGGCAAGAACAGTAACTACTTGTTGCAGGACATTTGATCACACTTTGAACCCTGATACTTTGTTGTTTACTGGAAAAACCTGTTTCTAATTGTGGTGTGGTATAGCCCTAGCACACACCTTTAATCCAAGTGCTTTCTGTTTGAATATTGTAAACAGGATTAAATAAAGTCAACCATAGGTCAAGAGGCAGAGCAAGCAATCTGCTGACAGAGTGAAATAGGAAAAAACCATAAAGAGTAAGAGGAGGTCAGGAGAATGGCTAGAGAGGCACACAGCAATTAGAAGGGAGGGACATTCAGCTTGAGGGGTTTGGAGACAGCATAGAGAAGGAGAGGTTCCTTTTCCTTTCCGCACCTGGGCCAAGGAGGAAGGTCAGCTGGGGCTCTCTCTGCCTCTCTGAGCTGGCAGGCTTTTAACCCAGCATCTGGCTCCCGAGTCTCTATTGGTAAAATCGAACAAGTGAATTTTATTAAAAAACAGCAATCACTCTTGACCGCTGAGCCGACTCTCCAGCCCTCCCTGGTGTAGCTGTTGGTCAGTGGCACTGTGTGGTCTCCACCAAGCTTGCTCACCGCCGTCACTTATGCGTGCTTCTGTGTGTTACTTTCCCTAGTGCTGCATCTTTCCAAGCAGCCACGTGTCTCCTTGTCTGTGGTTTTCAGAAAATGGACATTTCTCAGGGAGTAAAAAGCATGGCTCATGCCGGGCCTGGTGGTGTGGGCACTTAGGAGGCAGAGGCAGAAGGACCCTGAGTTTGAGGCTAGTCTGGGCTACATAGCAATGTCCAGTCTAAAGCACTAAGGTCTGGGGAGCTTGAGGCAGGTGGAGGAAAGTAGTCGCCATTCTGAGAAGGGTTCTTTGTTGGTTTTGTAGTGTGGAGGCTGGAAGTCATGGTCTAATTGTGAACCAAGCAGGCATTCTACCTCATCTTACCCTGCACGTGGTTTTGTTTCAGTACAGAAAAACTTGTCCAAGTCCTCATTCACCATGCACCCTATACTCTGCCCCTCCTCCACTTGCCAGCCTGCGTGGGAAGGTGAGGGAAATCAAGTTGTCCTGAGAAGATTATAGTAAAAAGGGAGTTTCAGTTCTTCATTAAAGTTTCTTCCAGCAGAATTTTCCTTTATAGGAATGGTGATGTCTTTCTTCTTCTTCTCATGACCTTGGAGGGTTTGCTTGTCTTAGCCATCTGCTGTTCTGCCCAGGTGGGCTTTACCTGCTGAGAAGTTGGTAGTCCTTCCAGATAGAACTGCCAGTGAGGGAGGGGTGCCCCAACATGGTAGACACTACGGGGCATGCACCAGGTCCTGGGTTTGTGCGTCAGCACTGAAAAGGGGGTAGAGGAAGAAGACACAGGGAAAATGGTGGGGGCACAGACATCTGGTCAACAGCATCCTACTGTGAGGCCGGCAGAGCCAACTTTCACTCCAACTCACAGCATGACCCAGAAAGTCTTAATTTATTTCTGATCTTCAGTTTGACACCATGAAACTGTCAAGGCTACATCCGTCCTTTGTTTCCAGCCTTCCCAGAACAGTCTGTCATACCAAAACAATGTGCAGTGTTTTGTGTCTGTGATCCTATCACTAGGAAGGCGAATGTGGAGAATTTCTAGAGGCTGTCCTGAGCTACGGAGTAAGCTCCAGACCAGCTTAGGCTGTGTATGGAGACTCACCCACCCCAAAATATATCTGTTTAACCATCCATCCACCGACCCACACACCCACCCACCCACTCACCCATTCAGTAATCTACTGACTATCTCATCCATCAGTCCATTTATTCATCCACACATCTACTCACCCTACCTCCATCTTCCATCTCTTTCTTCCTCCCTCTATTCACTTATCCATGCCAAATAACAAACTTAAATATTAAAAGAAAAAGAGAGAAAAAAGTAAGTCGTGTTAGGAAGAGGACGTGTGGTGGATGGCCATTGGTGGTGGCTTTGTACTGCATCGTCACACTGCCTGCATATCACTTTGTCTTTGGACAGGGCTTTCCACGAATGCCCTAGAGCCTGGGACATGCATGTGTTTGTTTTGTGGTCTCTCAGGGGCTTCATTGTTAGAAAGCACTTGAACATCCCGCTTGTTTCTTTCCTCTACCGCCTCATTGCTGGCATTTGAGGCATACTCTTGATTTGCAGAGAATCTCAAATTTGGCTTTCTCCTTAAGCCTGACATCTTTGCAGGGCTGGAGCTTGGGTGGTGTGTGTAGAAAGGATGTGCACATGCCTTCTCTTAGAAATAAGCTCTTAAGCAAGCGTTTGATAGACTAGTGGGCAAATGTCTGTTTACCCAACCACCCACCTTTTCATCTCTTTGTCTGTCTGTTCATCCACCCACCTACCCACTTATTATTTACCTCTCTTCCCATCCATCTGCCCATCTGCTTGTGGCTACACCATGAGGGATTGTCATGACTGATGATGGACTTGAGAGGGCTGAGTCCATTGTGGGCAGCACCACACATAGGCAGGTGGGTCTGGGCTGTAGAAGGAAGCTATTTGAGCTTCCTGTGATCAAGCTCCAGTCAGCATTCCTCCATGGGTTCTGCTTTGAGTTTCTGCTTAAGTTTAGGTCCTGAATTCCCTTGGTGATGAACTATGACTTGGAAGTGAGAGCTGAAACAAACCTTTCTTTCCCCAGGTTACTTTTGGTCATGAATTTTCTCACAGCAACAAAAAGGAAATTAAAATACCCTCTATCTTCTACTCATCCACCATCCACTCATCCACCATCCACTCATCCACCATCCACTCATCCATCATCCACTCATCCATCATCCATTCATCCATCATCCACTCATCCATCATCCACCATCCACTCATCCACCATCCACTCATCCATCATCCACTCATCCACCATCCACTCATCCACTTATCTGCCATCCACTCATCTTCTTCCTACCAGTCCACTAACACCCATCCATCCATCCATCCATCCATCCATCCATCCATCCCTTTTTGTTCTCTGACATGCAAGACCCGTTTTCTAGCATGAAGGTGCACAGGGCACCTGACTTTTTTTTTCTTACTTTAAAAAATTAGGGCTGTAGCTCCAGAGCAGCCAGAGGAAAGACCCCCGCTCCATGGTGGATGCCTCGATGATGAGTGAGTATGTGAGGGAGAGATGGGAGAAAAGGTGAAGCCGAGCCGTTTGTGTGCTGTGAAGAGAGGTACAAAATGGAGATGTGATAATATGAGGAACAGGCAGATATGAATATCCTTCACAACCTTCTGAGGCCCTGGTGATCTCTGGCCCTGTTTTGCTACCGAGGTTGGTGTCTGGGTTGCTGTCTGGGTCTGTGGTCTTACTACAGCTGAGGCTTGTACTGATGTCTGCGGCTCCATTTGCCACCAAAGGCCATCTAGATGTCAGTGGTCTGGGCTGCTGCCTGAAACCATGTTGATAGCTGGATGCCATACTGATGTTCGGAGTGAGTCTAGCTGATCTGAGTGGCCTATACTGCTACCAGAGGCCATGGTGACATCTGGGCCCATGCTGCCTCTAGGGGACATGTCTGGGTCTGTGGTCCTATAGCAGTCAGGGTCTGTGTTGATGTCTGAGGCTGATGTTATCACCTAAGGCAATGTGGGCATTCCTGGTCTGGGCTGCCTTCGGAGGCCGTGTTGATGTCTGAGCACTGTGCCGAGCAGGCGCTGTAGGAGAGCTGGCCCTACCCCTCACTGGCCACCATACTTGGAGAGTTGGCTCTGCCTCTCACCTGAGCAATAGAGGAGAGCCAACTCTGGTGGCGTGGATGAGCTGGCCCGATGGAGTGAGTGCTGGAGAGCCGCCCCGTCCCTCACTGGCTGCAGACTTGGAAAAGCCCCTTCCCCAGCCCCCACACCTTGACTGGGCAGCACAGCAGAGCTGGCCCTGGTTACAGGGTGTGGGTGAGTTGGCCAGTGAGCTTGGGAGAGCTGGCCTCTGCCAAGCAGTGGTGTGGGGTTGGGAGTTAATCTCTCCTCTGCCCTCCTCCAGCAGGAAGGAGAGCTGGCCTGAGGCTGTGAGAGCCGGCACCAAGGGCGTGGGAGGGGAAGAGCTGGCTCTGGTGGCACAAGCACAGGAGAGCTGGTGAGCTGACTAACTCACCTTTCACCCGGGCCTAGATCCACTCTAACACTCACCCCATTTATGAACTGCTGGAACATGTGAAGGAGCCAGTTCCGCGGATCCAAAGCTGAAGGACCTCCGTGACCCAGGGCAACAACAGGATGTTGGAGAGGAGTCCCTGGGAATATTCAGGTATTGATGGTGTAGCAGAAGCCAGAGGCCTTGAACCAGACCAATGACTCATTGCAACGAATGTTTGCAAGTAAAGCTGTGTACACTGTGTGACACACTGGGACACACTACAGCTTCCATGGCAAGATTTTCGTTGTTTTGTTTTTTTCTTACTTTTTTGTTTTCTTTTGGGGAGATTGAAAGGGCAGAGAACAGGTGAAGGGATGGGGAGGTGAGTGGGGTTGGGGTGTGTGATTTGAAATTCACAAAGAATCAAAGAAAAGTTAAAAATTTTTAACTTAGCTGGGTGGTGGTGGCATAGTCCTTTAATCCCAGCACTTGGGAGGCAGAGGCAGGCAGATCTCTGTGAGTTAGAGGCTGGCCTGGTCTACAGAGCGAGTTCCGTTATGGCCAAGGTTACACAAAGAAACCCTGTCTCAAAAAGCAAGAACAAAAAAGCCCAACAACAACAACAAAAATACCCAACCCAACCAACCAACCAACCAAATAAACAACAACAACAAAAACAGGTCAAACCAAACCAAATAAAACAAAACCAAAACCCAAACCTTACTTATGGTTGTGGTTGTTAGGAGTTCCAGGGGTGGGGTCGTGGCCTTCTGCCTGCTGGGCCAGCACCCTGCTGTTGCTGGGCTCCAACCCTGGCTCCTGTCTGAGCTTCAGCAAAAGCATAGTGCCTTCCCACTAAGGCGCATTGAAGACATAAGGTAGCTCCTCACCCAGACTTCTCCAGAAGTCTTCTCTGCAGCTCTAATTTGTGCCAAGCCGTTGCTCTCTCACACCCATGGTGAACACTGTCACTAGCCTTGTCCACGGTGTCAAACACAGGAAGTCTCAGAGCATGTGTCTGAGTCTTGACTTTTGTCTGTAACATAATGCCTTTGAGACCCACCTCTGAGGCTGAGCTTATCAGTAATTTTCTCCGTTACTGCTATTATGGTATGAATATTTCCCAGCTTGTCTTTCTCTCATTTCCCATTGGAGAGCTTTTGAAGTGTTTGTACATTAAAAAAAGATTACATTCTGCCAGGTGGTGGTGGTGCACACCTTTAATCATAGCACTTGGGAGACAGAGGCAGGTGGATCTCTGTTGAGTTCGAGGTCAGCCTGGCCTACAGAGCTACACAGAAAAACCCTTGAGAAAACAAACAAACAAAAAGTACATTTTATTGATTTAGTGTATGTGCCTTTTAGTAACTATTTTATCATTTTCCCTCTCTCTCCCCTCTCTCTCGTTCCCTTCTCCCCTTCTCCCTCACTCCCTCCTCCTCCCCACTCCCCAGGATCTCTTATGTCAGGCTGACTTTCAACTTTCTGTGTAGCTAAGGGTGACCTTGAACTTCTGAATCTCCTGCCTCCTCCTTTTAAGTGCTGGGACTACAGGTGTGCACCACCATGCCCAGTTTTATGTGGTGGTTGGGATGGAACCAGGCAAGCCCTTTACAATTTGAGCCACATCCTCAATGCTGCAGTAATGTTTTATGGCAACAATAAACTCAGTTATGAAACAAATGGAAGACAGAAACTCCATTAAGCTGCGTACGCACTTCTGTCAAAGATCAATGGCTGAGCGGGAGAGGTGGCTGAGTGGTAAAGAGTGTACATCCATGAGGACTTGAGCTCAGACCCTAGAACTGATGGAAAATCTGGGCATGGTTTGCAAACATACCTTTAATCTCCGTTCTGAGGGAAGCAGACACAGGAGTATCTGTGGGGTTATCTGGCTGCCAGCCCAGCTAGGAAAAAAAAAAAAAAGCAAGCTCCTGCTCCTAGGTGAGACCCTGCCTCAAAGGACCAAGGAGGGAGGTGACAGATCAAGGCCCTCGCCACCTCCTCTGGCCTCTGAGCGCATGCAGGGGCGTATGCAGCCATGTACACTTAGGTGAGCACACCTCATCCCCACATATGGAATTATAAAAGGAGTCCCTAAAAACTGTAAGTTCATTTGCTAAGCCGGGTGCAGGTGTAAGCCTGTAATTCCAGCAAATGGGGCTGAAGTAGGAGATGGAGAATTCAAGACCTGCCCTGGGTAAGTTGGGGAGACCCTGCCTCAACCGAAAAAGAGGGGAAAAACGGTTGGGATGGATTGGATTGTCTAACATGTGTGAGGCTCTGGGTTCTATACCCATTAGCTGAGACCAAGTGACTTATGGCAGCTGGATTTACTAGAGAAAGTGGAGGGTGGAAGGGAAGGAGGAAGATGGGGGAAGGGGAGGGGAGAGATCACTTGGCTTGGATACCTGTGTCCTATCAGATTCATTATAATGAATGAATGGATGGAACCACCTAGGAGACACACTTATGGGTTTCCAGAGACTAAGAGAGGAGAGGAGACTCACTCCCAGGATGTGGGCAGCACCCTCTTAAGAGCTGGGGTCCCAGAATAGTTGGAAATGGATGCTGGGGGAGGTTGGCATTCTTTTCACTAGGCATGCTGGTTCCTGAGATATGAGCAGGCAGCCTCACACTGGAGCCTGCCACTGTTCATTCTCCATGTGATGGACTGTGTCACCTCAAACTGGGAGCCAAGATAAACACTTCCTTAAGCCTCTTACCAGGTATTTGGTGGTAGCAAAGAGAAACATATTTAGGGGAGGAGTTAAGCTCAACATTGTTCTTTTTTGGGGGTGTGGGTGTGGGCGGGACAGACATTCTGGGCATGCTGGGCAAGTACCACCAAACTCCATTCCCAGCCAAACTTTTCCTGAGGAGAGGAATGTTGCAGAATGCATAGGTGTATTTTTGAAATCAGCCCAGGCTACCATCTGCCCACAAATTATTTGTGTTCCCCCTGTGTGCACACCACGCTCTTCTCCCTCCTTGATGCCTCCCACATCAGTGCAGCAAGTTGGGGTCTGCAGTCCTGTCAACCAGGTCTAGATGAGGAGAGGCACCTTCAGTGCATCCGCGTGTGGCAGTCTCGTGCCTCCCTTTCCCACAAAGCTGTCCCTGCAGTCACCTTCCCTTTGAAACAGTGTAGAACTGCTGTCCACATTCCTATTCCGGAAGGGAGAAACACGCATAGAGTCGGTGAGTTCTGGGATTCCTCCAGTTGCTCCCTGGCCTGGGACAATTCTCCTGGGTTTCCCTTCTCTGAAGCTTTGTTCTACCTTTCTCTGCTCTCCTTCCCTTCTATAAGAGGCCATGTGTCTTTGTTTCATTTCCCCCCACCCCCCACAAGGTCTCATCCAAGTTGGCAAACTTGCTTCAGCCTCCTAAGCCTAGGCCACCACATGAAGGTTTCATGGCCCACAATGAGATATCTATCTGTCCATCCATCCATCGTCCAACTATCTATCTGTCTGTCTGTCTATCTATCTATCTGTCGAGACAGGGCTTATGAATTCCAGGCTGCCTTTGAACCTGCCATGTAGCTGAGGATGACTTTAAACTTCTGATCCTTCCTCCTTCACTACCTGAGTCCTGGCATTGCAGACATACACCACCTGGTCTAGACGGAGTACTCCTGAAGGAGCTGAGCATTCATTGGTAGTAGACTGTCCACACCTTGGTTTTTATTGATGTTGTGTGGGCCCTGTCCCCCAAACTGCGGCTAATGCCACAGAGCAAGTCCAGGCGACAGGCTTGCCTGCAAGAACACTGAACGTGAAGTTCAACGTGGCTACTCTGGTTCCTGTTTTATCCTGGTAAAGCCAGCTTGGGGCATCAAGCAGTAAACAGTTAAGTTTTGTGGAGCCTTGTGCCCGGGCAGTAGATCCTCAGTGCCTCCTGGATTCCCTCAGAGCGCAGATTCCTCGCTGAGCAAAATCACAACAGGAAATGGAATTCCAGGCACTCAGGGGTACTGCCCATAGTTTCATTAAGTATAGAAGATGAAAACTGGACCTTTTATGGAGCAGTGTCACAAAGGGTGATAACAGTGGTCAAGAACTGAGGGTCAGAGCTGTGTGTGGCCCTGCACGCCTCCAATCCTAGCACTCAGGAGGCAGAGGCAGGCAGATCTCTGGGAGTCAGAGGCCAGTCTGGTCTGCATAGTGACTCTCAGGCCAGCCAAGACTACACAGTAAGAACCTGATTTAAAAAAATCAAATAAAAACAAACCAGCCAACCAAACAGACAAAAATTCCTGAGAGGGTGAGGAGATAGGTCAGTCAGTGAAGTGTTTGCTCCTGAGGAATGACACCTGACATTGTCTGGCACCCACACATATGTTCATATGCACACATATGTACTAACACACATGAACACAAACACAGAGAGAGGAGGAGGGAGAGGGGAGAACAGGCTATGTGCTTGTGACTTGGCTCTGGCAGGTAAGGCACCTGCCGCCAGGCTCGCTCGCTGGCCTGCGTTCAGTCCCCGGTTGATGGCTCAGCAGGTAAAGCACTTGCTGCCAAGCCTGAGGACCTGAGTTGGGTCACCTTGACCCACCTAGGAGAAGGAGAGAGATGACTCCTGCAGATTGTCCTCAGATCTCTACATGCTGTAGCCTTTGTTTGCCCTTCCCATTTTTTCTTTTTTTCTTTTTTTGTCTATTTTCAAGGGGTTGGAGCGAAGGCTCAGCATTTAAGAGCACCTGCTGCTCTTCCATGGGGTTTACTTTCAGTGCCCAGCACTTACGTGGTGGCTCACAACCATCTACACGTCCAGTTCCAGGGGATCCTATATCCTTTTCTGATCTCTGTGGGCAGCAGCCATGCACATGGCACACACATACACATAAACATAGAAATATGACATATTTAACTTTTTAAAAAAATATTTATTATTTATACAACATTCTGCCCGCACGCCAGATCTTACTACTGATGGTTATGAGCTGCCATGTGGTTGCTGAGAATTGAACTCAGGACCTTTGGAAGCACAGCAAGTGTTCTTAACCTCTGAGCCAACTCTCCAGCTCCCCTTATTTAACTTTTTAAAAGTAACTTGATCAAGGTTACAGAAAGCTCAGTTGGGCCAGATGGTGCACACCTGTGATCTCAGCACTTGGGAAGTGGAATCAGGAGAATCCAGAATTCAAGGCCAGCTCTGACTCCATAGTTATTTGAGGTCAGCCTATGATACATGAACTCATTCCTCAAAACAAGCAAGTGAATAAACAGCAAGGCGTCCAGCCACAGCTCTGCTCCCTGGCTCCAGCGTGGGTCTTCTCCTCCTGCTCCCACCCCAGGGTTTCTCTGTGTAGCCTTGGCTGGCTGTCCTGGAACTCACTCTGCAGACCAGGCTGGCCCTGGACACACAGGAAAACGCCTGCCTCTGCATCCCAAGTGCTGGGATTAGAGCTCTGGGCCACCAAGGCAGGGGGTTGGTGGAGTGTGGTTTTGTAATTCTTCCTGGAAGACTGGTTTACTTTTTTTCATAATATGTGGACATCTGAGATTCTGATTTACTTGGTGGCAATCACTTCTCATTACTTCTGAAACTTCTTGACAGCATTTTTAGAGCTTAGCCCTCTTTGAAAAATTTCTGGACAGGTGTGAAGCGGTAAAGGACCGGGGAAACGGAGCCTGTGAGAGTCAACTCTACCTAGCAATAAAAAAGATCTGTCTGTAAAGTCTATCTATCTACCTACCTACCTACCTACCTTCTCTCATCTACCTATCATCTATCCATTTATCATTCATCTATCATCTCTGTGTTTGTGTGTGTAAAGGAGGGGTCCTAGCTTTTCAGAGCTCTAATTTTAGAAACAACCAGATTGCATTGCATATTTATATCCACAAAGATAACTAGTGGGCTGGAGAGAGAGCCCACTATCTATCTGCCTTTGCTAAAGAGCAACACAGATTGAGAAGTGCCGAGTGTGTGGGTGGGCGCGAAAGAAGTTTCAGTGGAAGCTGCTGTGTGTTTGTTTTCTCGCTTGGCCTTTGGTTTGGGCCCCTCTGGCTCTCAGGGGCGCGTGGTCTTCGGAGCAAAAAGTCTGGACTCCTCACAGTTGCCTGTTCGTACCCATCACCCCCGGGGCTCAGTGTGAAGTGAGTGTGTGTGTCCAGGAGAGCGCTGAGCGGAAGGCACCTAATCCTAGCCCTAGCTTTCCAGGCATCCATTCCAACTCTGACTTGTGGAAACGGCCCCAGCTGACGGCCGGCCTGCTCACCTGGGAGAATCACCTGCTGTCCCCTTCCTTTCCTCTTGCAAACCCATGGGAGAGCCCCGAGGGCCTCGCCGCCCTGTTTTCAGGCGCTCCCAGTGAGGCTAATTTCAGGTGACTGTGTACGTGCCTGGCCCAGGCTCCTGTGCGCCGACACACCGAGAGGGAGCGTGCTGGTGTCAGGGACCGGGCGGGTCCATATCCGGGTGGACTGGGTGGGTAGAGCCATCCCTCCCTCCAGGTCCTGAGGTGGGTTGGGGGGTGGAGGGAAGGACCAGCGAAGATTTCAACCCCCGTCACCCCTCGGGATCCCAGCGGAGAGCACTGGACGCGGATGTAGGGCGTGCCCACCCAGCCCGCCGGGCCCTCCCTAGGAGCATCCCCGGCCTCGGCCCCCGCCCCGAGCGATCGCAGGGGACTAGGAGCTGGAGGAGGAGGGACCTGGAGCCCCGAACTTGCCCGAGAAGTGGCTGGAGGGCGGGGCCGGGCCCTGGTCGAGGCGGGAGGAGGGGCGGCCGCAGCTGCATCCAGCCCGGCTGGCTTCCTTCCCAGCCCCTTTTCCCTCCTCCTCCTCTTCCTCCTGTATGAGTCAGGCATTTCCCGGGGAATCGGAGCAGCCACGCGCGGCCCCGGGAGCCCGGAGCTGCAGTAGCGGCGGCGGCGGCGGCGGGGCTGCCACGGCGGCGGCCACCCGCGCCCCGGGCGCGCAGCGATCATGGAGAGGGCGGCCCAGGGCGCAGACGGCGGCGGGGGCAGCAACAGCAGCAGCCGGAGCAGCAGCCGCGCCACCTCGGCGGGCTCCTCGCCCTCCTGCTCCCTGGCCGGCCGAGGGGTGGCCGGCCGATCGGCGGCGGCGGGACCGGGCGGCGGCGGCAGCCGCAGCAGCCCCGGCTCGGTGGCCGCGAGCCCGTCCGGAGGCGGCGGCCGCAGGAGGGAGCCGGCGCTCGAGGGCGTGCTCAGCAAATACACCAACCTCCTCCAGGGCTGGCAGAACAGGTAACAGCCCGCCGCCCGCGCCCCCGCGCGCTCCCCCGCCTCCCGGGTGTGGACCGTGGCGCCACCCGCGGCCGGGGACTGCCTGGGCACCTCGGCCGTCCTGCATCCTGGCGGGCACCGCAGCAGCGGGCGGGAGGCAGGAACCCTGGCTCTCCTCGGGTGCGGAATCTGGAGTGGCGACAGGGTGGTTCCGGTGTCCTACCTGCTGGCGGGACTGAGGGGGACCCGAGTGTGCGGTGCCCGGGGCAGAGAGCGGTCAGCACTCAAGGTCCAGCACAGCTCTCCCCCATCCCGCAGCTCGTGTTTAAAGCACGGTGTTTAAAACACAGCAAACAGCACCACTGCCAACAAAGAGCCTGCCACTGTCCGTCTTCGGGGTGTCCTCCTCCCCCTCCCGGTGTGTTCTTGCCCCTTCCCCAGTGGGTGGCTTAAACGGTAGCAGTTTGCTATCGTTATTTCCCGTTAGGTGCTTGTGAAGTTTCTTTGCTTCCCTCTCAAAGTTGGCAAGCTTTGACTTGGGCGTGGTGGCAGATGCTTGTTAGCCTGCGCTTCAGAGACTGAGGCCAGTGCACTTGCGTTTGAGGCTAGCCTCGGCTACACAGTGAATTCCGGGCTTGTGAGAGCCACATCGGGAGACCTTGCCCCCAAGAAAGAAGTTAGCAAGTCTAGTGATGGACAGGCTTCCGGGAGGATCCGTGTGTCAGAGAGTGGGGTTCTCAGTATAGTTGGGGTGATGACAGTGTGTGGACTTCAGTTGTACGGAAAAACTTAAGGACCAGAATGACCTCTCTCTGTCTCTCTCTGTCTCTCTGTCTCTGTCTCTGTCTCTCTCTCTCTCTCTCTGGTGTGTGTATATGTGTGTGTGTGTGGGGGGGCGTGCACCTCTCTGCTTGTCTTTGGAGAAACAAACCACAGGTGAACCGCCCATGCAAGGACACCATGGGGTGACCTTTGACCCTTCCTTCAGCAGCCCTGGGTCTTCACTTGGGACCCTTAAATGGGCTGTGCCTATGAGAGTTGAATCCCACGCTGGAATCTGGCTTATCTGTGCTGGCAGTACCGGACCTCTCCCCTAGCTCTTCCCTCCGTCTGTTTGGAAACGTTCTGATGTTTTCCAGATGAGACACGCGCTGTCAGACGTGAAGCTCTGCTTGCGGGAAGAGAACCTGGGATGTAATGGAAACTAAATAGTTCTAGATAGAGAGCTCCCGGCTCGCCCAGGGTTTCCTTGGAGATCCGTTACTATGTTAGTGGAGTTGCTTTTAACTTTTGAGTCTTTTTTTTTTTTTTCTCTCTCTCCCTCAAAATAGCTTTGGCTGCTGCTCTTACCTACCCCCACCTCTGCTTTTTAAAAGCTGAAAACAGAGGTAGAGTGCGTAGGAGGGAAGAGATAGGAGATGACTAAATGCGATTGCACTTCTGGAAAGTTGTGTCTCTGAATGGCAGTTGACTGTGCCTTGTTGGAGACACCTGGAAATCGTGTTGGGCAATGCTGTCTTAGGCTGCCTCTTCCGGAGCTCATGGGGCCCAGCAGAGCGTCTGCCCTAGATAACTCGCCTTTTCTTTGCCTGGCCATAGTATTTTACCTGTGATGTGTATTAGAGGATTTTGCTCTTTGTAGTGGATTTAGGGCGGATTTGGAGTTATGTCCTTTTTTTTTTTTCTTAACCAGCTTTTAAACCTGCTGTGGTGTTTCCACTGGAGTCAGAGTTTGAGAAAAAGCAAAGTAACTAGCAATCACAAACTTAACCTAGGTAAAGTCTTGTGAGTATGCCCTCTACCGAGCATGCTCAAGTGCCTTGTGGCTGCCAGTGATTGTTCTCACTCACCTCCCCAACACATTTTCTCCAACGGGGGATGGCTGTGTCCCAGCTTCTGCCCTATGCCATGAGCTCTCTGGCCCAAAGTCTGTTAGAGGTCAGTGGATAACTTATGCTGACCCTGTGGGAACACACTGTTTCTTTCTCTGGGGGTCTGTGAAGAGGAAGAGAGAAGAGGACCAAAATAGACACCGTTAAGCAACGGTAACCTTGTTCAGTTATTTTCTTTCATCATCACAGACATTTAGTGAGTATCTGCTATGTGCCAGGCCCTGCTGAAGTAGCTGGTGCCACTTAGGAGGCAAATCATGGGTGTGTGTGCGCGTGTGTTTGTGGTCATCTCAGGAAGTGGCTGGGGGACAGAACTGAGGAGCAGCAGGAGCCCACCTGTATTAGATCCCCCCCCTTTTTGAAGCAGAATTGGTGTTTATTAAAAGATATCTTAAGGGGCTGGAGATATGGCTCAGCGGTTAAGAGCACTGGCTGCTCTTCCAGAGGACTGGGTTTAGCCCCCAGCACCCACACGGCGGCTCACAACTGTCTGTAACTCCAGGTGCAGAAGCCTTATACAGGCATACATACGGGCAAAACACCAGTGTGCTAAAATAAATAAATAAATGATAAAAAAAAAACCAAAAATAAGGTTTAAAAGACATTTTAGTAGTTATGACTTTATTTATTTGCACGTGTGTATGTGCTTGCCTGTGTGTGTGTGTGTGTGTGTGTTCACTTGTGTAGAGTAGTCCCCACTTGTGGGGAGTCAGTTATCTTCCACCATGTGGGTCCCAGAACAAAAGTCAGCAGGCTTGGCAGCAGACGCCTTTCTCCTCTGAGCCGTTATGCCGGTTCCAAAGACATTTACATGCAGGTTTGAAGCATGAGTGTGAGAAGAAGTGAGGAGGTACATGGGAAGAAAATAAGAGCAAGATGGCGGGGGGGGGGGTCCCCCAGACACTGTCCCTTTTTCATTGTCATTGTTTTTGAGATCAGGTCTCCTGTTGCCCAGCTGGCCTCAAATGCAGGGAGGGCAAGCAAAGCAGGATGAAAACATGTATTAACAGTCTTTTCTACTTCACAATTACACGTCAGCCAAGAAAACATTCGGAAACCTCAAGCCTCCCAGCTCTGGGGAGGCTGGGGCATCAGGAATTTAAGGCTTGCTGGGCTACAGAGGAAGGCCTTGCCCTCAAAAACAATAAAAACTAAAATAGATTTACAGAGTGGCTGTAAGCGATAAATTCTTCTCAACCAATGCTTAGGAGACCTTCAGGAGACAGGTGGGCTGGGAAGGCAGGGGGAAGTGAGTGAGGAACAGGAGACAGGCATCTGTAGGATGCTCTCAGTATGGATCGGTTCTGTGGCCATTCACACAGACACCAAGAACACTAACTGCTTTAAAATGTTTTTTTTTTTTTAATTAAATTATTTATGTTACATTTGAAACAACGGAGTGTGTGTGAGCCTGCACACACACACAGGCATGTGACACAGCACACAAGTGGAGGGCGGAGGGCAGTCTTGTGGGAGTCTGTTTTCTCCTTCCGTGGTGTGGGTCCCAGGGATTGAACTCAGGTCCTCAGGCTTGGCTGCGAAAGCCTTTACCTTTGAGCCAGCTTACTGGCCCTGCTGCCTGTACACCTTGAAGCCTGTGTGAGAATATCGGAGTGGGGTTGGGGGTGTGGCTAGCATGCTTTAGTTCATTCGGTTGCTAAGCTTTTGTGTTGTTTGGTTATTTTGAGCCAGGGTCTTACCCAGCCCAGACTGGTCTCACGCTCGCTAGGTAGCTGAGGGTGACCTTGAGTACCGGGTTCTGCTGCTTCCCCTTCCTCAGTGTTGGCCTTGCAGACGCCAGCATTGATCCAGGGCTTGTGCGTGCCAGGCAGCTCTCTAACCACTGAGCCTGGCACTTGCTTCTTTTCAATATCCAGACTTTCGGGGACTGGAGAGATGGCTCAGCAGTTACTGCTCTTCTGCAAGACTTGAGTTTGGAGCTGGGTGCTCTGGTGCACGCCTGTAATCCCAGCACTCAGGGAGGCAGAGGCAGGTGGATCCTGTGAGTTTGAGGTCAGCCTGGTCTACAAATCGAGTCCAGGACAGCCAAGGCTACACAGAGAAACCCTGTCCTGCAAAAAGAGAGAGAGAGAAGACTTGAATTTGATTCTCAGCACTCACATCAGGAATCTAATTGCCTATAGGTCAGCTTCAGGGGATCTGGTGCCCAATTCTGGTCTCTGGGAATGCTGAATGGCATGTGATATACACACATGCTCATGTACACAACACACACAGCTGCACACACACACTATGAAATATTAAAAAAATGTATTTTAAAAATTACTAGCTCTAAACCAGGTGCGGTGGTGCACGCCTGTAATCTTAGCACTCACGGAGGTAGGGGCAGGTGAATCTCTGAGTTCCAAGCCAGCCTGGTGTACAGCTAGTCCAGGACAGCCAGGGCTACACAGAGAAACCTTGTCTCAACAAACAAACAAACAATAACAAAAACAGTTCTGGGCCTTCCTGTCTTCTTTGTGACATGTATGTTGCTAGCCCTGCTCTGAGAAGAACACTTCCCTCTGTGGCCAAGGAGTCTGACAACCCTTGTGTCATGTCTGCTGCCCACCCCTTCAGGTGGCTGCTGATGACCAACTCGACAGGGCTTTCTTTTGGATTCTGTCTCAGATAACTTTAGATTTTTGAGAATGTAGTTTAGTCTCCTTTTGCTACATTTGGGGCTACTTTTCCTATTTAAAAAAAAATCACTGGTGGGCTGTGGCTGTAGCCCAGTGATATTTGCTTCATATATACAAGGTTGTGGGTTTTATATTCAACTCCCAAATACACACACATGCTAGTGTATACATATATGTATAAATATATCAGTGGGGCATATATTAATTTCTAAAATACACTAAATAAAATGAACATATTAGCTGAGTGTGGTGGTGCACACTTTTACTCCTAGCCCTCGGGTGGCAGAGGTGGGAACTGCTCCGTGGGTTCTAGGTCAGCCAGGGCTACAAAGGGAGACCCTGTCTCAAAATAAAATGAAATGGACATAGCAGATGCATTCTGGGTACTGGAATACTTCCAGAGTTGGAAATCTCTGTCTTGGGCTTCCATTTTTACACTGAAAGTGTTCAGACATGCTCCTCTCTGGGCTGCTGGGCCGTTCTGAGGCTGTGTACTCACATCCCTCTGGGACACCTGATTGCTTCATCGTGTATG
Organism: Pachyuromys duprasi; assembly: GCA_028658305.1. Taxonomy (NCBI): domain Eukaryota; kingdom Metazoa; phylum Chordata; class Mammalia; order Rodentia; family Muridae; genus Pachyuromys; species Pachyuromys duprasi. The sequence goes on along the minus strand of CM053749.1, from coordinate 8,006,742 downwards.
GTAAGAAAGAAATGGGTGCCTGAGAGTCCATAACTGTACACCTGAAAATGGACCTACTTATGCTTTAAAATATATGTTGAGGGCAGGAGAGATGGAGGGGTCAGTGGTGAAGAGCACTTGCTGCTTTTACACTCAGGTTCAGTTCCCAGCACCCACACCAGGCAGCTCACAACCATCAGTAACTCTAATACCACGGGATTTGGGACCCTCTTCCTATCTGTGCAGGTACTTCATGCACATGGCACACATGCATGCATTTAGGCACACACACATACACATTAAATTAACTAATTGATTCATTTAAAAAATTATTTCTATTTTATGTGCATTGGTATTTTGCCTGAAATGTATGTCTGTGTGAGGGTGTCAGATCTTGGAGTTACAGAAGTTGTGAGCTGCTATGTTGTTGGGAATTGAACCCGGATCCTTCGGAAAGGCAATCAGTGCTTTTAACTGCTGAGCTATCTCTGCAGTCCCTTGATTCATCTTTTAAAGTATTTCTTGAGCACCTGTTTTGTGTTAACCCCTCCCCGAAGGATCAGGCTCTGTCTTCTCCCACTTGCTTATATTTGTTGTTGTTATTTTGTTTTTGAGACAGAGTCTGATGTAGCCAAGGCTGGCCTCAAACTTAGTATCTATCTGAGGATGACCTTGAGTTTCTGGTCCCCCTTGCCTGTACCTCCCAAGTGCCGGGATTAGAGACATGTGGGGCCACTCGTAGTTTTGGCTGGAGACTGAGTTGGTGCTGGGACCCAGGCCTTCGTGTTTGCCAGACAAGCGCTCTCCCTCCTGAGCAGCATCCCTGGCCAGCTCCCACTTTTAACATTTGTCATCAAATGACAAAGGTTAAGGAAGCTTACACCAAAATGATGATGGCCTCAGTTTCTTACACCGAAATGATGACTGCAGTTTTCCTGGGTTGGTGGGATTGTGGATGGTTTTTACTTTCTTCTCTGTTAAGTGTTGCTGAGAGAGAACATAGGTTTTGTGCACAGCGTTCATTAGCTCTGCATTGTAAGCTTTGTATATTTTCTGTGAATGAGTGAAACTGCAGAGCCGGCCATTTGATCCCTTGAGAGGGAGGCGATTGCCCTCCGCTTCGCCTGGCGGCCTTGAGTGGGGAACTGTCAGCTGAGGGTTCTTCTTGCTGGTCTTTGAGGCATCAAGGAACCACTCTACGGTCATTCTGAAAACATTCCGAGAACTTCAGGGATGACCCCACCCAGCCCCTGCTTCAGGAGGCCTTGGTGTGAACAGCTATTCAGGACAATCTGCCCTGATCTTCAAAGACTTCAATTTAAAAATTCAGCTAAAAATGAAAATTTTCTCCTTCCTTTGTTCCTTTTCTTGTACATGTGTGAGCACAAGTGTTCTATGGTCTGTGTGTGGAGGTCAGAAGATAACTTGTGGAAGTTGGCTTCCATCACTTGGGTCCTCTGGCTTGGGGCAAAGATCGCTAGCTGATGAGCAATCTCCAGGGCTCCAGACTTGACTTCCAGACAATGCCAAGCGACCTTTACCCTACTCCCTCTTGGTTGATTTCATCTGGGCCAGTGGAGAAAGCGCTTCCCTGTTGAATCTTAGATGCTTGGTGCATCTGAGGCCCACGGGCTTGAGGCCTGTGATTGGTGGAACTGGAAGCTGTGCTCCAGCTGATGTGCACCGCAGTGTGTCAGCTGAATCCCACCCTCCTTTTCTGCCTGTTCCGCTCATGTTCTCACCATCCGGGAGACCCCTCCTGTGCTGCCACCTGAGTCTGGAGTGCCCCTCCTTACCCACTTGTGCCCTTTGTGCTTTGTGGGGGACACAAAGAGGAGATGTGGCAGAGTGGGAATTAGCAGCGGCCACAGCAGCCTTAGTGCTGGTCATGAAGTGACTAGGAACGGATGTGAGAGGGCAGCAGAGGGGCCGGGGTGACTGAAGACTGTGGCCTGTAGAGAAGGCGAGAGACTGCAGGTCCACCCCCCCCCCGCCCCGTCCCCCCCCCCCCCGGTCCCTGGGAAGAGTTCCAGAGAGCTACCTGGCCGTTAGAGCTGGGAGTCCTGACACCCAAGACTTGAAAGCCATCAATACTGGCCATTACTTGGTGCTACCAGCATTAGTGGCTGCTAATGAGCCATGGATCGCTGCCTGCAGAGGGCAGGGCTGTGGAGGGTGAGGCCCAGAGCTGTAGGCCCTTGACCTGAGCACTCGGATCTAAGTCTCTGCCTGTTGGAGCATGGAGCCTTAAAGTGCTGTGTGTCAGGGTCCAGCACTGCGTGTCTGCTAGTCCATCCCTCAAGCTTTCCTGGCTTGTTGAGGTGTTAGAGCCATAGACACAGAGGAAGCTGCTCTTTCCTCATTTTGTGATCTCCATCTGCACAGAGCCAACAGCCCAGCCCAGACACCTAGTTGGTGATGTTCCCATTATGTGTGTGAGGTGCATATGTGTTTTTGGATAGGTTGCCATCTGTCTGTCTTTGCTGCTGTGCTGTGTTCGGTGTATACAGTATAGGTGGCTATACCAAATGGATGTGTAATTTATATGTTACAGGTCAGTTAGAGAGGACATCCCAGTTTTGACCCATTTGAGTCTTGTTGCTGTGAATATTCGAGTTCATAAACATGTATTTCTTTTCTTTAAAAAATTAAGTTGTATTTATTTATTTTTTTACTTATTTACCTACTTATTTCTATTTCTCTCTCACTGTGTGTGTGCCTGCATGCATGCCCGGCTTTGTGAGAAGGTCAAAGGACAACTTGCAGGACTTGGTTCTTTTCTTTCATCATTTTCAGTCATCAGACTTGGCAAATACCTCATCCACAGATTACCCACACCCATTCCTCAACCCCCCTTTTAATAATTTATTTATTTTTTGTTTTATGTGCATTGGTGTTTTGTGTGCATGTATGTCTGTGTGAGGGTGTCAGATCTTGGAATTACGGACAGTTGTAAGCTACCATGTGGGTACTGAGAGTTGAACCCAGGTCCTCTGGAAGAGCACTCAGTGCTCTTAACCGCTGAGCCATCTTTCCAGCCCTCAACTCCCCCTTTTGGGACAGGATCTCCTGTTTCTCAGGCTGACCCCAAACTGGCTACCTAGCCAAAGGTGATCTCCAGCTTCTGGTTTATTCTGTGCTGGGGATCAAACAGAGAGCTCCATACATGCCGGGCAAGTGCTGCTCTCTTAAAGGGAACTTTCCTACCTTGCTTCTCCTGTTTTCAGGTGGTCCTGGCTTTTCTTGGCTTGGCACTGCACCAAGCAGTGTCTGGCAATCTTTTTGTCACTGTCTTCTCCGGCACATCAGACCTACTACTGTCTCCCCAGAACTCCCTTGACTACACTGAGGACACGCCCAGAGAGTCCAGGACAATCTTTTCATCTCAGGATCCCTTTTGCTGTGTGCTAGTGACTCACTATAGAAGGCAAAGCAGGTGGATTCCAGGGATGATTAGGAAGTGGGTATCTCTGGGGTAGAGACACTTTTCAGCCTCTCACAGGGCTACAGTTTCTAAACAGGCTTAAAAATCCGTGTGTGTGAGTGTGCTGTGCTGTGTGTGTCTTAGGTTGGGTATGTGTTCTATATGTGTGTGTGTGTGTGTGTAGGTCAGAGGACAGACAGCCTCAGGTATTGGCCTTGTTCTCGGCTAGCTGGCTGACGTTTCCGGGAATCCTCCTGTCTCACCTCCCCTCTCCTATGGGGATACTAGAACTGTAGGTGTGCGAGCTTCCACGGGCGTCTGTGTGAGTTTTGGCGCTCTAAACTCAAATCATCGTGGTTGCGTGTCACACCTTTTCTGTACCGAGCCACCTGCTCAGCCCCTGCTCCATTGTGAGGACAGAGGGGCTCTTTTGGTGTGAGGTGCACAGTGTGTGTCTGGCCTTGGCCCACTGGTGGCTCCTCACAGCCTGGTTATGGACAGCTGTCTGAGGACTCCGGGAAGAGATGATAATTTAGGCCTCTGTGCCCTGAGCAAAGGGTTGAAATGATTGTGCTGGAAACTCTGAGGCTTTTTGCAGTCCTTCCTGGCTCCTGCTGATGCGATTTGGGGCCAAGCCAAGACAGAATTGAAGAGAAAACAGTCTAGAATTTGATTTTTGACAACCCAGACTATGTTGAGTGTGGTCACAGCCCAAAAGAAAGTGCTTTATTTGTGTCTCATACCATGATATCAATAACAGCGATAAAATTAGGAAACATTATATGTGGTTTTCTGTTGTAACTCCATTACTTGAAGGTCAGATAAGTCCTCTGGGCCATGAGTAACTTTCTCTTCTGGCCTTGCAAGTTTTACGGGGACTATTTATATTGTGTGGTTTGGTCCTTTTCTATAAATATATTGATGAAAATATAAAAGGGCGTGGGCTCAGGGTATCAGTCAGCTGGCAGAGCCTTTGCCTCGGATGCCCCAAGTTCATCCTCAGTACTGCACATGTGGTGGCATCTGGTGGGCTCACTTGCAATTCCAGTACTTTGGAGGTGGAGGATCGAAAGCTTAAGGCTATCTTCAGTTAGTTTGAGACCGGCCTAGACTCTGTGAGACCTAGTCCCAAAATGGTAAAAAGGGAGGGCTTGGGAGAGGCCCAGAGGAAAGGTGCTCACATGTCAAAATGACATGAGTTCAAAGCTCCAGCACCGTGTAAAAGCCCAGCATGTCAGCATGTTCCCAACACTGGATCAGGGTAGAAGGTGTAAGAGGTTCTCCAGGCTGTGTGAGACCCTGTCTCAAAAACTAAAGCTGGAGGGGCTGGTGAGGAGATGGGTTACTCTGACAAAGGCACGTGCTGTGCAAGGCCGGTGATGTTCCAGCATCCACGGAAAGGTGGAAGGAGGGAGGTGGCTCCTGAAAGTCGTCCACTGACTTCACACCCATGGCAGTCCCAGCAACGACTGAAAACAGAGAAGGATCGAACGCGCCAGACCTTGACCTCTGGCACGTGCATGAGCAATCACACAGTGCATTCCCTTTCCACGCACAGAGTTGAAAGGCAACCTGTGTTAGGTTGGTCTTTGGCTTCTCATCACGGGGGTGTTCTAAACCGCAAGGTCTGTGGGAGCTTTTTGGAAAATGTGTGTGGGGCTGGGGCCCCTGCCGTCCTGTGCTCTGGAAAGCAGAGTGGATAATGGGACAGAGATGGCTTTCAATTTGTCTGTGTGGTTGTCAGCCCGTCAAGGCTTTGGCCAGTTGTCAGCAGTCTGTGAAAACCCCAGGGACAACCTGGGCCGAATCGAGGAACCCTTCAAAGTGCAGTGTAAGCTGGCGACATTATCCTTCAGATCTCCTCCTCTTTGCAGGCAATGTGGCTTGGCAGGATGTTTGCACCTCAAATATTTATTGAGCACCTTTTGTGTGTGTGCCAAGTGTCACGTGTGTGACAGGAGGTGAAGTTAGGCCCTGCCTTAGGGAGCTGGCAGCCCATACTAAAAGAGGGCATTCGTTTGTAAGGAGCCCAGAGGAAAGAATGTAAGGCAGTATGATCACCATAGCAACAGTGCAACCTCTGTCATTGTGAACAAGTGGTGGGACTGTTTCTAATAAAACTTTATTAAGCAAACAGGCAGCAGGTTGCACACAGCCTTGAGGGTGCAGCTTGACCATCATGGGTCTCACAGGACACTTGGACCCTTTATCTCTTAACGCAAGTTCTCAAGGCAGTTGAGTGTGGTGGCTCTGAGCTTCTCATGTGGCCTTTAGCTTTTCTGTGCTTCTGTCTCCCCTCTTCTTTCTGTCTTAATGTGTATTATTGCTCTGTGTGGGTGTGCTTGTGCCATGGTGCATGTGTGGAGGTCAGAAGATATGGGGTGGATTCTCCTATTCCACCTTTACGCGGGTTCTGGGGCTACGCTCAGGTTACAAGCTCTCCAGTCTTTTACTAGCTGACCCGCTCTGCCTCCCCAACCCTTGCCAAGGATGACTTCAAACTTGCTGTGTTACTGAGTGTGACCTTGAATTATTATTTTCTTCGAATTCCAAGAGCTGGGATTCCTGGCAGTCATTAGTGAAAGTAGCCTTTTTTTTTTTTTTTTTTTTTTTTAAGAAAGTGTCTCACTATGTAGCTCAGAATGGCCTGGAACCCAATGTATACACCAGGATGACCTAGTTTGGTGTGATCCTTGTGCCTTACCCTCCTAAGTACTCAGAGCACATTGTGTTCTCCCCATGCTTGGTCAGTTTTGGATCTGAAAAATGGGGACAGTACATTATCTGTTATAGGAACATTGGGGTCTGAGTTAGTTACCTTCCTATTGCTTTGACCAAATACCTGACCAAAGCAGCTTAGGTATGGAAGGGTAAATTTATCCGGGCTTGTGCTCCAAGGGACACAGACCATCATGCCAAAATAGCGTGGTGGCAGGATGGAGAGGATGTGGGTGACATTGCATCT